>CM055270.1:3360531-3455010 GCA_029237695.1 Conchocele bisecta
AATGAAGTTAAAGTCAGAAGTAATGAAGTTAGAAGTAATGAAGTTATTAAGTAATGAAGTCAGAAGTAATGCAGTTAGAAGTAATGAAATCAGAAGTAATGAAGTTAGAAGTAATGAAGTCGAAGTAATGAAATCAGAAGTAATGATGTTAGAAGTAATGAAGTCAGAAGTAATGAAGTTAGAAGTAATGAAGTTAGAAGTAATGAAGTCAGAAGTAATGAAGTCAGAAGTAATGAAGTTAGAAGTAATGAAGTTAGAAGTAATGAAGTCGAAGTAATGAAATCAGAAGTAATGAAGTTAGAAGTAATGAAGTCAGAAGTAATGAAGTTAGAAGTAATGAAGTCAAAAGTAATGAAGTTAGAAGTCCCTCCAGGGCTTCTATGGTATTCGGTATATGTGTACCTGTTGTAAGCGTGATGTTACATACATAAATAACGGTGTGCAACAAACTGTATCCGAGCCATGGTTTCCATAGCCAAATATGACATATTACTCTGAAAACTCGGAGTCTCGTTTTTATCAACATTTACAACACGGCAGTACGTTCTCGTATGCTAGCCTGACCAATAAATCACAGCGGTTGTGCGACACACTCATTGCACAGAATGCCGAGATTGCATGCACATTTGCGTTCGAATGTTATGGGAATGCTGCGCGCTGGAACGTCCTATAGAGCCATATAGCTAGGCGGTTTCGTTGTCATTGGGCCGAAACAATTTTTCGAGCGAACTGACTGTGGGGCGAAACGACTCTGGTCACATGACTTGTACAATTGAACAAAATGGCGTCTTTAGATATTCGATTGAAGAAAGTTAACAAAATTTACAGAGAAGGGGTAAGAACAGGAATGTACATGCTTTGCCTTTGTTTGTCACGCAGACCTCAATCATATAAATTGATAAATATCGCTGACATGCAACCTGAACCACACGTTATCCGTTGTTTTGTGCAATAGCAGATGTTCAGCAATCCTTGTCATCAGTTTTCGCGACATAGCAAGTTGAAAGTAAACGCCCTCCAAATACAATTATGGGATACGGTCTTATCTGTTGGTTGCATTAGTTTCAATACACATTTTAGTACTTTAATTTGACGCATGCCCATGCAAACTGCATTAATTGACTGCATTAAATCAATTGCAAGTGGGACAACATTTATCGTGTGACTGTCATGTCCTAAGTTCGTGAAGTCTCCATCTTCGTGTTTTCGGATACCTCGGTCCTTACTCGCGTGTTTTGACGTGTGCATGAAAACCCGGATGTAAATATTGACATCTGATCTTCTGCTGTCAAAAACTGCTCAGTCCAGAAAAAATGCGTGTGAAACAAATAAAGTAACACACATTGTTCTACAAGTTACTTAAAATTGATAAAATTCACTATTCCCATATATCCATGGCAACAAAAGTCAAAATTCTTGTATTAGTACTTGGTATGATCGTCCTGTAAACGTTTCAGGAAAAGTTCATTGACCCTACACTGCGTCTAGCAACTTCCGGTTTGATTAAGGCCATGATATTTTTTTATTGGTTTTTCGTCCTCGTTGTATTTTTATTGCCAATTTTTTTGTTTTCCTTCAATTTCTACACAAAATATCTATGAAATGTTTGCTAACAATATCAATTATGTAGGACAAAGTGTGTGTATTTTCCCTATTACAATGTGAATACATGTTATATTATCAAATCACTACATGATTCCTTGGTATTATAGTATTCTGCATGCACACATTTGTTCACATACCATGCTTATATGTCCCATAAAATGTGTGTCTATGAAGCAATTTTTGTTAGTTTATATTTTTAATACTTCCCATTAAAAATGATTAATTAATAGCAAAAAATAATAATTTAAAAAATAAAATGTCAATGCATTATCAAAAATGGGACTATAAACCAACATTAAATTCATCTTGGCCTATTTCCATGAATTCCGGTGTAAACACAAACAAATTTCATGCTGGGAAATGTGTATTACGAAATTGAGTACATACAATGGCGGCCTCCTCGCAAATATGCATGCAGTAATGAGTATTTCTCTCTGTTATGCAGTGTCATTTCAGCAATATTTTGTGATTATGCGCATGTTAGACACATTGGACGATAAAACAGATGGTAAGTATGTTTGAAGTTGATGGTGTGATTATGTTATAGCTATTAATGCATTATATATACTTAGGTTCACGATTATCGGACACGCAAGGATAGGTGTATTCTAGCTGCGGGTAGTTGCGAAGGTAACTCTTACAATCTACTCCTGTACCGTGCGTAGCTAGAGTTCCGATTCCACTCATAGGTTTCCTCTGCAGAATAGCGAATCAGATCTGATTCGCACTTTAGCAGTTAATTTTGAAAGATATTCTATATTTTTTAACTGAAATGGGTGTTAATATTATGAAAATTACATATTCAAGTAATTATGACATAAATTTACACATATGTAGATGAAGTAAATTTAAGCTAGGATCAACAAGTGACACAGTCAGTGGCAGCCAAATTCAACATGTAAAAAATATGATGGGGTCCATTTTCTGTAAAGGCAAAAAATAACTTTCTAAACCTTCTACTATAATAAAAATTGTTTCAGAACTATTACTAATATTTTGTTCAGATGGAAACTATCTAAACAATGTCACAATTAAATGCTAAAGTGCGAATCAGATCTGATTCGCTATTCTGCAGAGGAATCCTATTAGTGGAATCGTAACTCTAGCTACGGGAGTAATTGCAAGAGTTACCGTTCGCAACTAAGCAGTAACTTATTTTCTGTTCTCTGTACTATCCGCCTTTCCTGGTCGCACCGAAGAATGAGGTCTTCGTAACCTATATATGTGTTAGTAAAGATGAAGTTAAACAGTTTAAACGTGTGGAACAGCTATACAATCTCTGTACAGTAGCACAGACACACATACTTATGTACACTTCTATGTCTGCAGGAGGCTGCAAACAGATTTTGTGATGGGGTCATAGAGAATAGTAGGTTAGTGCCGTGAATGGGGAAAAATATCTGGCAAGGCTCAGGAAACGGGATGGGCGAGGCTCTGCCGAGCACATCCCGTTTCCGTGCCGCGCCAGATATTTTTTCCCATTCACGGCACTAACCTACTATTCTATTTATCCCGTCAACACCTTCAAATGGCTGTAAAATGCAAAAATTGTATTGACTGGATATAAAAAATGTTTCACGGCACCGTGTTTCACGGCACATACGCACTGTGTTGACCGGATAAAATCAAATATTTGGCACTCCTTTCAACAGCATCTGAATGTTATACACTTGCAGCACTTTTTTCAGTTCATCTGTCGAACTCTTTGAGCAGTGTGCACATATATTACCAGAGCTCCAGATAAGCTGCGTATTTGAAATACCCTATTAAAATTGCCAAAAACCCAATTGAAATCAGAAGTAGCGAGTATAAAAAAGCAATTTATAACAATTTTGTCGTACCTTTATCATGCTGCAGAAAACAATAAACAGACCGCAAATATAGCATATTTTTATTATTTTCCATGAAAACACATCTTGGTATTTCATTAGAATTGTCCAATGATGGAGTCACAATACTGAATTACTAATTCCTTATCAGGAGCGCTGTATTAGTCTTCTGCATCAATATCGCTTTCGTCATCACTGTCAATTGCAGTGGATATCACATACTCCTCTTTTGTGTCAGTCTGCAGATGGTATATAGGTTCACTGTCTGTGCTGGACTCGCAGTCTCCAATGTTTTTTCAACAGTCGTAACAATTACGCTGGAATCACTTTGGTCATTTTCAGTGGATATCAGTAGCCTATTTCATCAACATTGTAAAGTATACTTTAGTAGCAAAGTATACTTTGAGGGAGAAATTTTCAATTTTATGATAAATTTATTAATTTTTATTATACAGAATTTATTACATTATCACAGCCAGTTTGGCTGTGATAATGTAATAAATTCAGTATAATAATTCTGCATACTTTTAATCATGAAATATATGCATTTGTTAGTTCTATATGAAATAATGCATTTCAGGAAACATAAATGATTACTCCCTCAAAGTATACTTTGCTAGTAAAGTATACTTTGCAATGTTGGTGAAATCGACTACAGGTGGTTAACATTAATCCTAGCCTCATGACTGGCTGCTCTCTTACTGTCTCGATATGCCTGACGTCTTGTTTTGTCCCTGGCGATTTTCGACGGAGACTTCTTACGTGGATTGTTCAGTGGTGTAGTTTTGGAAAGAGTCATGTGATATGCATTGATTATCAAACGTGGGAGTACAAACTACTCACATCAATGTGAAAATATGCATTGATTTTCAAATTGAGTAGTGGAAATACTGTAATAAAGTTGAACATTTACTTAGTTGAGCTGTAAAAGCAGCTCAAATAAGTGAAGTTTAATTTTTGATTTTTGTTTTATCATTTGTGAAAGTAAAATATGCATTGCATTTGAAATATGCGGGTATACTACTCTTTAGATACAAAACTTATCTGGAGCTCTGGGTTTTGGATTCTTATAACAGCTAATTGTGGATCGTTTTGAAAAGTTTAAATGTAGAACATTAGCCAATAAATAAAAAAATATTCTTGTGTCTGCTTATTAGATCGCAAAACATGTAAGCCCCATTTCTCCAGTCAGGATGTCCGGTTTACAGAGTTCCAAATAAGGAATTAGTAATTGAGTTTCACTCCATCATATCTGAAGCAATTGAGTATTTCAAAATTTTAATTGGATAAAATAAAATCACACTACTGTTTACACATCAACAGACAGCAATTATTGAATAGTTTGCTTCGAAATGAAAACATATCTTGGCATTTCATTAGAATAGTCTCGTTGGAGACAATTCTAATGAAATACCAAGATGTGTTTTCATGGAAAATAAGAAAAATATGCTATATTTGTGGTCTGTTTATTGTTTTCTGCAGCATGATAAAGGTACCACAAATTTGTTATTGCTTTTTGATACTCGCTACTTCTGATTTCAATTGGGCTTTTGGCAATTTTCATTGGGTATTTAAGCAAATACGTAGCTTATCTGGAGCTCTGGGTTTAGATATATTCCACTGTAATTCCATCTTTCATTTCTGCCCAGGACTTGGTGACGGGAGTGGTGGTTGTACAGAGTAAAGGGGAGCTGCACCACCAGGGCCTCACGCTGACCATGGAGGGGGCCGTCAATCTGCAGCTCAGTGCCAAGAGTGTCGGTGTGTTTGAAGCCTTCTATAACTCCCTTAAGGTAGGTACTGGACTATGGGTACATTCATTAGGAAAGGTGCCAGCGTTCCCCCCCCCCCCATATAATACGGGCTGGTCATTGGTGGCTTTACAATCAGAAATATGAGTCCCAGGCCCCTTCACAGGCGCTGAATGCTACCAGTACTCTAGCTCACAGACAGTGGCATTGGTTATAGAATGGTATAATATTCTGTTGTAGTAATTTCCAATAACCTGTCGAAGGGAAGCACATTTAATACACATTATTTTCAAGTCACTCTTTTTATGAAATTTTCGACCACGTGGGTCCTAGAGCGAAACCTCTAAATCTAATGTGAAGGCCGTTTAGCACCATTAAACAAACAAACAAACAAATACAAACTTGATTTACAGTTGAGCCTCTCTAAACCGGACACCCTGGGAGGTCCCCAGGGTGTCCGGTTTAGAGAGGCTCAACTGTATGAGACGTACCACGGCGTGTTTGTAAATAATCTAAATATACAGGTATGGTAGAAGGGACATAACTCCTGTTTACTTTGATTATTCCTGAGAGTGTCCGGTTTAGAGAGGTTTCACTGTAATAGTGACACCTTTTATCGCCCTGCTATGGGTTCTCTCCCCTGGTCCTATTCCAGCCCCGGCCTTAGTGGGTGGTAAATGAAGGCGTAAATGAATGGTAGCGGTTCCTCCTTATAGGAATCACGATTTTCCTGGTTTGGCCCTCATGTATGTTTTGTATTTGTCTATTTTGTTACCTGGGAGTTGAATTGGGTTATTGCCATTATAAAAGTAGTATGATTATTACTGATTCTACTGCTTTTTGGAGGGGGGGGGGGCAAATTATTCTGGTGTGGCGAGGACCTGGCATCAGATCAGGATTATTCTGATTTCAGGGCTGAATATATATTTTTTTATTGTAAATATTCAGTTCTGATTTCGTGATTTTCCTCCCAATTGTTCATGTACTTGAACATGTACAAGTACTTGAACATGTACATGTACTTGTACAGGTACTATATAGGATTTAGTACCAAGCCCATTGACCTGGCCTTAAATGATCTTAGCTGTTGATAGGCTGTTAAACCCCAACAAACAAACAAACCTCCGGCCTTAAATTAAATATTACTCAACTCCCTATATAAGTTGATATTTAATAGTTTTTACTAATTCCCTGTGTTTTTACATGCCTGTGCAATAGTTCCACGTGCCTGGGGAATAGTTCTGTGTGCCCGTTCATTAGTCAAAACAGTTTCATCCCTGAAAATCATGGCGTCATTATTTTTGTCGAAGATTATGTTATAACATAAAGCGGTCCGTCGACGCGTCGCGTTCATTGTGTCACATACATGTTTACAGGTTCAGTAACAAAACAGTTATTTCATGGTCATTCGGGGAACAGTCAAAACATATTGCCCCTCAGTGCTGTGGACGACCCGATGCACTATTGCCCTCGGCCTCTGGGCAATAGTGCAGCACCTCGGAAATAGTTTTGACTGTTCCTCGAATGACCATGAAATAATTTTATAGTAGCTGTTGATAGCCGTTAAATACCAATAAATCAAATCGTATCAACCTCTTCCAGCCGATACAGCTGTTGAACTACAGTCTAGAGATCTCCAAGGCAGGCAAATACCCGAATGGCAAGACGGAGATCCCATTTGAGGTGCCGCTCAAACCGAAAAGCAACAAAACGCTGTATGAGACGTACCATGGCGTGTTTGTAAATATACAGGTATGATAGAAGGGACATAACTCCTGCTTACTTTGATTATTCCTGAGAGATAGTATAGGAATTATAGACCATGTAGGAATTATGGCCCATGTACACGTGGGTTGCAGCTCGGGTACATTCCAACATTTGCAAGAATTGTAGATGTTTGTCCTTTTGCATAGTAGGGTTTAGCTGCACGTTTTCCACTTTATAAGCAACAGGTTGCACTATATCACTACACCACGCTACACAGTAAAAATGTGCGTATTAAATAGCATTTACACTTCGCATACTAAAATACACATTTACATTTAATGTTTAAATTTACATTTATTGAGCATAGGCTGCATATGCAGCCTATGCTCAATAAATTTAAATCCATCAATTGAAATTTCCAGACGATCCTAAATTTGCACTTACGAACATTTTAGTCGTACGAAGTTTAGTGAAACAGGCCCCTGTGGTGTTGAAAGGGTTAAAAGCCCAACCAATCAATGAACTTTCTATTACAGTATCAAATAAAGGTCGACATGAAGCGAGGGATTCTAAATAAAGACCTCAGTAAGCAGAGTGAATTTATTGTCGAGTATAAGGTAAGCTCTCTTTTACCTCATCAGTTTGTGGTTTTAGGTTGTTTGAACAGACTGAAATATATTGTATGCCCCACCACGATAGTGGAGGGAGCATTTAGTGTTACCCTTGTCCGTCCTTCCATCCGTCCGTCCGTCACCAACCTCGTAAACTTTTAAACAGTACTAGCTACAGACCTGAAACTTGGTATGTAGCTTCCTTTTGATGAGTAGATGCGCACAGTTTATTTCGATTTTTTATTCGACCCCCGGGTCATGGATTATCTCCCCCTTTTAGACTGAGAATTTTCCAATTTTGGCTTGTAACTCGTAAAACTTTTAAACCCTAATAGCTACACACCCGAAACTTGGCATGTAGCTTCCTTATGATAAGTAGATGCACAAGCTTTATTCCGATTTTTTATTCGACCCCCTGGTCATGGATTATCTCCCCCTTTTCGACTTAGAATTTTCCAATTTTGCCTTGTAACTCGTACAACATTTAAACCGTACTAGCTACAGACCTGAAACTTGGTATGTGCCTTCCTTTTTGACTTCCAAACCGTAATAGCTGGAGGCTTGATGCTTGGTATATAGCTTCTTTATGGCGTGTAGATGCACAAAGTGAATTTCTATTTTTGCTTTGACTTTGAGTCGTGGATTATCTCCCCTTTTTGGATTTGGAATTTTGCCTCATTTACTATCAAAGCGATATGTGGGGCATCCGTGTTCTATGAACACATTTTCTATTTTCAATTCAATAATGTTTACATCTACTGGTGCTTGGTGTTGTTTTTAACAACCATGGCATTATCCATGACATATATGAGACGCACCATATGATTTTGTACCTTCGGACATCTGCATAATTTCATGAAATACGTTTACAAAAATTTCGATATTTTCTGTAAACGACGTCAAAAGTTGACAAAACATCAGAGTACATGCGGAATTGTATTCCGCATGTACTCTGAAAGGTTTGTCCAACTTTTAACTTTATTTATGAAAAATATCGTAAATTTTGTAAACGTATTTAATGACGCAGATGTCCGAAGGTACAAAATCACATGGCGTGTCTCATATGAGGCTGAGACACGCCATGTGATTTTGTACCTAAGAACATGTACAATATCTCATAAAAACATTTACAAAAATTACAATTTTTTTCTGTAAATGACGTCGTAAGTTTACGAAATTTTCATGTCAAATGCGGAATTTTATTCCGCATGCAATAGATTTCATGAAAAATTATACATGTTCTTAGGTACAAAATCAAATGAACAAGTGCAATATAGTTTTACAGTGAAACCTCTCTAAACCGGACACCCTGGGATGTCCCCAGGGTGTCCGGCTTAGAGAGATTTCACTGTAAATCAGGCATTTGATCATTCCGTGACATAGTTGTGTGCTATGCGATCACGAACAGACATTATCACCCGAGATAAATGACCAAGAAACTCATAAAAATAGGATTGTATGTGCTTTATCGGCATCCGGTTTAGAGAGGTTCCACTGTAGTTTATTTTCAATGTATGTATGGCTGTATCGTGGATCACATGATTTTTGTGTTATCATATTTAGAGCCAGGATGAGAAAGCGAAGTCGAAGCCAATAACGTTCAACATCACGCCGGAAACTCTGACCAATCTAAAGGAGGTAGGTATAGTCCTCAGCTGTGACAAATTATGGCACGTGTGGCCAGTCTAGATCCTTAATCACACAGAGCTCCAGATAAGTTTTGTGTCTAAGGAGTATTATACCCCCAGATTTAATATTCGATGCATATTTTACTTATACAAATGTATTATTGATATTCTAAATTATTAAATAGGGAAGAAATTATAACAAAATAGAACAGATTTAAAAATTAACTTATTTGAGCTGCAAAAAGCAAACAGTGTTTGCTTTTTGCTGCTCAACTAAGTAAATTTTCAACTTTATTACAGTATTTTCACTACTCTATTTGAAAATCGATGCGTATTTTCACATTGCTGTGAGTATTTTCACATTGCTGTGAGTATTTATTTTCTTCACGTTTCACCTAGAGTGTTTTGTTTCCCAGAAAGGCAACGTTCCGAAGTTCAAGGTGAAAGGAAAGCTGGATTCCTCCGTGCTGTGTGTTACTAAACCATTGACGGGCGAGGTAAGTCAGTGGGATAGACCAGTACAGTGAAACCTCGCTCACGGCTCCAGATAAGTTTTGTATCTAAAGAGTATTATATCACCATATTTCAAATTCAATGCATCTTTTACAAATGTATTCATAAAGTTCATACAGCGTTAGAGACCGGATATAAGCATTTGCTTATACATGTATAAACTGCTCAGTTTCTTAGGCCCTTTTCGTAGTGTTTTCCCTTAATTATTATTATTATTAGTAGCAGTATTATTGATTTTCTTACTATTATAAATAGGGAACAAACAATAAAAAATAAAACAAATCTAAAAATTCACTTATTTGAGCTGCAAAAAGCGTTTTGCAGCTCAACTAAGTCAATTTTCAACTTTATTACAGTATTTGCACTACTCGATTTGAAAATCCGGTTTAGGTGTCCGGTTTAGATAGGTTTCACTGTCAACAGTTATTCTAATTTCAGGGCTGAATATATTTTTTTCAATTTAAATGGGATGGCTTATGGCCTATGGGTTAGAACACCTGACTTCCAATCCGGAGGTTGTGGGTTCACACTTCACCTTAGGCATCAAAAATACTTTCATAGTATTTCCATCCCACTGGTCTGTCGTATGAGACTTTAAACTGTCGTCCCATCTCTATATGACCCTAGCTGTTGGTGGGACGTTAAACCCATTCACTTTCACTTTCATTTATAACTTGCCAATTACATAACTCTCGTACATCCATAGATAGTGGTGGAGTCGTGTGAATCGGCCATCAAGTCTGTAGAGATTCAGCTCGTGAGGGTGGAGACCTGTGGGTGTGCCGAGGGGTATGCCAAAGATGGTGGGTATTATTTTAAGTATTTCATGACAAAACATGTTTTGATATTGCATAAGAATCATGAGCTGTCAACCCCTGCTTTTATGTCCCCGCATTGCACATCAAAAAATAAATACAGAGAATAAATAGTAACGTCCGTTAAGATTTTAAGGAAACACGGTTATCGCCCCTGATATCAGTGTGGAAAGTTATGTCTGATATAAAATGTATAATATTGTCAATCAATACGTGGGTGGGGTATTGGTGAATGAAAGTTTATTTTGCCAGAAAATGTCCCAGATGATGTCTCTGATATAAAGAACATTTTGTGCCTCCTGAGTGGGCATGTACCTTTGAAGTAATAGAAAAGGAATGTTGGTACATGTACTTGTTTTACGAGATCCCGGAAAGTAACGTATAATAAACCGTTAGTCAAAATGGTAAGTGGCCATATGTTCCGTGACGAAACGATGTATAATAAACAGTACAACAGGGAGCTTGTGCTGGGTAATTTAACGATCGGGGTTCATCCTTACCGGAATCCGTACCAGAGACCTAGTTTTGGCTCTCGTGTACATCGTTGGCATTCTTGTATCTGATAGTTGAATCTGGTTATACCCATTATAAAAGTAATAAGGTTAGTACTAACCCAATTACTTTTTGGGAGTGGGGCTAAGTGACCTGGCAACAGGTCAGGTTATTCTAAATTCATGGCCGAATATATATTTTGAGCTATTGTTACTGCAATGTGTTGTCGTCCGTCCGTCCGTGAACATTTTCAAACGTCTTCTCCTCGGTAACCATTGGACCTATAGTCACCAAACTTCATGGTCATGGTCATGGTCCTTGGGTAGAGGGATTACAAAATTGTTAAAATGGCGTCATTATGTAAAAATAGCACAAATTCTTCAAAAATCTTCTTTTCAACAAAACTTGGTAGGAATGATTGATGTACAATGCTCTTTCAAAGTTGTTAAAATGGTGACCCCGGGTTCAAAAATGGGCATGGCCCGTGGGGTCAAATTTTATTTTTACCAAATATGCTCATGTCATATACCAAATATGCTCATGTCATATATCAAGTTGAAGTTATCGATGAGGCGATTGCTTTGGTGCAATATTATGTCATCCATGATGGCTGCCAAAAGGTCCATTTATTCAAGATTTTTAACGTCTTTTTCTCGGGAACCACATGGCCGATGCTGGCCAAACTTGATAGTAAGTTAAGATCCTTGGGTGAAGCATTTTCAGATTTGGTAAAATGAGTCGTTGCTTAATCGAAGATGACCGCCATCTAAAAATAGCACAATTTTTTTTTAAACACATATGAACTCAATGTCACATTCTCCTCTGGTGTTCATGGAGTCAGGTGAGCGAATTAGGGCCATCATGGCCCTCTTGTTCTGTTTATAGTCCGTTCTGATGTTGGCATTTACCCAGGTAACATATGGGATTCAAACCGGCCTAAAATGGCGTTAGCTGTTGACAGGCCATTATACACAATTAAATAAAAATAAACATGTGTGAATTAAATGTATAGTTGATTTCAATCGTCATTTTATTATTTGACCCTGTAAATCACGTGTCTAACTGTCTGTGTCTCGTTGTCAGCGACGGAGATCCAGAATATACAGATCGCGGATGGCGACGTAAGCCGCGGCATGTCTATCCCAATCTTCATGATCTTCCCACGCCTTTTCACATGCCCCACCCTGTCCACCAATAACTTCAAAGTCGGTAAGTTTTCTTTATTATTTCTAGCTGCAATACTTATATGTTGTGACCACCATTTGAATTGTCTTGTCGAGACGGTTCAAATGAGTGGTCACAACATATACTTTCATTGAGAAATAAGGAAAATATTAAATCATACCCTACCCTGTCCACCAATAACTTCAATGTCGGTAAGTGGATTTTTGTCGCACCCGCTTGCGGACAACACAATATAGTCGGCACATTGGCGTACCTACGTCCGTACATACGTACTTACGTGCGCCTCGGCCATCTACTGTCTGTTCCATGTTTTTCTGCCGACAAATGTTTGGCTATTAAACATATTAAATGTAAAAAATATTTGAATTATTAACAATAACATAAATATCACCTTGTTTGTAAGGCAAATATTTTAAATTTCACTTGTTTTCTGCTTTTTTTATCAAGGCTGCCAGTACAACCCACGTTCGACCGCCCAAGGTCACAGAGGACTTGTGTCTTTTTGTTATTATACCCACTTTTTTTTGTTTTTTTTGAAAAAAAAAAAATAAAAAAAAAAAACGGGTATATTGTTTTCGTCACGGGTGTCCGTCCGTCCGTACGTCCGTCTGTACGTCCGTACGTCCGTACGTCCGTCACGTTTCTTGTAACTCGAAAAACTTTTTCACCTTCATACCTACGCGCCTGATATTTGGTATGTAGCTTCGTTACCATGTGCAGATGCGCAAAGTGAATTTGGATTTTTGATCCGACCCTCCATCATGGATTATCTCCCCCTTTCGGACTCAGAATTTCCCATTTTTTCCTCGTAACTCGAAAAAACTTTTTCACCTTCATACCTACGCGCCTGATATTTGGTATGTAGCTTCGTTATCATGTGCAGATGCGCAAAGTGAATTTGGATTTTTGATCCGACCCTCCATCATGGATTATCTCCCCCTTTCGGACTCAGAATTTCCCATTTTTTCCTCGTAACTCGAAAAACTTTTTCACCTTCATACCTACGCGCCTGATATTTGGTATGTAGCTTCGTTATCATGTGCAGATGCGCAAAGTGAATTTGGATTTTTGATCCGACCCTCCATCATGGATTATCTCCCCCTTTCGGACTCAGAATTTCCCATTTTTTCCTCGTAACTCGAAAAACTTTTTCACCTTCATACCTACGCGCCTGATATTTGGTATGTAGCTTCGTTATCATGTGCAGATGCGCAAAGTGAATTCGGATTTTTCATCCGACCCTCCATCATGGATTATCTCCCCCTTTCGGACTCAGAATTTCCCATTTTTTCCTTGTAACTCGAAAAACTTTTTCACCTTCGCCTCATATTTGCTATGTAGCTTCGTTATCATGTGCAGATGCGCAAAGTGAATTCGGATTTTTCATCCGACCCTCCATCATGGATTATCTCCCCCTTTCGGACTCAGAATTTCCCATTTTTTCCTTGTAACTCGAAAAACTTTTTCACCTTCATACCTATGCGCCTGATATTTAGTATGTACCTTCGGTATCATGTGCAGATGCGCAAAGTGAATTCGGATTTTTCATCCGACCCTCCATCATGGATTATCTCCCCCTTTCGGACTCAGAATTTCCCATTTTTTCCTTGTAACTCGAAAAACTTTTTCACCTTCATACCTACGCGCCTCATATTTGCTATGTAGCTTCGTTATCATGTGCAGATGCGCAAAGTGAATTCGGATTTTTCATCCGACCCTCCATCATGGATTATCTCCCCCTTTCTGACTCAGAATTTCCCATTTTTTCCTTGTAACTCGAAAAACTTTTTCACCTTCATACCTACGCGCCTCATATTTGCTATGTAGCTTCGTTATCATGTGCAGATGCGCAAAGTGAATTCGGATTTTTCATCCGACCCTCCATCATGGATTATCTCCCCCTTTCGGACTCAGAATTTCCCATTTTTTCCTTGTAACTCGAAAAACTTTTCACCTTCATACCTATGCGCCTGATATTTAGTATGTACCTTCGTTATGTGCAGATGCGCAAAGTGAATTCCCATTTTTGATCCGACCCTCCATCATCGATTACCTCCCCCTTTCCGACTCAGAATTTCCCATTTTTTCCTTGTAACTCGAAAAACTTTTTCACCTTCATACCTACGCGCCTCATATTTGCTATGTAGCTTCGTTATCATGTGCACATGCGCAAAGTGAATTCGGATTTTTTATCCGACCCTCCATCATGGATTACTTCCCCCTTTCGGACTAAGCATTTGGGGAAAGTGGGTATATTGCGATGGCGCGCCATCGACTTTTTCTAGTTATTATTATTATCATCAAGGCTGCCAGCGAGGGGATACGCTTCATTTAACGATGCAATTTCTTGTTTGCAATGCCACATGTTGTTGTACGAGGATAGCATTTTGTTGTTTCTTTAATTTCAGAATTTGAAATAAACATTGTGATAATATTCCAAGACGACCACCTGGTGACAGAAAACTTCCCCGTGAAACTGACCAGGTTCTGATCGAGTCAATACAGTGGCGGATTCACGGGGGTGGCCCAGGGCGGCCCGGGCCCCCCCTTTCAGATTCCAGATTTTATGTTTGCAATTGAGATTTTTGCAATCTGTAAAAGAATAACAAGCACTATCAAATAAGGGTGATATTATCAGGTCAAGGCTTTGTTGCGAACGGTAACTTGCAATATACTCGCGTACCATCCGTAGCCTACGGACGGTACGTGAGTAGATTGCAAGAGTTACCATTCGCAACTAATCAATGTCCAGATATTATAGAGAGCCTTGTCACATGAGTTTTATGTACTGAAAATAAGTCGTTCGAATTTCGACTGGGGCCCCCCCCCCCCCCCTCCCCCCCCCCCCCCTTTCGGCGAAATCCTGGATCCGCCACTGCGATATATGACCTTGTCTTAATGGGGCCAACGCTCACTGTTATTGTTAGGCCCGCTATGCGACAGCAAGGGGGGTATATTTCGTTGCTCTTGAGGTTCCGTCCGTCCATACGTCTGTCCATGTACATTTACGTCGTACATTTAATTAAAAAAGTTTGTAAGAGTTTCTCCAACATGTAATATCTTCAATATTACGCGAAGTATTGCTTCGATACTTGGACACTTGAATCACCTGAACATTTGTCACACACTCACTCCACAATTAACATGACCTTGACCTTTGCCACCTTCGAAATGTCGCTGAAACACAGTCGAGAAGTCTGTTTCGAGAAGAGTTTCTCCAGTCGAGAAGAGTTTCTCCAGTTACAGTTCCGTATGCCACTGGGGCGTATCCATGTTTTACAAACTTAATGTCTAGTTACATGACTGCCGCTGTTTGACACCTCTCACAGTCGTATTCAAACGTACAGCGCGCTCTGTTTGACCACGGCTGTAGACAATCCTCATTCCTGGGCCAAGCCAACACCTACGTAATGCATGCGTCTCATGACTTTACTAAAACTTTACGTCACCACACCAGTTCACAACGGTCGCACTGAAGTTTTGAAATTGACCCCCGGGTAATGGATTATCTCCCCCTTTTCAACTTATAACTCATAAAACTTTGAAACCGTATTAGCTACAGACCTGAAACTTGGTATGTAGCTTCTTTATGATGAGTAGATGCACAAAGTTTATATTGGACTTTCACCATTTTGCGTTGTAACTTGTAAAACTTCTAAACCGTAATAGCTGGAGGCTTGATGCTTGGTATGTAGTTTCTTTATGGTGTGTAGATGCACAAAGTGAATTTCTATTTTTGCTTTGATACTGGGCAATGGATTATCTCCCTCTTTTGGACTTTTGCCTCGTTTACTATCAAAGCAATATGTGGGGCATCCATGTTCTATGAACACATTTTCTAGTTTCAAGATATACATTTACCAATAACCATGATGAAAATGTACTGGTTTTGCATTCCAATTTTGCACTTGTGTTGTTTTGCATTTCAATGTGGCTGTGTCTAGAGAAATGGGGCTTACGGGTTTTGTTACCAGTGTAGATCCAGATCAGCCTGTGCATCCGCACAGTCTGATCCGGATCTGCACCGTTCACCATTCCATCAATGGAACACCCGTCCTGCTTCTAACTAGCAATGTAGATTTTATTTTATGTTTAATTGTCAGTGGACAACGCGTTTATTTATATATTTTGTTTTGTATCAATAAATAACAAACATGTATAACAAAGTCAGCGACATATAGTGTGCAGCTGATCAGACCGTGGCTATGCATGATCTGGTAGGATTCACGCTATTGGCTCGCAATACATGCAATTATTGTCCAAGTCAAAAGGCTATTGATATTAATTTGCAAAATATTCTGATGCAGTTAATATTATAAGGGCAAGCTGTGTGGACTCAGATTTTGGATGTTGCGTTTTGATCGGAGTCTACGCTGATTGGTTTCACATAGATGTCATGATTTATTGCTGTTGCAGAGATATAACTGATTAAACTGTCTGCAGATATGAGCTGTCTGTTAGAAGTAAACTCGGGTATTTTATACATGTATTCTTATGCTGATTCAAAACTATTTATTTTGTAAATTTACACGTACAGTGGAACCTCTCCGAACCCGGACACCTTGGGGTGTCCCGTTTGGTGATGTAGATTGTTATCACGCGAAAGGCGTGTGCTATTTGATGTGGAGCTACACTGGTCACAAAGCCCGATTTCTCCTGTCACAGCCACATTTAAGTTTTGTAAGTAATATTTTAACCCCTTGTCGTATTTTGATCATATTTGGCTACGATGTCTGTGTATGCATGATGTTCTGTTGTGCTTGTGCACCACGTCCCAAGGTCAAGGTCACTTTGGACTGTGATATTCTTAGATATGTAGAATATGAAGGTCAAATCTATTAAACGTAGATGTGCATGATTTACATTAACCCTTAGACCGCTACTCACAACAATTGTCGTCTGCTGTTGCTTTTATATATTGCCTTATTTCTCGATAAAAACATGGTTTGACAGCACTTCAGAATCATTTCCAATGGAAATGATTCTAAAGTGCTGTCAAACCATGTTGTAAAGTATTCTAAAGTGCTGTCAAAGCATGTTTTTGATGATAAAAATGAAAAATAAAAAGCAGACCACAAAAATAAGATAGTGGTCTGAGGGTTAAGTGCAGGGATTCCGCTGGCGATCGCCACTTTCGCAATTGGCGATAAAAAATTACAATTTTCGGAATTTATTTTCGAAAATTGTAATTTTTTATCGCCAATTGTTTTTTTGTTTTTTTTGAAGTGGCGATTTTTTTATTTTCCCCAGCGGAATCCCTGAAGTGGGTATATGGGTTAGCTTTTTATATACATGTGTATATTGATATATTAGATATACGACAAACAAAGCCATCATTCAATCAAATGTGCAATATTATTCTATTAATAAATGGTTTGACATACATGTGACAGTGTGTATTTATTTACTGATTTACACAGAGGATCTTGCATTAGTGGTCATTCATTTAATTTTTGTCATTCCTGCTTTAGCAGAAGTTCCATCATCGTCCACAGCATCCGAAATGTCAAACAGTTTGTACAAGCTTCGTCATCAAACTCTTATTTTATTTGTCGTTTATTTTCTATTTTCCAGTTTTATCATCAAAAACATGGTTTGACAGCACTTTAAAATAATTTACAACATGTTTTTATTAAGAAATAAGGCAAGATATAAAAGCAACAGCAGACGACAATTGTTGTGAGTAGCGGTCTAAGGGTGAATACTACTGAAACGAGAAACGAGGTTGTGCGGCATCCAAAATGTCAAAAAGTTTGTACAAGCTTTGTCATCATGGTATAACTAACCCTTACACCGCTCTCTTATTTTCTTTGTTGTCTGCTGTTTATTTTCGATTTTCCAGTTCTATCTTCAAAAACATGCTTTGACAGCACTTTAGAAAAATTTACAACATGCTTTGACAGCACTTTAGAATCATTTCCATTGGAAATGATTCTGAAGTGCTGTCAAACCATGTTTTTATTGAGAAATAAGGCAAGATATAAAAGCAACAGTAGACGACAATTGTTGTGAGTAGCGGTCTAAGGGTGAATACTACTGGACGGATTGCTTCAATATTTGGACACTTGATACATATGAGCATTGGGAACACACTCGTGCGCCATTTACATGACCTTAACCTTTTTAGCTCACCTGAGCGAAGCTATGTGAGCTATTGTTACCGTTTGTTCCGTCGTCCGTCTGTGAACATTTTCAAACGTCTTCTCCTCGGTAACCATTGGGCCTGTAGTCACCAAACTTCATGGTCATGGTCCTTAGGTAGGGGGATTACAAAATTGTTAAAATGACGTCATCACGGAATCCAAGATGGCCGCCGTCTAAAAATAGCACAAATTCTTCAAAAATCTTCTCAAGAACCGCCAACCGGATTTCGACAAAACTTGGTAGGAATGATCGATGTACAATGCTCTTTCAAAGTTGTTAAAATGGTGACCCCGGGGTCAAAAATTGGTGTGGCCTGTGGGGTCAAATTTTATTTTTGACTGAATATGGTCATGTCATATATCAAATCGAACGTATCAACGAGGCGATCACTCTGGTGCATTTTTTGTCGAAATCGGATGGTCATGACATCCAAGATGGACGCCGAAAGGTCAAAAGGTTGTTATTTTATTAGAGATTTCAAAATTCTTCTTCACACGAACCGTTTGGCCCATGGTGGCCAAACTTCACAGTTATGGTCCATGGGTGAAGCCTTTTCAGATTTGTTAAAACGGAGGTCGTCGCTAATCCAAGCTGGCCGCCGTCTAAAAAATAGCACAAATTCTTAAAAAATCTTCTTCTCATGAACCGCCAGCCGGATTTCAATGAAACTTGGTAGGAATGATCGACGTAGAATGCTCTTTCAAAGGTGTGAAAATGGTGACCCCGGGGTCAAAAATGGGCGTGGCTCGTGGTGTCAAATTTTATTTTTTACCAAATATGCTCGTGTCGTATATCAAATTGAAGGTATCGTTGAGGCGATTGCTCTGGTGCAATATTTGTCGGAATCGGATGATTATGTCATCCCTGATGGCCTCCAAAAGGTCCATTTATTCGAGATTTTGAACATATTTTTCTCAGGAACCTCTTAACCTAATGAAAGTTGGGTGAAGCATTTTCAGATTTGGTAAAATGAGTCATCGCTTAATCCAAGATGACCGCCATCAAAAAATAGCACAATTTTTTTAAAACACATGAACTCGATGTCACATTCTCCTCTGGTGTTCATGGAGTCAGGTGAGCGAATTAGGGCCAGCATGGCCCTCTTGCTTACTTTCACATTTTTGCGGAAACAAAGTCAAAAAGTTTGTACAAGCTTCTTCATCATAGTATAACTTTAATATTACTTGACGGATTGCTTCAATATTTGGACACTGGATACATGTCAGCATTCGGAACACCCTCATGCCGCCATTATTTCATAAGAAACGAGGCTGTGCCAAATTTCTTATGAAATCAGTCAAGAAGGCAACAATATTTGTGATGTGAGAGTGATGGGTTGTGATCTACTGAACCTGCCGGCATTTTACGGCTATATAAACAATGAAAAAACAATATTTTTAAGAATGAGCCTTTTTTCAGGAATTTTTGCAAAAAAAATAATACCAAAAATAAAAATGTGTTTTCATCATGGCCCTGTGTAAAGTGGATTAATTGAAGATATATGACGATACTACGACTGATGGGTTGTTTAAATTTTCACCGATATCGTATATAAGTATCAGATTTTCTATCTTGTTGAACGCAATACCATAGGAAATCCGATATTTATGGACCTATATGGGTGAAAATAGAAACCACCCAGCAGTCCTAGTATCATCATATATCTTCAATTAAACCACTTTACACAGTCATGATGAAAACACATTTTTATATTTTATAGTATTTTTTCAAAAAATCCTGATATGCCCCTTTAAATTTTCACGAGCAACATTTCAATCACGAGTAAAAATGGATGACTGGAAGTAAATATCGTCTATCCAACTGGCTGCTGACCCGGGTTGTAAGCTTCCAACTTGCAGACTTCGAACTCAAATCTTCGATCCCTGCAATAACAAATATGGAGTCTCCACGGAAAATAGAAAATAAACAGCAGACGACAAAATTTAATTCAGCAGTGCAAGAGCTCATCTCTCCATAATGGAGAGATTAGCTCTTGCACTGCTGAATTAAATGTTGTTGTCTGCTGTTTATTTTCCGTTTTTCTCATCAAAACACATACTTTGACAACACTTTAGAATCATTTCCAATGGAAATGATTCTGAAGTGCTGTCAAACCATGTTTGTATTGAGATTGAAGTTAAAATATAAAGCAACAGCTGACGACAATTTTCCAACTGGCTGCTGGCCCGGGCTGTAAGCTTCCAACTTGCAGACTTTGAAGTAAAATATACGATCCCTGCCATAACAAACATGGAGAGATTAGCACTTGCACTGCTGAATTAAATTTTGTCGTCTGCTGTTTATTTTCTATTTGCCGTTTTTCTCATAAAAAAACTTACTTTGACAACACTTTAGAATCATTCCCCCCCCCCCCCCCACCTCCTAATGCAGCAGGATATATATGGGATCAACACCTTGGCCCGACCGTAAATGACCGTAGCTGTTGAACACCAATCAATCAAATCAGTATACATACTCCTCATGGTTGTGGTGCACGGAGACCATGCCCTTTAACACGTTGCCCACTGGCACTGTGTAGGTGACGTCCTGGTCGTAATCGTTCTGCCAACCCGAGAACGCGCAGTCGGATTCGTGGTGCGCTGAAATATCAGCGAGTCTGTGACGTATTCTGCCTATTGAAATCTTGTATTGGCGAGTCGGTGAGGTTTGCTGAGGTACTGGTGTAATTTAACAGACAGACATCTATGTAATAGTGGAACCTCTGTAAACCGGACACCCTGGGAGGTCCCCATGGCGTCCGGTTTAAAGATGTTCCACTGTAAATTAGACATATAACTATGCCAAGGTATGCGGCTGTTCTTTGCGAACATGAACAGCTATTATCATCATAAATATATGAAAACCATGAAATTAACTGCCTTCGTGTCAGGTTTAAAGATGTATTTGGATACAATTTGTTTGGGAAATCCCTATTTTGTTTGTTCGTGCACTGATTTCTTGTCCGGATCATAACTCAATTACCCCTTGGAATATTTCCATGAAACTTCACACATGCCTGTGACGACCCAAACATGTCACGCAAGAATGACATGACTCACTAACATATCAGTTATCTCGCTATATTTTTAGTGGCTGCCTGTAGGCGGGGAAGGGATATCAATTTCTAGTGTGTCACTAATCTGTTGCATCCGTTTCAATTCCGTTCTGATTTTGGGATTCCCCCCAATACAGCAAGTTAAATACGGGATCGAACCCATTGGCCCGGCCTTGTTAAATGCGGGATCGAACCCGTTGGCCCGGCCTTAAATGATTTTAGCTGTTGATAGGCCGTTAAACACCAATAAATCAAATCCATCCATCAGTTTCTGCGCAAATATGAGACCTAGTGCCTTTCACCCCTAAGTAACTGGAATGGATTTTTATATGTTCATTTCCGGACCAATCAAATCGTCACAAAATGATTTTCAGACCAGAAAACGGTGTGCTTTTGTTCTCAAAAACGTGATGACTTACAGACTGCAGATCCTGATGAGCCGGCTCATTTGGATCTGCACTATTTGCCAATACCACTATATATGCATGTGGTGTTGAAAGGGAAAGAATAAAGTGACTAAAAGGGACTAAATATCGGCCCTCATACTTACTTGGAATAGAGCAACACCAGAATTTGAATATTCGATCCTCGTAGTGGTTGGAATGTATGCTGTTTATCCCCGCTATGTAGTGGTTTGTTGGACAGTTGTAGGCAAACGCTTCATCGTACTTATTCACATACTCTGGCGAAGTTAATAAATAAATAAATAAACGGTATAATGGTGGTAATTGCTATTAAAAATTACAGAAAAGGCTAGACTAAATTATGCTTATTGTGCATAAGTGGCTGTGGCTGGAGAAATCTTATGGTTATATGCATGCATCTCTCTATTAAAGGCTCAACTGTCATGCTGTGACAAATCCACGACCGTTCAACCCCCGCTGATCCCAAGGTCAAGGTCACATACATAGTATTTTTACAAAACTTAACATCAGAGAAATATGTTAATACTTCTATTTCCTTCATCGAAAATTCTTAATATGTCGCGCATGCATTCCTCTAAGGGTCTACTGTCATGCTGTGATAAATCCATGACCGTGCCGCTCCCGCTAAGCCCAGGGTGAAGGTCACAGGCCCACAGACTACACATCTACACATCTAGGGGCACCTGGGCCCACGCGGGGTATTCCGTAAGCCTCGCTTTCTGACAAATCTAGTGTTTTTTTTGTTTTTTTGCGGACCATAGTAAGATACCAGAATGTGACTTCTGGGCTTTGCGACCAGTGTAGATCCAGATCAGCCTGTGCATCCGCACAGTCTGATCAGGATCTGCACCGTCCGCCATTCCATCATTGAAACACCCGTCATGGTTCCAACACAAAATAGAGATCATTATCAGGCCACATGAGTGTGTGATTTGATCAGGAGCTACACTGGTACATGTCGCGACCACCTTTTGAACCGTCGCATCGAAATGTATTGCGTTTATATTCCAATACATTGCATTAGCCCCACGTGGTTCGTTAAAGTTTCATTGACGTCAATCAAATACTCAACATTAATTGTCGTTGTCAATAACGTCATGTTATTGACCGGCAACGTCACTTTTCTATGAATTGCGACAAAATGACTTAAAACAATAGGTTTCTTAAGTTAACAGCATATTTAGTTATTTACATTTTTGAAATTATCCGAAAACGCAATGTAAATATAAGTAATAACATCATGGGCAATTGCGTTTACTGTAGTCTGTAGTATGAAAAACAGTTGGTATGTTTAAAGTTTGCGAGGAGTCCTTCGGACTCTATGCACTTTAAAGGTACATGCCCACTCAGTAGACACAAAATGTTCTTTATGTCAGAGACATCATCTTGAGACATCTTCTGGCAAAAGAAACATTCAATCACCATTACCCCACGTATTGATTGGCATTATTATACATTTTATATCAGCCCTAAATTTCCACACTGATATCAGGGGCGATAACCGTGTTTCCTTAAAATGTTAACAGACATTACTATTTATTCTCTGTATTTATTTTTTGATGTGCAATAATCATACTTAATAATCTGTCGAAAATATTATTTTTTCAGGTGACTCATTTAATTACTGTCTGTTTCACGAAAGCTGCCCAAATTTTACGGCTATATAAACAATTCAAAAACAAGATTTCTTTTGATAATATTAAATTAAAGGAAAAATTAAGAATGAGCCTTCTTTTTTTTCGTGAAATTTGGTCAAATATTGATTTTATTGCGAAAACAAAATTTCCCCATGTTAAATCCCCATAGACATCTTCACGGGGGATTTAACATGGGGAAATTTTTTAGAATTTCAGAAATACTGGACCGATTTTTAAAATTTAACTTTCGTTTTCTTAGTTAGATCATTTCCAAGCTAGCTAGGTTTCGGAGTCAATTTCCACAATTTCCTCCCACAACTCCTCTACCTTTTTCCCCCATGTTAAATTCCCATAGACAAATCAATTTTTCGTAATAAAATCAATATTTGACCAAATTTCACGAAATAAAAAGAAGGCTCATTCTTAAATGTTCCTTTAATTTAATATTATCGAAAAAAATATTGTTTTTGAATTGTTTATATGGCCGTAAAATTTGGGCAGCTTTCGTGAAACAGACTGTAGTATAAATGATAAAACATACCATGCCTCATTTGCATATGAAAATCGCCTGATACCACCACTGGTGGAATAGTGACATAATTATACACTTACTTAATTCCTATGAAGAACATGTTGTGCCTACTGAGTGGGCATGTACCTTTAAACAGATCAAATGTTTTGCATACTACAGTATACGCATCAGCCCATGGTTTTATACCTTAAAAGTCCAGACTTACGTGACCAGTAACACTTTTCTGTATCTTCATCAAAGTCCGCAACCACTGCGGAACACTGCAGTTGGAATATACGGTCCTCGTGGTGGTTGTCATGGTGACTCCAGAAATAGCTGATAAATATAGAACACCAGGGCCCGGTTGTTTAAAATCTCTGTTAGCTTAATGGACTGTTACTTCCTTAACACTGTAACAGCTCAAAACCTGTTAGCTTAACAAAAGATCCTTAACGCAGTTGAGACTCGCTCAAAATCTCTGTTAGATTAATGGACTGTTGTTAGGGCTCAAACCTCTGTTAGCTTAACAGATTGTTAAATCCAGTGTTAAGGATTTAACAGTCCGTTATAGAGGTTATGAGCAACCTGGACTGGGCTAGTGTTTTTTTATCCAAGCATATTTGCTTGGATATAGTCCTTATACAGTTTTTGGGACCGCTCATGTTTTATGCAAATGAGTAATTGTCGACCAACGAACGTACTTCATGCTTCATGATTCTAGCTACGCCACGTGAGAGAGTTCCAAAGCGAGCGGTGCATTATGAACGTGTCATTCACATTTGTGGCCAGCTACATTTCTTTTGAGCTACAGTTATATTTTTAAAAACAGTTTGTGATTTTATAAAATATTAACTGTCGTGTTTCATAACAAATATTTTGTTAGGAAGGTTATATTTTTAGCGCAATGATCGACCGCTCCACATGTAATTTATACGTAGTTATACGCCATGAAAAATAGTTCTGATAGTGAGCTAACATTATATTGTGTAGTGTAATACATGTGTTGTTAATTTTTCTGTACAACATTTATATTTCAAAATGTTTATCTGATTTAATATAATATAAACTGACATGTATTAATTTGAGTATATTTTTTTTCACGCGCAATGATACAACCTCGTATCTCATGAAAAGTAGTTTCCGCCATTTTGTGCAGACACATTACAGAATCGTTTACATAGTCATAGGTCAATGGCTCGATAAAATCCAACATTGGACAGCGAAATGATGATGATTTAAAACAGAAACACTGTTTTTTGACAGTTACATACCGCATGCTTTAAATAATCATCTTGAGCCATCGATATTATTAATCAGTGTCCATTTTACTTAAAACATCAACTAATCTATAATGACGTTACACAGCATATGCAGTACGATACACTTCACAAAGGAAACGTTGTCTTAGAGTTTGAATAATTATAGGTTCCGCCGAACGAACGAGTACGCCGAAATATATTTCCGTACAAATCCAATAACCTATTTATTATATACCCGTTCAACAAAACATGCATCCTAATCATTAAATAATCCGATAGTGTGATGAAATGCGACTCTCTATTATATTTGTTGAACAATCCGAGCGCCTGTGATGGCTTCAGTTTATGCAAATTGGCAAGGTCATTTCGCGCACCTGAATCGATACACGAAAAACCAAGATGGCTGACATCACTACAGACACAACAAGACCGGGAAAAAGGCGTTAAATTTGGATAAAAAGCCATACTTAAACACGTAAGTTTATTTAACACATGTTTTATTTGCCGACGATATCAATGAATATTGTTAATCCTTCACTTGTTGTTCGCGTATATATACGCGACGAGAGTAACCTCCCCTCACTGCTCTTCGCGTACGTTCCCAATAATGACCTAATCGGGCGGGCACCTGTTTACGCGCGTGCAATTCTACATAGAGACGTCTTTGCTTTCTGATTGGTTGTAAGATGGATTCCCGTTACTAAATATAGACAAGTTATTACCGGTTTACTAAATTTAGGCGAAATTAGAGGTATTTCCTTGCACTTGCTTGCGGTCAACTTAGTAGGTCGAAAGAAAATGGCGGCGCCTATAGAAAGTGATTCGGAAGACAATGTTTTTGCGCAGATATTCGATAATTCTGACTCTGAATCAGACTTTGAACTGGAAGAAATCATAATAAATGGAAATGTGTTACGCGAATTTGTCATTGAACAGTCCGCAAAAGATCGCGAACTCCCAATTGACATCGAAAATGACTGGCATTACATACATGATAAAACAAAACAAATATTGAAAACACACCTGTAATTAGTTCTATGTGATAGAACGGCTGCAAATCTATTTTTTCAATCTGTTATTCTCTTTATTTGTACACCAGCACAACACACACAAAGTTGCTGAGATTTTGTCACACAGAACTAACCTGTAATCAGCTATTTTACCTGTATAGTACGTTGTCGGGTGAGAAAAAGTCGCAACAAATGACGTATCAATTTGCAATCATTTTCATATCTGCATTATTGCTGTATCTCTGAAAATGAACATTTTATGCTACATATCCTAAACTGCATAATTTCACTGAAATGAAACATAGAATATTCAGCAGCAGCAGCATTTTACATTATTGATTGTATAGCAAGTGAAGGGTTAATACCCCAAAACTTTCATATAATCGTCCGGCAAAAATATGAAGCACATCCATCAGCATCGGATCGACTGTCAATAATTTCGACACGTTCAACAACTGCTGAATTTAATTTTGTTCTGAAGACAAAATAACAACATAATACACAATATTGAATTATTGCATGTATCGGTACTACGGTAGTAAACTTCACGGCAACATTTTCAATTCCATTGGCAAACATAGCAAAAATGAACAAAATTCATCAATAAATGATCATAAAGACAATATTTTGTGTTTGCCTTGAAAATCTGCTTACTATATATATCCCTAAAAAAAACACACCCTCCATATCTCATTTCTACGTGTGTTTTGCACCAATTAGTCCCTATTCTCATGCCCCTAAGCACATAAATTCATATTGTGTGTTATATTCCGATTAATTCCTGAAAATGTATACATCAACATAAAGTTCAAACACTTGACTATGAGCGCACGTAAGGAATTCACCAAAATTATGCGAACAGACCCTCTTCAGATTAAGGAAATATGTAGAAAAATCACAAAATAGGTGGTAAATCACAATTGTATGTAACTGTAACTTAGAAAACAGTGGGATACAACTTATAATACCTTTTTAAAATAATTTTCAATTAACACTATTCTTAGAATGTGCTTATTCACTTGTTTAGGGGCACGAATCAATGAGAAGGCACGAATCCATGATAATTGGGTCTACATGATATTCAGTACAATACAGATCCCTACAATTAGTTAAGAACAGTAACTTGCATTCTACCATCCGTATCGAGTAGCGATTCCACTCATAGGCTGCAGAATAATTAGCTGCTAAAGTTTGAATAAAATCTGATTCGCTATTCTGCAAAGGAAGCCTATGTTTGGAATTGTAACTCAGACTACGGACGGTACGGTAGCAGATTGCAAGAGTTACTGTTCGCAACTAGCATACAATAAGGTGATTTTCGTACAACTAAATTTTATTGACATTTATCACATTTAAATTTCAGATGTGATTTGGTACAGCTCCAAAGTTCCGAAACCGTGGAATGTATTGCCAGACAAGAATGTTGCAGGAAATGGATGTTGGGCAGAGAAAGTGTTCGCTGACGAGGTGACATTTTCGATCTCCTGTAGCGGCAGAACATTCACACTGCTAGGGACAGATACAGTGGCCGTGCTCGGTGGGGCGATATATTGACCCAGTTGTACTGTGCTCGGTGGGGCGATATTCTGACCAGACTGTAATATATTTGATATCTGATGATGTTCTCCGATAGACAGTTCGGCGTCGTAGTGTGTGATGGATTGTATATTTTTACTATGTCCCTTAATTTTCATTATTTTTTGTGGGGGAACTCCTGCTTTCGATAAAGTGGTGACTGTTGACTTTCTAATACTGTGATTTGTCAACCGTGACGAGATTCCAGCTTGCTCTGCAGCATTCTTCATCAGACTGCCAAGTGTAGCCTCTCCCATGGGCCGTGGGTAATACCTGAAAATAAATATTTGGGAGAAAATGTGTAAGAAATACTTTTGAGAACTTTGCATATCGACCAGGCTGTAGAATCATTTTAAGATCACTATTCAGACACACTGAATTACATCTCATTTTTCACCAATTATAATAATTATCAAAAAATTGTCGTATTTATAAATATTTTACTTTTCTAACTAAATATTAATGTCACTTTCTATAAAACTTCATTTGATCTTCAGCCTTGTCCGTAATGATTTTCAGTGTCATATGATAATGTTTAAATAACATTTAAAACAAAATGGTAAAAAATCATAGTGCATTATTTCACATAATAAATGTCATACCATGGCTCATTTTCTGTGCCTTTCAATCGTTGTTCTGGTACTGCTGTCAGGTAAAATGGACTGTCAGCAGCCAACATCTCGGAATGTCGGCGACTTCTGAAGATCTCAAAAATCTTGACAGGGTGACTCAGTCTCTGAAATGGAAATATTGGTCCATAAAAAATGTTATGTTTCTCATATAGTGTCACGCCAGACGGCCGATATTGATTTCAAACAAAAATATAATAGTTTTTCCAACAAATTTCACAGTACATTGTATTCACAGAATTATATCTCAAATTCAACTTCAGATGTATTTATGGATTTAAGTCGATATCAACAACATACAGTGATAAGAAACAATATTTTTTGCACATGCTGGCCCAGATATATTTGCTAGCGGTAACTTGTAATTTGCTCCCATACCGTCCACGAGTAGATTGCAAGTTACCGTTCGCAACAAGCTTTATTCGCTGATGTTTCCATGCCAATTCAGACCTATTTATCTTATTAACAATGATATACATGTAGTAAACTTTCTTTACTTAATGTATGAAAAGCAAAATACTTTTTATGGACTACAAGTAGTAGTGATCACAATACATCGGACCTCCGCTCGTATGCACCTAACTTTATTGTGTCTTGAGATATTTGAATTAATAAAAAATGTATAACTAAACAAATATTTATATTTGAATGCTGATATATTGAGGATCGATTAACATTACGCTCATGAACATTTGATTGATTCTCCAAGTATCGTTATGACAACCGTGATAGTTTTCAAGTTATTCAATTTTCTATCGACAATATCTCACGACTCAAAAAAGTTTTGCGCTTACAAGGCCAGCAAACATACCTGGTGTTGTCTGTTGCAAATATCTTCGGTGTGGTCTCTCGTGTATTCGTCAAATTCGCCCCATCCCTGGTCTTGCTTGCCATCTCATTGAACTCGATAAACTTTTCCCCATTGGATGTCGTTTTCATCTCTATATCACCGAATTTCAATTGTCTTGCTTCATCTCGTCCACGCAGACCAAACAGTTTTTCCGAAATAGTAAAATATCGTGAATTGAAGGCTTTTTGGTGTACTTGTACCTAGAGACCCAGATGAATACATTTTCTCTTCTTCTTCAGGTGTAATGTTCATGCACTTTTTTTAGGTTTATTGCCCTTCCCAAGTTTCTTCAGCTCCATTTTCTTGGCCGTTAATGCTCTGATACACTGCCCAAATACTCTGTCTCTATAAATATTGTTTTTGCAGCATTGATAATGTATACCGATTCGACGAATATATTGATTTTAAATGGAGTATATATGATTTTTTGTGTGAAATATTAACTAAAAATGGTTGAGCACGTACTGTGAAGGATTTCAGGACTTTCAGTCCTTTGTTTTATGTACATGTAATAACGTTCATCAGGGGTCCGTGTCACTAAACTTTGTACGACTAGAATGTTCGCAAGTGAACATTTAGGATCCTCTGGAAATTTCAATTGATGGATAACATTTATTTAACATATGCTGCCTATGCTCAATAAATGTAAATGCAATAATTGTTTGCATGAAAACGTTGTTAACCCTTAGACCGCTACTCACAACAATTGTCGTCTGCTGTTGCTTTTATATCTTGCCTTATTTCTCAATACAAACATGGTTTGACAGCACTTCAGAATCATTTTCAATGGAAATTATTCTAAAATGCTGACAAAGCATGTTGTAAATTATTCTAAATTGCTGTGAAAGCATGTGTTTGATGATAAAAATGGAAAATAGAACATAAACAGCAGACGACAAAAAAAGTAAGAGAGGGGGGGGGGCGCCAAGTTTTCCCATACATGAATCCGCCCTTGGTCAGCATTTATTCAGACAATGCAGAATTAGCAGTGGCGTAGCTAGTTTCTTGACAAGAGGGGTGACAATTGTTGATCAAAGTTTGGAAAGGGGTACAGGAACATCATTCATGGAAAACCGGGGGAAACTATTGATTTCTACATTCATTTTCTTTGTGATTATAGCGACTTTAAAGCTAAAAATTTCACAGATGTTGTAGATATTTCCATGAGGCATATCAGGATTTTTTGAAAAAAATACTATACAAAATAAAAACGTGTTTTAATCATGGCGTAAAGTGGTTTAATTGAAGATATATGACGATTATATATCAGATTTTCTATCTTGCTTTTTAGCCAGGTTTTTTTTAAAAAAATCCAGGCTATTGGATTGGCGAAAGCCGGGCGGGCGGGCGGGCGGCGTCCACAATCAATGTTAAGTTTTCGTGTTTGAGTCCATTTCTTTGTTACTGTACCACCTAGGACCACCAAACTTTCACAGCTTCATAATCAAGGGGTGCCCACCACATATCACTATCCAACATGTTACCTTTTTTCGAACTTGACCCATTTTTTCCGCGCAGTCGACTTAGCCATTTTCAATGTTAAGTTTTCGCGTTTACAATGTTAAGTTTTCGTGTTTAAATCCATTTCTTTGGTACTGTACCACCTAGGACCACCAAACTTTCACAGTTTCATAACCGAGGGGTGCCTACCACATACAACTATCCAACATGTGACCATTTTTTTTTACCTTCACCTATTATTTCTACGGAATTGACTTGGCCATTTTCAACGTTAACTTTTTAACGTACGTCTGGTTAAAAGTGTTTCGTTATACTATATCTCTGCAACTGCTTCGCCCATTACCTTGAAACTTCACATGGGTGTTTATCATCATCCATATTTTCATTTTACCCCCCAACCGTGCTGCCCCTATGCCAAATGTCAAGGTCAAATTACTTTGAATTTTTCGTTTAATGTTTTTTCGTGTACTATATCTCTTCAACTGCTTCACCCATTACCTTGATACTTCACATGGGTGTTTATCATCATTGTCAGCGCGATATCGTCGGCATTTTGGCATACGTCCGTCCGTACGTCCGTACGTCCGTGTGTCTGGTTAAAGTTTTTTGGTTAAAGTTTTTCCATCTACTAAATCTATTTGTTTAGTGTCCATGCCTCATGCCTCGCCCCAAGGCGCGACATGCAGGCCACGGCCATCTAGTCTACAAAAAGTGGGTATAATTATGTTATCCAAGTGTCTATGCTTAGAAAAAAACCTGGCCTTCGTGGCTTTGCCTCGTTTCTTGTTATAGTATGTTTTCCAAAAAATCCTGATATTCCATGCCCCTTTAACTCTTTGCATGCTGGGAAACTTGTGGGCTATAAATAGTTCAAAACTAGCGGACAAAAACTCATCATATTTTCTTGTATTTCTCCCCTTAAATATCATGAATATGTCTTGGAATTTCATTAGAATTGAGTCCTGAGGACTCAATTCTAATGAAATTTCAAGACATAATTAAAGAGAGAAATAAAACATACACTCCTAATTCGTTTGGCGGATATGTTCGCCGCTAGCACGCGAAGAGTTAAGTTAAAGTAAAAATACACACATGACCAATTTTATAGGGTGCATTTGCCTTGCTACGTCACTGGTTAGATACCTGACAAATTGATGGGATGGGCACTTGAAGTCTAGTGGGTTGTCGTAGGTGTTCTGGTAAACGGCGCCATGGATGGTTGCTACGCAACAGACCAATATTGCCGTAATAACGATCTGAAATATAAATGTTACGGTGGATATGACTGCTTTGTTGTGTTTATTGTGTTAATCTCAAAGGAAGTGATCATTGTAACGTATACAGTATTACCGCGCTGTTCAGCTATAGCAGTACCAACAAAAGCCGAAACACACCGAATGCATGTGGATTGTCTGCTTGTGGGAGCATGCGAATGGTACATTTAACGGTGAGGTTCGTCCTTAACTCTTTGCATGCTAGCGGCGAAAATATCCGCCAAACGAATTAGGAGTTATGTTTTATTTCTCTCTGTAAATATGTCTTGAAATTTCATTAGAATTGTGTCCCGAGTACACAATTTTAATGAAATTCCAAGACATATTCATGACATTTATAAGGAGAAATGAAAGAAAATATAATGAATTGTCATCTGCTATTTTTGAACTATTTATAGCCCACAAATTTCCCAGCATGCAAAGAGTTAACGGAATCCCGATATAACTGGTTTGAGCCTCAGGTACATGTTTGGCCTTCTGGTACATGAGAGTTGAATCTGGTTATACCCAATGGCCATTATAAAAGTAATGCAATTATAATTAATCCTGATACTTGTAAGTGATGGGGCTATGTGACGGGTGCATACGCGCAGTCTAATCAGGATCGGCGCTGGTCGCCATTCCATCAATAAAACACCCGTCATGCCTCTAACAATATAGATCGTTATCAGTCTACAAGTGTGAGCTATTACGTCAGCAGCCTCACTGTAGCCGATTTCATCAAAATTGCAAAGTATACTTTAATATCTAGCAAAGTATTCTTTGAGGGATTAATCATTTATTTTTCCCAAAATGCATTATTTCATATAGAACTAACCACTACATATATTTGATGATTGAAAGTATGCAGAATTATTATACCGAATTTCTTACATTATCACAGCCAAAATGGCTGTAATGGCTGTGATAATGTAAGAAATTCAGTAAATAAAAATTAATAAATTTATCCTTAAATTGAAATTTCTCCCTCAAAGTATACTTTGCTAGCTGTTTACGAGAAGAAGACGTTTGAACTCTAATTAAAGGATGACCTTTCGGCGGCCATCTTGGATGACATAATCATCCGATTTTTTTTGATTTTTTTTTTCAGTTTTAAGTTTTTTATTTCCATACATAGTCATATACAAACAATAAATGAGTTACAAGCAGTTTAACAACATGCATTTATATGTTACACTCCTTGTTTACAATCAACTATGAGTACATGTATTCTAAATAATTATAGATTATAACGTATTGTTCATACATGGTTAGGTTGGATTTATTTAAGAATGTTATTTAGATGAGAGAATAGAGTTGAAAATGAGATATGGTGAAATAGGTTTAGTGAATAATAATTGAGCAACACATCATGATACAATACTATTACGGTATATGCTGTTATACCTAACTGTAATATTTGTATGTATAATCAGAAGGTTCGTGTATCTCTAAATGAGTGTTAGTCTAATTGGATAACATTCCATTTTCTTTTTCAATATTTTGTGTTGCCTTTAGGTAAGACATAAACTCTGGAAACTTAGGTTCCGTGTTTCGTAATTTACATGTATATATAAAGTATTTTCCTAGTATGATACAAAAGTTGAAAAACTTGTTGTCTTGCTCATATTGCCCGAAGCAAACAGTGTGCCAATCAAAATTACATACAATATTATTATTGTTTAAAAAGGTATTCAGCTGTGACCAAAAATATTGGCTTATAGTGCATTCCCGAAAAAGGTGCTTATTTGTTTCTGGAGCCATGACGCAAAAATCACACAAATTGGAGCTGACAATGTTACACTTAAGTAAATAATCGTTTGTAGCAACAATTCTCATCAAAAATTTGTACTGAAAATTCATAAGTTTAGAACTTAGTGTTTGTAAAATTATTTCTACAAAAATGATCCAGTGACCGTCTCCTCAATACCTTTGATTTGATATATGACATGACCATATTCGGTTAAATGTGAAAGTTGACCCCCGGTCCCCGCCCATTTCTGTTTCGTTGCACTCTGTCTGGCGGTTCATGAGAAGAAGATTTTTTAAGAATTTGACCTACTTTTCCACGGCGGCCATATTGGATTAGGCGACGAACTCCAGCAACATTGGCCCAGCGGTTCACGAGAAAAAAGACATCAGAAATCTCTAATAAAATGATCACCTTTTGACATCCGATTTCGACAAAAAAAACTGAAAGAGTGATCGTCTTGTCGATACCTTCGATTTGATATATGACATCATATTCGGTCAAATATAAAATTTGACCCCTCCGGCCCGCCCATTTTTGACACAATATGCAGTGTTATGGTGTCCATTTTGATTTTTAAAATGGCACACATATCTGTCATTGAACGGAAATGTTACCATTTCATTTTTTATATATATCCCATAAATAATTTGTCTAGCTTGTGGTCGAAGCTTTGCTTATTATTCTGATAAAAAGAGTATGCATGTGCGTCTTGAATGACTTTACAATTAAAGATGGCCACGTGTGACCGAAAACAATGGTACACATTTGTTTTACACACTATGTCATATACGCTGTCATAAAAATACAATTCCGAAGACTATTATAGGAATGAATGGCCTTTTTGTGGAATTTATCGGGGTATGAACTTGGAAAAGTCGGGAATACTGGACGAAGGCCGGAAGGCCTCGTCCAGTATTCCCGCGACTTTTCCAAGTTTATATCCCCGATAAATTCAACAAAAAGGCCATTCATTCCTTATAATTCCAGCATTTGAAATAAATTCATCAAGAAAATGTGTTTATTTTCCGTTTTCTTAAGGATTATTTTAACTGCGCCTAACGGTTACGGAAAGTAGTTCAGCGTGGGAGTTTACTGGGATATACATTTTGGACAGAGACTTGCTACGGGCCAATCAAATATTAGGGAATTGTGTAAATATTTTTGTGCTGGAATGATAGCAAGGTTCACTTATTGACACCGAATATATGTGGTGGCTGATTGCATCTATCGAAATATCGCCTTTTACAAAGTTGTGACTTTCGACAATGTACAAGATAAAATCACATTTTTGCCTGTTGTTGTAATGTTAGTGTGTGCGGAATTCCACTATTTATTTGGCTTGTACATTAATAACAACAACGCCCTTAAACTGTCAATCATTGCATGCATGGCCGAGTTTGCCACCATATATATACAGGTAATGACCAATGAGGTTTGACCATGCATGATGGGTTCTGAGAGAGGGGTCACCAGAGGTCAGCCCAGGCCATGCGCTGCCTCTTACTCCCAAACCACAGACCGGACCTCATGGTAAATTCACACAGCTGAACCATTCTGGGAGTAGGGCATGTTACAGGTATATTACCTATACCAACATACAGTCGAACCTCCCCGAACGGCCACCTCTCTATAACAACAACCTCTCTGTAACAGCCGCTATTTTATATCCCAAATGGATGATTTCCTCTATATCTAACCCTTAGACAGCTGTTGATTTTGCCTTCTTTGTCAATAAGACATGTTTTGCCAGCACTTGAGAATAATTTCCATTGGAAATGATTCTAAAATGATGTCAAAGCATGTATTTGATGAGAATTATCAAAGAAAATAAATAAACAGCAGACGACGAAATTTAATTCAGCGTTAACCTCACTACAACAGCCACCTCTCTACAACAGCCAGTTTTGTGTCTTCCCATGAGTGGCTGTTGTAGAGAGGTTTCACTGTACTTATCTATGTCATTGTATACTATTGCCTTACCACAAGGCTATTGCAACACTATTTACATTTTTTTGTGAGAACAAGAAAGTTTCGCCTTCCGTCATAGCGATTTCACCTTTGAAAATGAACACATTTCTGAAAACATGAAGTGTGAATATGTGAACTTTTAGACTTTTTTTCTAATCACTAGCATTTGTCTGTCTATCTAATTCCTATTGTTGATTGCTGCCCCATCCATCGAGTGGGAAAGCCATTGTAAGATGCAGAAATTTTAACAATAATACAGAATACATGTATAGTTTTAACCCTTTGAATGTGGGAAACACATACTGATGGAATATCGAACTTGTCTCAGGAAAATATGTTTTGCCTGCACATGAGAATCATCTCCAATGGAGATGATTCTCATGAGCTGGCAAAACATGTTTTGCTGAGGTGACAAGTTCGAATTTTCGATTTTTCGAACTTGTCACCTCAGCAAAACATTTTTGCCAGCACATGAGAATCATCTCCAATGGAGATGATTCTCATGTGCTGGAAAAACATGTTTTTTATTGAGAAAATTAAACAAAACCCAGCGTACAACAATATTTAATTTGGCATTGGAAGAGTTAAGCAACTTACCATTTCGTCGTAGATATGACTAGTGACTGACCCTGTGCATGTACTTCTATACAACTTAAAGCTATCTTCCTGCAGATGCAGTAAACAAATATTGTTAAGAATAGTCAATAGGTTTTTGGACAAAATATTGAAAGTGGCTGTTGCCTACATGTTTTATATTTCATTTCATTAAAGTATGTGAATTTGCATATATCGTCCCAATGTTTTCTGTAAATATTCAGTTCTGATTTTGGGAGAAAATTCCAAGATCTGTGTGATTCATTCTACATGCGTATTATATTATATCATGAACTAGATAATTAGAAATTTTCTAAAACTGTACACAGAAACACAGTTACATGCAGTTATATTTATCCCGTCAACACAGTCCGTATATGTGCCGTGAAACGTTTTTTATATACTGTCAATACGACCTAATCACTGCATATTAATGTGTGCGGTTGTCCTGCTGGTCGATTCTCCGATTTTGAAGATGCGGCTGGGCTTATTTTCTTGCATCTTAAAAGTTATTTGTAGTGTTGACGGGATAAATAGAATTATCCCGTCAACACAGTGCGTATGTGCCGTGAAACACGGTGCCGTGAAACATTTTTGATATCCAGTCAATACAATTTTTGCATTTTACAGCCATTTGTAGGTGCTCGGCAGAGCCTCGCCCATCCCGTTTCCTGAGCCTTGCCAGATATTTTTTCCCATTCACGGCACTAACCTACTATTCTCTATCTATTTTCCTTATTTCTGAACCAAAATATATGTTGTGACCACTCATTTGAACCGTCTCGACGAGACGGTTGAAATGAGTGGTCACAACATATACTTCTGATGAGAAATAAAGAAATTATTCAGCCTTGCCGGATATTTTTTCCCATTCACGGCACTAACCTACTATTCTCTATTTAACAGTTTCGAGTTGTGAAACATACTACTGTATCAACTCAGGAAATAGTATTTCTGTTTTGGACATTAATTAAATTAATTGGATTTTTTCTTTAGTAACCATCAGTGTCAAAAGCTCATGTTCAGTAGTTTTATAAACATTATATTTTAGTAAAGTCCAAGCTTTTTTCAGTACAAGTATACAATGCGATCATTATACCCCCGGCATACAAAGTATATAGTTTTCGTCATTCCGTCCGTCCATCAGTCTGCCCGGGCTAGCATCCAGGAGTTAAGAGTTGAGGGGCGGAGCCTAAGACAATAGAGTCCTTTGATTAATTCCGTAAACTCCTAATTCTATTGAAATTTAGGAGTTAATTCATTTGATCTCAAACAAAAGAATTAACTCATAACTCCCAAATGTTTGAACGTCCGTCCGCCCGGCCGCCCGTCCGTTGGTCCGTAAGATTTGCGTTAAAGTTTTTATTTTTCGGTACAGGCGGCGGCCGGGGGTATCCGTGAGCCTCTGTTCACTTGCTCTACTGAGTTTTGACTAATTGCCTTATCATATTCTGAACATATCTGAGGCATATTAACACCAATACCTTTCGGTAATTAGAGATGAATATCCATTGCGTAGATAAACGTATTATCTCGAGAATGTCTCTCAGTAATTAGTCTTACAGTGTGATACCTCGTGTGTGCGAATCTACCTTTAATATTGCTTGTGTACGGGAATCTACCTTTAATGTTGCTTGTGTGCGGGAATCTACCTTTAACATTGCTTGTGTACGAATACTATTTATTGCTGTAGGGAAACTTTAATATTGCTTGTGCACGGGAATCTACTTTAATATTGCTTGTGTACGGGAATCTATAATGTTGTGTGCTTTAATCACCTTAACTTGTTGTGTACGGGAATCTACCTTTAACATTGCTTGTGTACGGGAATCTACTTTTAACATTGCTTGTGTACGGGAATCTATCTACTTGTGTACGGGAATCTACTTTAATGTTGTTGTGTATTGAATCATTTTAATGTTGCTTGTACGGGAATCTACCTTTAATATTGCTTGTGTGCGGGAATCTACCTTTAATATTGCTTGTGTACGGGAATCTACCTTTAATGTTGCTTGTGTACGGGAATCTACTTTTAATATTGCTTGTGTACGGGAATCTACCTTTAATGTTGCTTGTGTACGGGAATCTACCTTTAATGTTGCTTGTGTGCGGGAATCTACCTTTAATGTTGCTTGTGTACGGGAATGTTGCTTGTGTACGGGAATCTACCTTTAATGTTGCTTGTGTACGGGAATGTTGCTTGTGTACGGGAATCTACCTTTAATGTTGCTTGTGTACGGGAATACCTTTAATGTTGCTTGTGACGAACACTTTTAATAGCTGTACGGGAATGTTGCTTGTGTACGGGAATCTACCTTTAATGTTGGCAATTTCCTGATAGCACGATAACAATGTGATTCCATACGTGGCTATCTTCACTGTTACATACTCTGTGACCTAAATATGTGGTTGTTACTGGAGAAATGGGGCTTATGACATCTGTGTCCAATGTAGCTCCTAATCATGTAGCCACATAACGATCTACATTGTATATTGCTTGTTATAAGTATGACATTGATCTAATGACGAACTGTGCAGATCCTGATCAGATGCACAGTCTGATATGGATATACACTGGTCGCAAAACCCATAATCCCCATTTCTCCAGTCACAACCAAATTTGGCGGGTTGTATCTGGCTGGTATTGGCATTATGTTGTCATGTTTCATATTATATAAAACTAACTGGTGGGTGGTTGGTCGGGCGAACTCGACGGCGTAAATTAACGGTAGGGATTCCTCCTTATAGGAATCACGATTTGCCTGGTTTCGCCCTCAGGTACGTTTTTATCTTTGGCTCTTTTGTTATCTGGGAGTTGAATTGGGTTATTGCCCATTATAAATTCTGATTTCAGGGCTGAATATATAGTTTTTTAATTGTAAATATTCGGTTCTGATTTTGGGATTTTCCCCCCATTTGTACATGTACTTGTACAGGTAATACATGGGATTTAGTACTAAACCCATTGACCCGGCCTTAAATGACCTTAGCCAAGGTGTATGATCACGTGGTTTCCGAACACGATTTTCCGAGGGTGATCTGTGACGTCTTTTTACAGTAGATTTTCATTAAAATCTTCCTAACAAACGGACGGATTTTGATGATATGTAGCGCACCAAATACGATGGCATATGTGTGTTATGGGTGCTCTGAAAGTTCTTTACAATAACTTATAAAGTTCACAAAGAATCGAGTACCGTTTATTTCTTACATTCACGTGCTCTAGTTTTTATTTACATTTACGGTAACCGATTCTTCGTCAAAACGACATAATTATGAGATTAAAGCCGCCTATACAATAAAGGGCAACGTGTACCGCATTTGCTGCGGTATATTTCATAAAAATATGTCATTCCATTAGCAAGATATTAAAGGAAATCTACTCAAGACGTTCGGAAACCACGTGATCCCCCACCTTGATTAATACTATATATGAACAATTATAAACACCAAAGCAAATGGCATTTTTTCAATCTCAAGGGACGTAATCATTGTAATTACTTGTAGTGTACAGTATTAACGTGCCGTTCATATATAGCAGTGCCGACAAATGCCGAAACAAGCCGAATGCCTGTGGTCATAAATGTATCGAACGCCGAATCTACATAAACTCAAATAATTAATACTAGCTCTAAATAATTAGAGCTAGCATTAAATATTTGGAGCTAGCTCCACATAATTTGAAGAGCTCTCTAAATCATTTGGAGCTAGCTCTAAATATTTAATGCTAGCTCTAATTATTTAGAACTACAGTAATTATTTGAATTTATGGCTCTAAATAGCTCATGCTAGCTCTAAATATTAAATGCTAACTCTAATTAGTTATAGCTAACAAACATTATTTTGGTTTGTGTACATTTGGCGTTCCATATTAGTGCCGTTTCTAACGCGTTACTTTTGAGAGGTTAGAAACGTATGAACTGTATAATAAAATACAATACATATTTCTAACCTATTAGTATGGAAGCGTCCTGGTGCCAATGCTAGAATATATGTATCTCCTAATTAGGAGATAGTAACTCCTAATTAGGAGATATTATATCCTAATTAGGACTTATTATCTCCTAATTAGGAGATAGTAACTCCTAATTAGGAGATATTATCTCATAATTAGGAGTTAGTATCTCCTAATTAGGACTCACTATCTCCTAAATAGGAGTTGGTATCTCGTAATTAGGAGATAAAACATTGTTTTAGCATTGACACATATATTAAGTCCTAATTAGGAGATAGTAAGTCCTAATTAAGAGATATAAGTACTAATTAGGAGACGGTACGTCCTAATTAGGAGATACTAACTCCTAATTAGGAGATACTATCTACTAATTAGGACTTAGTATCTCCTAATTAGGAGAACTAATAGTTTAGCATTGGCACCAGGACGCTTCCATACATTAGTATACATTTAAGTAACGTGAATTACGTTTGACTCGTTACACATGGAGAGTAACGGGTTAGCAACTGTTTGTATTAGAACGTGTTCATATAGGCGATTCATGTCATAAGTTCCGTTCTAACGCATTACTTTTGTGCAGTAACGCGTTATAATTGTATGATACAAATACTTAACTATCAATATATAACAGGGATAAAAAGAGGTAACGTGTTGCTAAAGCAGGTAATGCGTGACTAAAAAAGTAATGCGTTACTAGTACAACTCCAAGGCGTTAGATATTGATATTTTATCACATCTTTGACACATTTCCGGGTGTTCTTTCTGTATTAAGGTATGTACACGAGGATGTGATAAATAAGTTAGAATACGTTTGTCCGCATGTACGAGCGATAATCCGCTCGCTAGAGGTCGCGGATTATCTCCTCGTACATGCGGACGAACCGTGATCTAATTTATACTTAGTATATGCACAGTGGGGTCAGCGTGTAAGTGCACACACGAACGAACACGACAGGTTGGTTCCAACCTGTCGTGTTCGTTCGTGTGTGCACTTACACGCTGACCCCACTGTATACTGGGTCATAAATCCCCAGCTGGTTTGGCCCTCACATATGTCTTTGGCATTTTGTATGTGACAGTTGAATCTGGTTATACCCCTTATGTGAGTATTACGATTAATCGTAATTCTATGTTAGGGGAAGGGGCCAAATGACTTTGGTGTGGTATGGCACCAGGTCAGGTTATTCTAATTTCAGCGCTGAATATATCGTTTCTCGATGTAAATATTCCGTTCTTATTTTGGGATTCTCCCCCCCCCCCCCCAATTCAGCAGGTTAAAACGGGATCGAACCCGTTTGCCCGGCCTTACATGACCTTACCTGTTGATAGGCCGTTAAACACCAATAAACAAACAAACAAACATAAAGCCCCAGTCACACATAACAAGGATGAACTACGGATGGGCCCCAGTGATGGCCCCGGAGGGTCCGGGGTTCATCAACGGGGCCGTCCGGGAAGCTGATCAAATATTCACAGGTGGAAGACTCGGACCTAGGACCCAATAAATGGCTCATTTGAAAAACGTTACCCTACCCACCCATTTCCTTACATACTACAGTATAGTCTATATTGTCTATTGTACGAAAATTGGTGGGTGGGGTAACGGTTTACAAATGAGCCATTTATCAGGTCCTAGGTCCGAGTCTTCTACCTGTGCAAATATTTAGTTATAATTATAACGCGTGAGAAACGACACTTATAATATAAATCGCCACTCATATAATGGTAATGTTTATTCAGCAATAGGCCTACTGGCCCTTGAGCATACAATATAATACAACAAAATATTTATCACAACACGACAAACAGTGGTGAAGTATGTATTGATTCACTAGTAAATACATGCATATTCATCATGCGTGCCAAACTATAATGCATTTGCATTATACTTTGGCCCACGATGTGAATACCATGTAGTTACCGTGATATCCAGCTTTCCGAGCACACGGTCCGTTCCCATGATCGACATCAGCAAGTTCGACCGTCCAAAGCTGAGCTATGCTCAGCTTCGTCCGCTCGAAATCGCCAACCACGAGCATGCACCCGGAGCATGTACTCAGAAGGATTTGCAGTACAGTCGAACCTCCCCGAACGGCCACCTCTCTACAACAACACCCTCTCTGTAACAGCCGCTATTTTATATCCCAAATGGATGATTTCCTCTATATCTAACCCTTACACTGCTGATCATGAAAATTGTCGTCTAATGTTGATGTTGCATTCTTTCTCAATAAAAACATGTTTTGACAGCATTTTAGAATCATTTCCATTGGAAATGATTCTAAAATGCTGTCAAAACATGTTTTTATTGAGAATTATTGAAGAAAATAAATAAACATCGGACGATGAAATTTAATTCAGCATTAACCTCCCTACAACAGCCACCTCTCTATAACAGCCACTTTTGCGTCTTCCCATGGGTGGCTGTTGTAGAGAGGTTGCACTGTACCATACTAAGTAATTGCATGAAGTTCTTCTCACTATCAGTCTGCCGTTTAGGACATACGCACAATCAATAAAATAAAAAGCATAAATAATAATAAAGCCTAGGCTTAAGTATACCGTGTAGGAGAGTAGACACAACGTTATTTCGAGAATATGGTTATGTGATCATACATGGTACGGTACATAAACGTATTCGCTTATAGCAATATGGCATTATAATGGGGTTATATGTCAATTTTGTAGCCACATACAGTATTATAAAGAACAAATATTACTCTATGCGCTTGTGGTTGGAGATGCCAAACCCTTGATATAGTGCTATAATTACATATACATGTATAAAGTAATTTTATTCTTTATCTTCATGTATTTCACAGCTGCAACGAGAATTCAGACCGTTTTTCAAACGATTTCGTAATAAATATTCCGAGATTAATAATGCTCCTCTTAGCAGATAAAAACAACTGACGGTGGTAGGCGTGTATGATTGTGGGTGTAATACGCCAGGGTCTTCTATCCATACGTCTTCTATCTGATCGAGGCTGGTGAGCTGGGCCAAGTCGCTAGTTCGTCACTCAGTCCTCCTGAATTGGCGTCACCGGATTTAGGCAGTGTGTCGCTGATCTTAGGTGACTTGGCGCCAGGTTCATGTCGATTTTGACCCATTTTTCTCAGAATCTGATGATTGTTACGCGGAGAAATGACAATTCTATTCGAGCGAGGAATTGCTGTAATATCCGGTTGACTTGGACCTATCTCGGGTTGATTGTAGTGGACTTTAGACCTACCGGCTCCCAAAGCCGACAATGAGAATACAGCTACTGCTGCGATTGTACGCTGGAAGGGAAGCCGTATGTATGGTGGCATATTTTTGCCATCTACTTAACGTGATAACGTGATAGTTAAGTCGTCTTAATACACCCATAATAGGAGTATTAGGTGTAAAAAACACCAAACCCCAAACAAATTGTTAACAAGCTGAATTTTTCAGGAAAGTTGTATAAATGTATGTATACTAACATACTAAAAGTCCCCGCAAATCCAGCTGGTGCCAACTTGGGAATTCAAGATGGCGTCCAAGATGGCCGCCATTTTTTCATTATCTTTTAATGTTCAGCTATATGGGCAAATAGGCATAAAAAAGTGTTTATTTTTTATACTCTTACCTGGATTATCTCGGATATACATTTTTAAAGCAGTTTTGTTATTTCTGAAATTATACAATTCAAGATGGCCGCCAATATGGCCGCCAAAACTGCCAAATTGATGGATTTTAGGATATTTTGTAAGAAAAAACGCGAGGTAGATAGCAATATTTTCAATTTAATGCATATATTATACAATATATGGCAAGCAGTACTTAATACATAATACATTGGACATTGGAAATGCATTCATTATCACTATTGATGGTATATACAGATTTGTATGCACTCGTGTCTCGTATAATTATGAATAGTGACAGTCCTGTAAGTAAACATACATGTAAATCCATTCCACTTTACCACTACTGCATCATCAATATAGCAATAACATTGTATGATCATACATAACATGTGACTTGTGGATTAAGAATTATGGCATTTGATACCATGGTAGACACTTCTATGTACTTTTTTATGAATCTTATGTCATTTACTCAGACTAGATAAGTGTATTAGACTCGCCACAACTTACATAAGTCATGTTTATCTTTAAAATCACTTTCTTGTATTTATATGCATCATTGGTGATACACATTTTACTGTTTGACAGTGCTCACACAGTTATGTCATTTGTATTTAAGGAATAAAACCCCGGGCTATTGCGTTATGAATTACATTTAGTCAACTGGTACGGGCGTGGTATTATTACATGTTTGTCCCATACATTGGCTGCATATCTCAGTGCAAAATAACCCAAGCTTCCTGCACCCACATGACTTTCCACATCCAGTCTTACAGCCACATGAAACAATTTTCATTAGCTTATCTGGTGCAACTGGGAGGTCAGTGTCCATGGGTAACAGAACATCATATTGCAATCTCCATCCCCATTCTATTGGAGGCATAGAGTTGTACATGATATGAATGGTAATTGGCCGCAGCACTTGTCGGTGGAAGACACGCAAGCTGAAATGATGAGCTAAGGGAGGACCTACCAATTGCATTTTTGTTTGCAATGTGTCTGTATTTATCAAGAGTCTTCACTTGACCAGCTCAATACAATTTGAGTAAGAACTGTCCACCGGCATGTTCTATATTGCTATGTGTGCTTTCACTATTTCAACCTTTCTAGCATATGCTTGTCCTGATGATGGTGTACAGTATTGAAAGCCTTATATAAGGTACAGAGACTGTATCACAACCACTTACAGCATGCATAAACAACAAGTGTTTTTTGGTGTGTCCTATAACATGCTGAAGATCCTGGATGTTGTAAAGGCTCACTGGGTTACTACGGCAAAGCATGTATATATTGCCACCGAAGTAACCGCTAGTGCAACAAGCATCACCAGTAAGTCAGTGTCAGTTCCAACAACCACCACTGGCTTCTCGGCATCATCAGCCAGTGTTAATGCTGTTGAAACTATCAGGAAATATGCATCTGCCTTTGACTGCGGCTTGCATCTCTTGACTCAGCAAGTCAATAAATCGACGTTTATTGCTGCTGTTTGACAAGAATGCTGATTGTGCAGTCATGATCTTCATATTTACATCAAATATGATGGAACGTGATGTTACCTTTCTGTCCCAACTGTCCCAACACCAAAATGTTTTAGTGTGTATGCGATATATGACTGGAACACGTCATGATATGTAGATGCCTTTGGCCATACAACTGTGTGTAGTAGGTGCCCTCCGTCCACCACAAATATTGCATTGTCTGCGACAGTTGGTTGTTGTGTAACGAATGACTTCAACAATATACCACAGTGTACTTTTCATGGGCTTCCGCATTATACCATCAATGAATAGTGCTGTGGTTTGCGGTGACAGTTCGTGTGTCAGGAATGTTTCAATTTCAGTACTATCATTTAGAACACACGTGATCCTATTAAACAACAGAGTGGGGTTAACTGCCGTATCATGTCCTCGGACTTTGACACTTTTTGTGCATACTACTGATTATCTTTGCTGTGAAGAGTGATCTCTGTGAAACACTTACCTGTCATTTTAGCAGCTGCGGTGGTACCAATGTCGACTGCTTGGTGACAATTCACTGACGACTAGGCCACTAGTCCAGTGGATATAGATACAACTCGAGATGGTTCATATTCACAGAATGGTGAATATGTGTGCAGCCAATCAACAAAGAGACCAATGTCTTTGGTATCTCTTGATTGGGTGCTTACCCTCAGGTCTTTGTGCTGTTTAGAGGTAGATGTGTGTACTGATGCGAATTTCTCTAGTTGGCTACAAATATGCAAACAACCGGGCATTGCACACACCCACTTTGCCAATGTACTGTCTGTGATGACCCTATCATGTGTCATGCCGCCGGATGTTTTTAACATTCGCATTGGGACCTGTTCTATCGTTTGGTCAGAAAAGTTGCCACTCCAGTACTCGTCAGTACGACGGATAGTGAAATATCCCTGTTCCGTGAATTTGGTATATTCAGCTGATGGCATCACTTTTTCCAAGGACCCCATCTGCTGAAGATACAATCGGGCAGACTTGGCATAGTGGAGATGCCCAGAAGCATGAAAGTATGGAATCATTTTCTCAACACAGTGGAGATGAAGATCCCAATTGCCCATTCTCTCAGCACGTATGAACAGACGAAGGAGGGCGACCTGGTCAAGGTAATGTACCCACAACTTCCCAGTTCTGATTTTGTTTTCCACAGCTATAAGGAGTTGTGATATTATGCCATTTAATTGCTGTACATCATCGGCAACATCAGCAGGATGAACACCTTGCAAGCTCATCTGATGGAGGGTTGTCAAATGATTTTTGTCAATGTCATCCAGACAGTTTGGATTATCATTTATTGTTACATGGTTTCCGTTGTTTGCACATACATGTATGTGCAAACATATAGCGCGTGCTGTTTGCATATGGCTTTAGGCAATGCTCATTCCGGGGCCGCGCGTAATGGAAGCACCTTCATGACGCCACTACGCGGAAGTGCCTTCATGACGTCACTACTTCATGACGTTCATGACGTTCATGACGCGGCCCCGGAATATGAATACCGAAAATTATCTACGTGAATGGGACGATTTATAAAAGTACTGAAAATACTGAATATAATGCTCAAATTACATCAGTTTTTTTTGCCTGCGGCCTTGGGTTCAAACAGTTCCCTCGGGCCACAGCAAACGTTTGCACACGGCTGGACATGATCAAACCTTATAATAGCACACAGATAAGGGACGCTGACGTCAGCATGTGGGCTCGGTGTGCACGTGAGTATGCATGACCTGTCAGCATATGCACAACAGATCCTTTGGCATACACCGTTTACCACAGATCTGCCAGTCCGCTATCAGTCATGATGCACCCAATGCTGCCTAGTTAAGACATGAGTAGATGGAAGCCACCAATTCGAACAATGACTTTGTTTAGATCATTTGTTGCAGTCACTATTTCTACCGCCTTTATGTAAAACGGTTGGTCAAACGTAACTGGACATATGCCAAGACCATGTTTCTGACACTGGTCTTGGGCAAACGATAATGCTGTATAGATTGTGCTCAGATTTCCCGGGTCCAAGTTGATGAAGGGAAGTACTTCAATTCTAGTTTTGTCAAAATTTTCATTTTGATGTGATACTTTCATGATGCCACTCCATGATGGACAGGGGGAAAGTTCAAGCACATAACCTGCAATCCAGAGTGTGTCTAAAGCCTTGGTAGAGATGACATATGTAGGTTCCTTTTCAGGTGCTTTCATTGGTCCGATACTAACAGATTTTAGACCAGGAACAGCAGGTTTGCTATATGTCTTTATGGGAACGTTTCCAAAGGCACCGACCATTTACACCGGTGGTACACTGACTGTGCGCTTTACATGCACTTCACCAACAGTACCCTGTGGTGTAACACAAGCTATACCTCCCATACTGTGGAAAGTATTGTGACCAGTCACTGTAGCTACATTGAAGTCTGCATTAGCATACACAAATTGGATGAGACCACTGAAGATATCGAGTGGTCTATTGTGTGATACAAGTACAGCCTCCAACCTTTGCACTTCTCTGTAATCATCTGAGAAATTGAATCTGCTCAGAAGATCTACCAGTTCACGGGAACCATATTTTCTATGTATATGCACGAGCTATAGCGGTAGTTCTCCTATTTATTGGAGGAGAACTTTTACCTTTCTGATCTCTAGACTTCAGAATTAAATTCTTAATTAAATGTTTAATTATTATCTAATATGGCTAACTAACCTAAATTTGAGAGAAATTGCTGAAAGAAAATCAAATTCTCCAACGAGCCATCTTATCAATATTCATGAGACCTCATTAATATTAATGAGTCAGGTGACTGAATTTAATCAATGACATGGTCTAAAACTATGTTAGGCGGGACGTTTTACGTTCCGTCGTTAAGCGCAACAACCAAAACATCAATGTTAGACGTTATCCGTGACATCATATGTTCAAAAGATCACATCTCTACGCAAATTCACGAACTTTCCACATGCTTTTTAGGATTTAAAACACCATTCTGGTTTTAGATATTTAATTTATGTATTTTCTTGTATCAATCCAAATGCATGTAGTTCATTCTGACTGACTTTCGACATGGCACGCGACTTTGCTCTGAAAATTGTATACGGATTTCAATACAACGAGGGCGTGACTAGTTAATATTGCGTTGTCACGGAAGGGTTTTAGAGCCATATTAGATTTAGATTTATCATATTTAGCATGTCACAACTAATCCGTTTCTAGTATACATTGAAAAATCATACTCAACATCTGGAAAGCCATGTAGGCGTGTCAAAAATAATTTTGACCGTCAACATTTTAATGCTAGACACTTTGGTGCCATTTGGGGATATATTTTAGCGGTCATTTTGAATGGTGATTATGAATATTATCTATATATACTGCGTTTTCCTATATTTATATACTTATGTATGTTCTGAAACTTGGTATGTAGCTTCCTTATGATAAGTAGATGCGCAAAATTTCTCCCCCTTTTCGACTTTCCCAATTTTGCCTTGTAACTCGTGAAACCGTACTAGGTACAGACCTGAAACGTGGTATGTATCTTCCTTTTTGTGACTTCCAAACCATGATAGCTTCTTTATGGTGTGTAGATGCACAAAGTGAATTTACATTTTTGCTTTGACACTGAGCCATGGATTATCTCCCCCTTTTGGACTTGGAATTTTACCTCATTTACTATCAAAACACATTTTATATTTTCAATTCAATAATGTGACCACCATGTTTACATCTACTGGTGCTTGGTGCTGTTTTTAACAACCATGGCATTATCCATGACATATATAAGACATTTCATGCGATTTTGTACCTTCGGACATATGCATAATTTCATGAAATACGTTCACAAAATTTTCAATATTTTCTGTAAACGACGTCAAAAGTCGACAAAACATTCAGAGTACATGCGGAATTTTAACTTTATTTATGAAAAAATATCGTAAATTTTGTAAACATATTTAATGACGCAGATGTCCGAAGGTACAAAATCACGTGAGACACACCATGTGATTTTGTTCCTAAGAACATGTGAAATATCTCATAAAAAAACATTTACAAAATTTACAATTTTTCCTGTAAATGACGTCGTAAGTTGACGAAATTTTCATATCAAATGCGGAATTTTATTCCGCATGCAATAGATTTCATGAAAAATTATGCATGTTCTTATGTAAAAAATCAAATGAAAAAGTGCAATATAGTTTTACAGTGAAATCTCTCTAAACCGGACACCCTTGGAGGTCCCCAGGGTGTCCGGCTTAGAGTGGTTTCACTGTAAATTTGATAATTCCGAGACATAGCTGTGTGCTATGCGATCACGAACAGACATTATCACCTGAGATAAATGACCAAGAAACTGATCAAAAATAGGATTGTAGGTGCTTTATTGACGTCCGGTTTAGAGAGGGTCAACTGTAGTTTATTTTCAATGTATGTATGACTGTATCGTGGATCACATGATTGTGTTTTATCAACTTTAGAGCCAGGATGAGAAAGCGAAGTCGAAGCCAATAACGTTCAACATCACGCCGGAAACTCTGACCAATCTAAAGGAGGTAGGTATAGTCCTCAGCTGTTACAAATTATGGCACGTGTGGCCAGTCTAGATCCTTACTCGCACAGAGCTCCAGATAAGTTTTGTGTCTAAGGAGTATTATACCCCCAGATTTAATATTCGATGCATATTTTACTTATACAAATGTATTATTGATATTCTAAATTATTAAATAGGGAAGAAATTATAACAAAATAAAACAGATTTGAAAATTAACTTATTTGAGCTGTCAACTAAGTAAATTTTCAACTTTATTACAGTATTTTCACTACTCTATTTGAAAATCGATGCGTATACTATTTTCACATTGCTGTGAGTATTTTCACATTGCTGTGAGTATTTATTTTCTTCACGTTTCACCTGGAGTGTTTTGTTTCCCAGAAAGGCAACGTTCCGAAGTTCAAAGTGAAAGGAAAGCTGGATTCCTCCGTGCTGTGTGTTACCAAACCATTGACGGGCGAGGTAAGTCAGTGGGATAGACCAGTACAGTGAAACCTCGCTCACGGCTCCAGATAAGTTTTGTATCTAAAGAGTATTATATCACCATATTTCAAATTCAATGCATCTTTTACAAATGTATTCATAAAGTTCATACAGCATTAGAGACCGGATATAAGCATTTGCTTATACATGTATAAACTGTTCAGTTTCTTAGGCCCTTTTCGTAGTGTTTTCCCTTAATTATTATTATTATTAGTAGCAGTATTATTGATTTTCTTACTTTATTAAATAGGGAACAAACGATAAAAAATAAAACAAATCTAAAAATTCACTTATTTGAGCTGCAAAAAGCAAACAGTGTTTGCTTTTTGCAGCTCAACTAAGTCAATTTTCAACTTTATTACAGTATTTGCACTACTCGATCAAAAATACTTTCATAGTATTTCCATCCCATTGGTCTGTCGTATGAGACTTTAAACTGTCGTCCCGTCTCTATATGACCCTAGCTGTTGCTGGGATGTTAAACCCATTCACTTTCATTTATAGCTTGTCAATTACATAACTTCATGACTGCCCCTCGTACATCCATAGATAGTGGTGGAGTCATGTGAAGCGGCCATCAAGTCTGTAGAGATCCAGCTCGTGAGGGTGGAGACATGTGGGTGTGCCGAGGGGTATGCCAAAGATGGTGGGTATTATTTTCAGTATTTCATGACAAAACATGTTTTGACATTGCATAAGAATCATGAGCTGTCAACCCCTGCTTTTATGCCCCCGCATTGCACATGAAAAAATAATTACAGAGAATAAATAGTAATGTCCATTAAGATTTTAAGGAAACACGGTTATCGCCCCTGATATCAGTGTGGAAAGTTATGTCTGATATAAAATGTATAATATTGTCAATCAATACGTGTCTAACTGTCTGTGTCTCGTTGTCAGCGACGGAGATCCAGAATATACAGATCGCGGATGGCGACGTAAACCGCGGCATGTCTATCCCAATCTTCATGATCTTCCCGCGCCTCTTCACATGCCCCACCCTGTCCACCAATAACTTCAAAGTCGGTAAGTTTACTTTATTATTTCTAGCTGCAATACATATATGTTGTGACCACCATTTGAATCGTCGAGTCGAGACAGTTCAAATGAGTGGTCACAACATATGCTTTCATTGAGAAATAAGGAAAATATTAAATCATACCCTACCCTATCCACCAATAACTTCAAAGTCGGTATTAAGTGGATTTTAGTCGCGCCCGCTTGCGGACAGCGCAATATAGTCGGCACATTGGCGTACCTACGTCTGTACATACGTACTTGCGTGCGCCTCGTCCGGTGTGACATGCCATCTTCTGTCTGTTACACATTTTTCTGCCGATAAACGTTTGGCTATTAAACACATTAAATGTAAAAAATATTTAAATTATTAACAATTACAAAAAAATCACCTTGTTTGTATTATAAAGGCAAAAATGTTAAATTTTACTTGTTTTCTTTTTTTTTATCAAGGCTGCCAGTACAACCTACGTTCGACCGCCCAAGGTCACAGAGGACTTGTGTATTTGTTATTACATGTATTATTATTATTATTATCAAGGCTGCCAGCTTCATTTAACAATGCCATTTCCTGTTTGCCATGCCACATGTTGTTGTACGGGGATAGCACATTGCTGTTTCTTTCATTTCAGAATTTGAAATAAACATTGTGATAATATTCCAAGACGACCACCTGGTGACTGAAAACTTCCCTGTGAAACTGACCAGGTTCTGTTCTGATCGAGTCGATACAGTGGCCAGGGGGGGGGGGGGGGGGGGGGGGGGGGGGGGGGGGGGGGGGGGGGGGGGGGGGGGGGGGGGGGGGGGGGGGGGGGGGGGGGGGGGGGGGGGGGGGGGGGGGGGGGGGGGGGGGGGGGGGGGGGGGGGGGGGGGGGGGGGGGGGGGGGGGGGGGGGGGGGGGGGAGGGGGGGGGGGGGGGGGGGGGGGGGGGGGGGGGGGGACCCGGCCCGTCCCCCCCCCCCCCCCTCCCCCCCCCCCCCTTTCAGGATTCCAGATGTTTTTTGCAATTGACATTTTTGCAATCTGCAAAAAAATAACAAGCACTGTCAAAGAGGGGTGGTATTATCGGATCAAAGCCTTGTTGCGAACGGTAACTCTTGCAATTTACTCCCGTAGCCTACGGACGGTACATGAGTAGATTGCAAGAGTTACCATTCGCAACTAATCAAGGTTCAGATATTATAGAGAGCCCATTCACAATGTGCCTTATCATTGGGGATTATGTACTGAAAATAAGTCGTTAAAATTTCGACTGGGCCCTTCGGCGAAATCCTAGATCCACCACTGCGATATATGACGTCTTAATGGGACCACTGTTATTGTCAATCCCGATATGCGATAGCAAGGGGGTATATTTCATTGCTCTTGAGGTTCCGTCCGTCCGTACGTCTGTCCGTGTACATTTACGTCAAATATTTGTAATAGTTTCTCCAACATGTAATATCTTCAATATTACGCGAAGTATTGCTTCGATACTTGGACACTCAAATCACCTGAACATTTGTCACACACTCACTCCACAATTAACATGACCTTGACCTTTACCACCTTCGAAATGTCGCTGAAACACAGTGGAGAAGTTTGTAAGAGTTTCTCCAGTTAGTTACAGTTCAGTATGCCACTGGTGGGGCGTATCCATGTTTTACAAACTTAACCCTTAGACTGCTATCTTATTTTTTTTGTCGTCTGCTGTTTATTTTCTATTTTCCATTTTTATCATCAAAAACATGCTATGACAGCACTTTAGAATAATTTACATCATGCTTTGACAGCACTTCAGAATCATTTCCATTGGAAATGATTCTGAAGTGCTGTCAAACCATGTTTTTATTGAGCAAGATATAAAAGCAACAGCAGACGACAATTGTTGTGAGTAGCGGTATAAGGGTTAATGTCTAGTTACATGACTGCCGCTGTTTGACACCGCTCACAACCGTTTTCAAACTTACAGCGCGCGCGCTGTTTGACCATGGCTGTAGACAATCCTCATTCTGGGTCCAAGCCAACACCTACGTAATACATGCGTCTCAGGACGTTACTAAAACGCGCCATTACGTCACCAGACCAGTTCACAACGGTCGCACTGAAATTTTGAAATTGACCCCGGGTAATGGATTACCTCCCCCTTTTCAACTTATAATTTTGCAATTTTGCCTTGTAGCTCGTAAAAGTTTGAAACCGTACTAGCTACAGGCCTGAAACTTGGTATGTAGCTTCCTTATGATGAGTAGATGCACAAAGTTTATATTGGACTTTCACCATTTTGCCTTGTAACTTGTAAAACTTCTGCACCATAATAGCTGGAGGCTTGATGCTTAGTACGTAGTTTCTTTATGGTGTGTAGATGCACAAAGTGAATTTCTATTTTTGCTTTGATACTGGGCAATGGATTATCTCCCTCTTTTGGACTTTTGCCTCGTTTAATATCAAAGCGATATGTGGGGCATCCATGTTCTATGAACACATTTTCTAGTTTCAAGATATACATGTACCAATAACCATGATGAAAATGTACTGGTTTTGCATTCCAATTTTGCACTTGTGTTGTGCATTTGTGGCTGTGACTAGAGAAATGGGGCTTATGAGTTTTGTGAACAGTGTGGATCAAGATCAGTATGATCAGGATCTGCACTGTTCGCCCTTCCATCAATGTAACATCCGTCCTGCTTCTAACTAGCAATGTAGATTTTTTTGTAATTTTTTTTTTTAATTGTCAGTGGACAACCCGTTTATTTATGTATTTTTTTTTGTATCAATATATAACAAAGTCAGGGACATATAGCGTGGAGCCAACAGACCGTGGTCACAGGTGGAAGACTCGGACCTATGACACCAACAAAAATACCTATTTAAAAAAAATCCCATTACCCCACCCACTTGGTCTAGTACAGTACCATCTTCTAATAGAAGATGGTACTGTACTAGACCAAGTGGGTGGGGTAATGGGATTTTTTTACTAGGCATATGTTTTGGTGCCGTAGGTCCGAGTCTTCCACCTGTGACCGTGGTTATGCCCGATCTGGTAGGATTCACACTATTGGTCCTCGCAATACATACAAGTATTGTCAACGTCAAAAGGCTATTGATATTACATGTAATTTGCAAAATATTATGATGCAGTTAATATTATAATGACAAGCTGTGTGGACTCGGACTTTGGATGTTGTGTTTTGGTCGGAGTCTACGCTGATTGTTTCACATATAGTTGAATAGATGTCATGATTTATTGTTTTTGCAGAGATATAACCGATTGAACTGTTCGGAGTAAAATCGGGTATTTTATACGTGTATTCTTACGCTCGTTCAAAACTATTTATTTTGTAAATTTACACGTACAGCGGAACCTCTCTGAACCCGGACACCTTGGGGTGTCCCATTTGGTGATGTAGATTGTTAACACGCGACAGGCGTGTGCTATTTGATGTGGAGCTACACTGGTCACAAAGCCCGATTTCTCCTGTCACAGCCACATTTAAGTTTTGTAAGTAATATTTTAAACCCTTGTCGTATTTTGATCATATTTGGCTACGATGTCTGTGTATGCATGATGTTCTGTTGTGCGTGTGAGCCACGTCCCAAGGTCAAGGTCACTTTGGACTGTGATATTCTGAGATATGTAGAATATGAAGGTCAAATTTATTAAAAGTAGATGTGCATGATTTACATTAACCCTTAGACCGCTACTCACAACAATTGTCGTCTGCTGTTGCTTTTATATATTGCCTTATTTCTCAATAAAAACATGGTTTGACAGCATTTCAGAATCATTTCCAATGGAAATTATTCTAAAGTGCTGTCAAACCATGTTGTAAAGTATTCTAAAGTGCTGTCAAGCCATGTTTTTGATGATAAAAATGAAAAATAAAAAGCAGACGACAACAAAAATAAGATAGTGGTCTAAGGGTTAAATGCAGGGATTCCGCTGGCGATCGCCACTTTCGCAATTGGTGATAAAAATAAACAATTGGCGATAAAAAATTACAATTTTCGGACTTTATTTTCGAAAATTGTAATTTTTTATCGCCAGTTGTTTTATTTGTTTTGAAGTGGCGATTTTTTTTTTCCCCAGCGGAAACCCTGAAATGGGTATATGTGTTAACTTTTTATATACATGTGTATATTGATATATTAGATATACGACAAACAAAGCCATCATTCAATCAAATGTGCAATATTATTATATCAAATGATTTGACATACATGTGACAGTGTGTATTTATTTACTGATCATGTACACAGAGGATCTTGCATTAGTGGTCATTCATTTATTGTTTGTCGTTGCTGCTTTAGCAGAAGTCGCGACTATAGTCGCCGCTTTTTCCATCATCGTCCGCGCCGTCCGAAATGTAAAAAAGTTTGTACAAGCTTCGTCATCAAACTCTTATTTTATTTGTCGTTTATTTTCTATTTTCCAGTTTTATCATCAAAAACATGGTTTGACAGCACTTTAAAATAATTTACAACATGTTTTTGTTGAGAAATAGAGCAAGATATAAAAGCAGACGACAATTGTTGTGAGTAGCAGTCTAAGGGTGAATACTACTGAAACGAGAAACGAGGTTGTGCGGCATCCGAAATGTCAAAAAGTTTGTACAAGCTTCGTCATCATGGTATAACTAACCCTTACACCGCTCTCTTATTTTCTTTATTGTCTGCTGTTTATTTTCTATTTTCCAGTTCTATCTTCAAAAACATGCTTTGACAGCACTTTAGAAAAATTTACAACATGCTTTGACAGCACTTTGGAATCATTTCCATTGGAAATGATTCTGAAGTGCTGTCAAACCATGTTTTTATTGAGAAATAAGGCAAGATATAAAAGCAACAGTAGACGACAATTGTTGTGAGTAGCGGTCTAAGGGTGAATACTATTGGACAGATTGCTTCAATATTTGGACACTTGATACATATGAGCATTGGGAACACACTCATGCGCCATTTACATGACCTTAACCTTTTTAGGTTTTCATCATGGCCCTGTGTAAAGTGGATTAATTGAAGATATATGACGATACTACGACTGATTGGTTGTTTAAATTTTCACCGATATCGTACATAAGTATCAGATTTTCTATCTTGTTGAACGCAATACCGCTTTTGCATGACGCAACTTCCGGTCGGTAAACGCCAGCCTAGCAACAGTCCGCCATGACAGTAGGTGACCACAAAAGCGTCGCCATATTAAAAAGTGTTATCAACAATGATATTTGTCCAACATTTTCGAACATATAATAGTTAAATCAGTGTTGTGCACATAGACGTTATTGCCGTCCGTTGTATAAATGATTTGCCAGTATAGATATGGCTGTTCGGTATATAATAAGAATGTAGTACAGGGCGGATTAAGCATCCCGTTTATATATTGTCAATGAGTCTATATGTACTTAAATGTAGCATAATTTCTCATTTCAGATTCACACGATTCTTCAATCAAAGAATCTAGACAAAGCCCATGGAAGTTTGGATGTTTAATATATGTACCTGTATTTATATGCAGATAATATCTCCATGATAAATAATGTATGATAATGTTTTAAGTTAAATACTATGATAAATAAAAGTGTGATCAAGTAATTATCCACGCACGTGAATTTAGTGGCAAGATGATAAATGTTGTACAGTGGTCACTTACCATAGCTATTGATCAGATGCGCAGATAAATAGCTACGATAAGTGTCTACTCTGTTACCCGCTGGTGTATAGCACCAGGTGCTATACAGTGGCGGATCCAGGATTTCACCAAGGGGGGGAGGGGGCACATGGAACTTGAACGAGGTATGCTCGTTCGTCGACGGAGCGGAGCGAGGTAGCTGGCTAGGGGGGGGGTGTCTTCGTGGGGCTTGCCCCCCCCCCCCCCCCATGAACATTTTTTAATTGAGGAAGCCATTTCCTGCATTCTACTGCATTTTTTTCACAGCACTTGCTCAATATTTCTTTTAAAAAAATCGGGATTTCTGAAGGAAATTTCTGAGGCCCCCACCACCCCCCCCCCCCACACCACTGAATCCGCCTCTGCTATATACTGGTCAAAATACCGTAAGATAATTATTTTGGGTCATTATGAGGGGCCAGCCGCGGGGAAAGTAGTCGCTCTAATCACCACGGGGGTGGTGTGCACTGGAAGGCCAGTGACGGAACATCACCCCGGGTAATTGCTTTAAGCTGGTGTCAACATCCGCCGTACTTATCAAAGCGATTAATAGGCCCCGGGCACTGCGACTGAGAAGGTCTGTTATATGCCAAACACAGCACGTGGCTTATAGGGCTTTTGTGACCAGTGTAGATCCAGATCAGAACCAGTGTAGATTTCAGAATACACGAGTGTGCTATCTGATCAAAACTTACACTTGGCACAAATCACACAAGCCCCATTTCTCCAGTCACAGTCACATATCGGACCAAGATATTTATTTTTGACATCATGTCCAAAAATTTTCTGTTTATTTGGAACAAGCAAGTAGATCAAAACGGTGGATTCAACCAATCAGCATAGAATATGTGTGGCTTCGTTGATTTTAGAGTACACATGCCGCATTATTAATGACATCCGGCGGCATCCGTTTGAAAATAATAATGGCGGGTCAAACAAATAATTCATCTCGAAATTGTCAACACGAGTATGCTTAACACATATCTGTAAAGCATTGCATAATCAATGTACGAAAAATAAAAGATATTATGTCGGCATTTTGTAAAAAAATACCAATTTAACACTTATAATTCCTCATTTTCCTGATTCTGTCAAAGGTTTTCTTGATTGAGGCACCAGACAAAATGGGTCATGTGTTTTTATCTACCGGCAATTATCTCACGCTTACCGGCGGCGGCCATTATTACTATTGAAAATTAACTTATATTTCTATTGTGTTCATTCTTAATCACTGGATTGTTACTTTTGGATTTGCTAACAGATAGGTCCGGGCTGGGCGTGTGCCATTGTGGTGGGTGGATTTTTCGGCTGGAATTGAGTTAACATTAGACTAGTTGCTAGGACATTTTTTGTTATTATTTTTCATATCTGTGAACTGTCAGAAGCAGAGGTCTCTTTCCTGCATGTTGTGGCTGTTGCAGCCTCAAACTACGCATGCTTTCGGCTTGATTTATGTGTTATTGTTGCACCTGTTGTATCATATTTGTCTATAACGCAGTCGATTTAGAACGACCGGAAATGAAAAAACTTTCGGATAACTTCGGTTTCGATTAAAGAACCCGGATGATAAAGCGATGAATAGGAAATCCGATAATTCTGGACCTATATGGGTGAAAATAGAAACCACCCAGCGGTCCTAGTATCATCATATATCTTCAATTAAACCACTTTACACAGAGCCATGATGAAAACACATTTTTATTTTTTATATTATTTTTTCAAATAATCCTGATATGTCCCTTTAAATTTTCACGAGCAACATTTCAATCACGAGTAAAAATGGATGACTGGAAGTAAATATCGTCTATCCAACTGGCTGCTAACCCTAGCTGAGAGCTTCCAACTTGCAGACTTCGAACGAAAATCTTCGATCCCTGCAATAACAAATATGGAGTCTCCACATAAACAGCAGACGACAAAATTTAATTCAGCAGTGCAAGAGCTAATCTCTCCATAATGGAGAGATTAGCTCTTGCACTGCTGAATTAAATTTATGGAGAGATTAGCTCTTGCACTGCTGAATTAAATTTTGTCGTCTGCTGTTTATTTTCCTTTTTTTTTGCCCCCCCCCCTTTTTTCTCATCAAAAAACATACTTTGACAACACTTTAGAATCATTTCCAATGGAAATGATTCTGAAGTGCTGTCAAACCATGTTTGTATTGAGATTGAAGTTAAAATACAAAGCAACAGCTGACGACAATTTTCCAACTGGCTGCTGGCCCGGGCTGTAAGCTATAGCTCTTGCACTGCTGAATTAAATTTATGGAGAGATTAGCTCTTGCACTGCTGAATTAAATTTTGTCGTCTGCTGTTTATTTTCCGTTTTTCTCATCAAAAAACATACTTTGACAACACTTTAGAATCATTTCCAATGGAAATGATTCTGAAGTGCTGTCAAACCATGTTTGTATTGAGATTGAAGTTAAAATATAAAGCAACAGCTGACGACAATTTTCCAACTGGCTGCTGGCCCGGGCTGTACAGTGTAAGCTATAGCTCTTGCACTGCTGATTTAAATTTATGGAGAGATTAGCACTTGCACTGCTGAATTAAGTTTTGTCGTCTGCTGTTTATTTTCTATTTGCCGTTTTTCTCATAAAAAAAACTTACTTAGACACCTTGGCCCGACCGTAAATGACCGTAGCTGTTGAACAGAAATCAATCAAATCAGTATACATACTCTTTACGGCTGTTGTGCATGGAGGTCATGCCCTTTAACACGTTGCCCGCTGGCACTGTGTAGGTGACGTCGTTGTCGTAATTGTTCTGCCAACCCGAGAACGCGCACTCGGATTGGTGGTGCTCTGAAATATCAGCAAGTCTGTGACGTATTCTGCCTATTGAAATCTTGTATAGGCGAGTCGGTGAGGTTTGCTGAGGTACTGGTGTAATTTAACAGACAGACATCTATGTACAGTGGAACCTCTGTAAACCGGACACCATGGGAGGTCCCCAGGGCGTCCGGTTTAGAGATGTTCCACTGTAAATTAGACATATCACTATGCCAAGGTATGCGGCTGTTCTTTGCGAACATGAACAGCTATTATCATCATAAATATATGAAAACCATGAAATTAACTGCCTTCGTGTCAGGTTTAAAGATGTATTTGGGTACAATTTGTTTGGGAAATCCCTATTTTGTTTGTTCGTGCACTGATTTCTTGTTCGGATCATAACTCAATTACCCCTTGGAATATTTCCATGAAACTTCACACGTGCCTGTGACGACCCAAACATGTCACACAAGAATGACACTCTAACATATCAGTTATCTCGCTTTATTTTTAGTGGCTGCCTGTAGGCGGGGAAGGGATATCAATTTCTAGTTTGTCACTAATCTGTTGCATCCGTTTCAATTCCGTTCTGATTTTGGGATTCCCCCAATACAGCAAGTTAAATACGGGATCGAACCCATTGGCCCGGCCTTGTTAAATGCGGGATCGAACCCGTTGGCCCGGCATTAAATGATTTTAGCTGTTGATAGGCCGTTAAACACCAATAAATCAAATCCATCCATCAGTTTCTGCGCAAATATGAGACCTAGTGCCTGTCACCCCTAAGTAACTGGAATGGATTTTTAAATGTTCATTTCCGGACCAATCAAATCGTCACAAAATGATTTTCAGACCAGAAAACGGTGTGCTTTTGTTCTCAAAAGCGTGATGACTTACAGATTGTGCAAATCCTGATGAGCCGGCTCATTTGGATCTGCACTATTTTCCAATACCACTATATATGCCTGTGGTGTTGAAAGGGAACGAATAAAGTGACTAAAACAGGGGCGGCGGAAGCGGGGGGGCAGGGGGGGCGGTCGCCCCCCCCCCCCCAATAATTTGGTTGGGGGGGGCGTAGCCCCCCCAATAATTCTGTAAAAAAAATATTTTTTACTGTAATATATTTGTGTAATCATGATTACTGGGAACCCGACTCTGACTGAGCCAACTCATTTAAGAGAGGGAGGAGCAGTTGGGACCTGCCGATCCGGCCTAACCGTCCATCCACGGAGTTTAATCGTCGGTTTGGAGGTGGGATGACAAAAAGTAAACGCCGATTTAATCGCCATAACAACAACAACAACAACATATAATGTCTGCTAAAAAATTATTCATAACAGACTTCTTCAGGTAATTGTTTCGAATTCACAATTCATCAGTCCCATAGAGGATCGATAATGATTGATCCAGTAATTTTCAAAGCGGTTAGTGACACCCATTACTTAGGCATGTGAAGCGATGAATCAATGCTGCTGCAATAAATTGTTAATCTTGTACAATTTGAATATTTTTTTCAAGATTGGGAAATATAGAAACCGTGTTGAAATATGTATACAGAGACAGGAAAAATTAGAGTAATATAATGTGTTCAAACATTGCTGAGAATGCAGGAAATTGTGTTTCACACCACTTGGACCCCCCTAGCGAATTCGGCCCCTTCGGGCCCTCACAAAGTTCGCCCCCCCCCCCACCAATAATCAATTGCTTCCGCCGCCCCTGTAAAATGGACTAAATATCGGCCCTCATACTTACTTGGAATAGAGCAACACCAGAATTTGAATCTTCGATCCTCTTTGCTGTTGGAATGTACGCTGTGCATCCCCGCTATGTAGTGGTTTGTTGGACACTTGTAGGTAAACTCTTCATCGTACTTATTCACATACTCTGGCGAAGTTAATAAATAAATAAACGGTATAATGGTGGTAATTGCTATTAAAAATTACAGAAAAGGCTAGACTAAATTATGCTTATTGTGCATAAATGGCTGTGGCTGGAGAAATGGGGCTTATGGTTATATGCATGCATCTCTATATTAAAGGCTCAACTGTCATGCTGTGACAAATCCACGACCGTTCAACCCCCGCTGATCCCAAGGTCAAGGTCACATACATAGTATTTTTACAAAAATCTTATATCAGAGAATATGTTAATACTTCTATTTCCTTCATCGAAAATTCTTAATATGTCGCGCATGCATTCCTCTAAGGGTTTACTGTCATTCTGTGATAAATCCATGACCGTGCCGCTCCCGCTAAGCCCAGGGTCAAGGTCACAGGCCCACAGACTACAAATATACACATCTAGAGGCACCTGGTCCCACGCCGGGTATTCCGTAAACCTCGCTTTCTGACAAATGTAGTGTTTTTTTTGCGACCATAGTAGATCCAGAATGTGACTTCTGGGCTTTGCGACCAGTGTAGATCCAGATCAGCCTGTGCATCCGCACAGTCTGATCAGGATCTGCACCGTCCGCCATTCCATCATTGAAACACCCGTCATGGTTCCAACACAAAAAATATAGATCATTATCAGGCCACATGAGTGTGTGATTTGATCAGGAGCTACACTGGTACATGTCGCGACCACCATTTGAACCGTCGGATCGAAATGTATTGCGTTTATATCCCAATACATTACATTAGCCCCACGTGGTTCGTTAAAGTTTCATTGACGTCAGTCAAATACTCAACATTAATTGTCGTTGTCAATAACGTCATGTTATTGACCGGCAACGACACTTTTCTATGAATTGCGACAAAATTACTTAAAACAATAGGTTTCTTAAAGCCCCTATACGGCTCAAGTTGCCGAATTTGGCCTCCTATTGGGTTTTCCCACACATAAATGCAACAGGTTTCTATTTACACACACTTTGAAACTGTTTGCATTCATTTTGGTACAAAAATGAGTTTGTAGTCGATGAAAATATCAATATTTGTTGATAAACAAACAGCAGGTGCGTGTTTCAAAGCCCGATCGATTTTCCGATAGACGCTCGGGTCAACTCCTCAACTACCCGATTCGCGCCCGATGAATTCCGATAGCCGGAGTTTATCGACTCGCTTCCGAGCCGGAGCCGTTGGGTTACGGAAATGAAATTGTCAATATTTACATGTTGCACTGAGTGGTATACAAAACAAGTTTTTGTTGTCTTCACATTGCGATTAAGATGTAAATCTCAAGACTTGAGATGTATCTATTAGGCAGTATATGTTAGTTTTGTGTAATAAATCAGTTGCCAAACATGTTTTTGTGTTTGAAAACATCGTAAAATTGTAATACTGAGCCGTTCAGGGCCTTTAAGTTAACAGCATATTTGGTTATTTACATTTTTGAAATTATCCGAAAACGCAATGTAAATATAAGTAATAAAACCATGGGCAGTTGCGTTTACTGTAGTATGAAAAACAGTTGGCATGTTTAAAGTTTGCGAGGAGTTCTTCGGACTCTACGCACTTTAAAGGTACATGCCCACTCAGTAGACACAAAATGTTCTTTATATCAGAGACATCATCTTGAGACATCTTCTGGAAAAGAAACATTCAATCACCATTACCCCACGTATTGATTGGCATTATTATACATTTTTTATCAGCCCTAAATTTCCACACTGATATCAGGGGCGATAACCGTGTTTCCTTAAAATGTTAACCGACATTACTATTTATTCTCTGTATTTATTTTTTGATGTGCAATGATCATACTTAATAATCTGTCGAAAATATTATTTTTTCAGGTGACTCATTTAATTAGTATAAATGATAAAACATACCATGCCTCATTTGCATATGAAAATCGCCTGATACCACCGCGCGTCACTATCAGTAAAATAAACATTACTAAATGATTATATCTGTATAGCGGGCACGCATTGTTATTAGAACTGGTGGAATAGTGACATAAGTATACACTTACTTAATTCCTATGAAGAACATGTTGTGCCTACTGAGTGGGCATGTACCTTTAAACAGATCAAATGTTTTACATACTACAATATACGCATCAGCCCATGGTTTTATACCTTAAAAGTCAAGACTTACGTGACCAGAAACAGCTTTCTGTATATTCATCAAAGTCCGCAACCACTGGGGAACACTTCAGTTGGAATATACGGTCCTCGTGGCGGCTGTTATGGTGACTCCAGAAATAGCTGATAAATATAGAACACCATGGCCCGGTTGTTTAAAATCTCTGTTAGCTTAATGGACTGTTAATTCCTTAACACTGTAAATAGCTCAAAACCTGTTAGCTTAACAAAAGATCCTTAACGCAGTTGAGACTCAAAATCTCTGTTAGCTTAATGGACTGTTGTTAGGGCTCAAACCTCTGTTAGCTTAACAGGGCCCGGTTGTTCAAAACATCAGTTAGCTTAACGGACTGTTAAATCCTTAACTGAATGTTTAAAATCTCTGTTAAACAGAGATTTTAAACATTCAGTTAAGGATTTAACAGTCCGTTAAGCTAACTGATGTTTTGAACAACCAGTCCGTTATAGAGGTTATGAGCAACCTGGACTGGGCTAGTGTGTTTTTGATGTACATGTAATAACGTTCATCAGGGGTCCGTGTCACTAAACTTTGTACGACTAGAATGTTCGCAAGTGAACATTTAGGATCGTCTGGAAATTTCAATTGATGGATAACATTTATTTAACATATGCTGCCTATGCTCAATAAATGTAAATGCAATAATTGTTTGCATGAAAACGTTGCTAACCCTTAGACCGCTACTCACAACAATTGTCGTCTGCTGTTGCTCTTATATCTTGCCTTATTTCTCAATAAAAACATGGTTTGCCAGCACTTCAGAATCATTTCCATTGGAAATTATTCTAAATTGCTGTGAAAGCATGTGTTTGATGATAAAAATGGAAAATAGAACATAAACAGCAGACGACAAAAAAATTAAGATAGCTGTCTAAGGTTCAATTTTTCCTATGTTCTGGCGCATTTTATAGCAAAAATATCTTTACTCGTCGAATTGTAAGGGGGCGGGGGGGGGGGGGGGTGCGCGCCAGGTCTTCCCATACATGAATCCGCCCTTGGCCAGCATTTATTCAGACAATGCAGAATTAGCAGTGGCGTAGCTAGTTTCAATTGTTGATCAAAGTTTGGAAAGGGTACAGGAACATCATTCATGGAAAACCGGGGGAAAATATTAATTTCTACATTCATTTTCTTTGTGATTATAGTGACTTTAAAGCTACAAATTTCACAGATGTTGTAGATATTTCCATGGGGCATATCGGGATTTTTTGAAAAAAATACTATACAAAATAAAAACGTGTTCATCATTGCGTAAAGTGGTTTAATTGAAGATATATGACGATTATATATCAGATTTTCTATCTTGCTTTTTATAGTATTTTTTTCAAAAAATCCTGATATTCCATGCCCCTTTAACTCTTTGCATGCTGGGAAACTTGTGGGCTATAAATAGTTCAAAACTAGCGGACAACAATTCATCATATTTTCTTGTATTTCTCCCCGTAAATATCATGAATATGTCTTGGAATTTCATTAGAATTGAGTCCTGAGGACTCAATTCTAATGAAATTTCAGGACATATTTAAAGAGAGAAATAAAACATACACTCCTAATTCGTTTGGCGGATATTTTCGCCGCTAGCACGCAAAGAGTTAACTTAAAGTAAAAATACACACATGACCAATTTTATAGGGTGCATTTGCCTTGCTACGTCACTGGTTAGATACCTGATAAATTGATGGGATGGGCACTTGAAGTCTAGTGGTTGGTCGTAGATGTTCTGGTAAACGGCGCCATGGATGGTTGCTACGCAACAGACCAATATTGCAGTAATAACGATCTGAAATATAAATGTTACGGTGGATATGACTGCTTTATTGTGTTTATTGTGTTAATCTCAAAGGAAGTGATCATTGTAACGTATATACAGTATCAATGATTACCGCGTTGTTTATCTATAGCAGTACCAACAAAAGCCGAAACACACCGAATGCATGTGTGTTTTCTGCTTGTGAGAGCATGCGATTGGTACATTTAACGGTGAGGTTCGTCCTTAACTATTTGCATGCTTGCGGCGAAAATACCCGCCAAACGAATTAGGAGTATATGTTTTATTTCTCTCTGTAAATATGTCTTGAAATTTCATTAGAATTGTCCTCCGGACACAATTCTAATGAAATTCCAAGACATATTCATGACATTTATAAGGAGAAATAAAAGAAAATATAATGCTATTTTTGAACTATTTATAGCCCACAAATTTCCCAGCATGCAAAGAGTTAACAGAATCTCGATATCACTGGTTTGAGCCTCAGGTACATGTTTGACCTTCTGGTACATGAGAGTTGAATCTGGTTATACACATTATAAAAGTAATGCAATTAGAATTAATCATAATACTTGTAAGTGATGGGGCTATGTGACGGGTGCATCCGCGCAGTCTGATCAGGATCGGCGCTGGTCTCCATTCCATCAATAAAACACCCGTCATGCTTCTAACAATATAGATCGTTATCAGTCTACAAGTGGGAGCTATTTCGTCAGCAGCCTCACTGTAGCCGATTTCATCAAAATTGCAAAGTATACTTTAATATCTAGCAAAGTATTCTTTGAGGGAGTAATCATTTATTTTTCCCAAAATGCATTATTTCATATAGAACTAACCACTACATATATTTGATGATTGAAAGTATGCAGAATTATTATACCGAATTTATTACATTATCACAGCCAAAATGGCTGTGATAATGTAAGAAATTCAGTAAATAAAAATTAATAAATTTATCCTTAAATTGAAAATTCCCACCTCAAAGTATACTTTGCTAGCTGTTTACGAGAAGGAGACGTTTGAACCCTCTAATTAAAGGATGACCTTTCTACAAAAATGATCCAGTGACCGTCTCCTAAATAACTTTGATTTGTTATATGACTTGACCATATGCGGACAAATGTGAAAGTTGACCCCCGGTCCCCGCCCATTTCTGTTTCGTTGCACTCTGTTTGGCGGTTCATGAGAAATTTTTTTAAGAATTTGACCTACTTTTCCACGGCGGCTATATTGGATTAGGCGACGAACTCCAGCAACATTGGCCCAGCGGTTCACGAGAAAAAGACATTAGAAATCTCTAATAAAAGGATCACCTTTTGACATCCGATTTCGACAACAAAATCATATCCAGCTTTCGCGGCCACCTTACCTGTAGAAAGTCTGCATTAGTAGCGGCGAGTTTTATATGTAATTATATAGGAGACCATTACCATTTCTTACGTAACTTTTAAACTACACAACCGATTACAAATGCACAAGTCACATTTTAAACTTCAATTATTGTACTTTATGATGATGTTTCGATCGTGTTTTTAAAATAAAAATATTTTGGTCCTTTTTAGCTTTAAAAATAGTCGGTAGTTTTTATATGATTTATATAGCAAATAGTGATTTTTCTTCTCGATTTTCGTTGGGAAAATTGCAAAATCTCTTTTTATAAGAATAGTGACAAAAATGCACAGGTATTTTAAATTAGCTCATTCATTTTACTATCTATTGATATAAAAATTATGTTTCTAAGTTAATAATATTTTGGTCCTTTTTAGATAATAAAAATGACACCATCTGTTTTCATTTTCCAGTTAGCATATCACGGAAATCTTCGGCAATTTCCGTGATATTCGTTGAAACGGGCACCTGCTTACGGTGCTTATCGGCGGTGGGACGATTGTATGTTACCCGAGGCATGACCGTGTTGTCGGTAAAAGTATCTGTGAACAAAGTAACCAAATTAGACTTTGATTTTCACGTACTTTGAAGCTAATGAAGCAAATTGGAGACGAGTGTGTTTGTCACCGAAATATTAATCGCTCATTTTAAACACTGCTGATTATCTAACAAATTACACCGTTAATCCGAAACTAACGTCATGGTTGCCAATTAAAAGCAGTTAATTAGTAGCTGCCGTGCAAACTGCGATTTGTGTTTTTTTAGATGCCTACAAGACTACTCAATTGAGAGACAATTCTTCACACGTCTGTATCTTCATACAGACATACGATCTATGGTAGCAGGCATCAGACCACGTTCTAATGTTAGCTACACAATTCTAAATGAAGGAGATTATGTTTTGCCTCGGCAAAAGAAGACGTCCACTTTAAGCAAGCCAGTAATTCTTGAGGACACCTACAACGTTTGAACGGATTATTTACAGATGAAAAAGAATGCCGGGATGTACGTAATATTGTTATTTCTTCCTTTTTTTGGCTATGAATATACGCCAATTGATTGCGTTTCTTACTCATTGTAAATATTGTGCTAGTCCAAATACTTTGTGATTGACATTCATCCGGTCTGATCATACTTTAAATCTGTACACTAGTAGTACAGGGTATCGTGACAAAATTATAGAATAGTGTAGTCTCAAGTTACAGGACTAAATAAACGTAACAGTTTAACAAGGCCCCCTGATCAGTATTAGTACGGGGACACAGTTTCTTTGTATAATTTGTCCCAGGATTCTGCTTCACCGCCCCACTCGCGGATGTGTAAGTAGTCAAAGATCTTCACAGCGAACAGTGACAATAAACCCTGATCACGACTCGTGTTCATGTACATTACAGTGATTACAAAACAGCATACATTTTGTGTTGATTTATTACAGCTCATTGTGTACCTTTATGGAGCATAATAAAATATTTTTTTCGCAATTATGTAATTGTCAATATTGCATAATAATTTATATAATTTTCACTTGTTATTCTGTGTTCAGTATACAGCTATAAATAATTATCGGTAACATGGTAATTATAATTTACTTTTTTTGTGTGCGTTATAAATGTTGGTCAACTATGCTATATTGTTTTATTACGTCAAATTCAGGGCAATATTAACGGGATTTAAATATCCCGTTACCCGTATCATCGGTGAAATTTCAAACGTCTATAAAAGCGGAATAAGCAACATTTGGGGGCATACATAGGCATTAAAATCATAGTATATACACATATTGAGCTAACCATCGAATGCCATTAAATGCACGAAGCGTAAACAGTCGAAAATCGCGATATTTCAACTTGCCTCGTTTCACGTCCGCCATCTTGGGATGTCCGTAACTGCAGTTACGGATATCACCTTACCCCCAGTGATAAATTGAAAACACTAGGCGATATGGAATTTACGTTGCATTTACAATATTATACCGGCAATTATGCGAACTATACAAGAGGCAAATACAAACATTAAGACGGATAATGCGTATCGGATATGAAACTAAGGTGTATTATATAAAATTGTTAAAACCCAACGATTCGTTTACGAATATACATTTCTACGATATCGCTTTTAAAGATATTGAAAAATTATTATTGAACACAAACAACACTACTAATTAATTTATGTTGTAATCACAACACCAAGCAGACGACAATGTTCCAATTACACGTGTTATGAACATGCAAATTAGGTGTCCCACCTTACCTTCATATTAAGTGTCCAATTTAGAGAGATTTACACGATTATATCTTCTGGGATGGAAAATAAATGGGATGGAAAATAAATGCACTGTAATATATACTCCACACACGAGGGTGTGTATTTGTGCAACCCGTTATCGATATTTCCGGAAGTATTTCTTGCATTCTGATTGGTTAGCATATTTTTAGCTCACCTGAGCAAAGCTCATGTGAGCTATTGTTATGGCAAAGTGTCCGTCGTCCGTCGTCCGTCCGTCCGTGAACATTTTCAATCATCTTCTTCTCCCGAATTGCTGAGCCGATATTGGTTAAACTTCACAGGGATGATATATGGGTGATGCCATTTCAGATTTGTTAAAATGGAGGTCATCGACAATCCAAGATGGCCGCCATGGAAAAGTAGGTCAAATTCTTAAAAAATCTTCTTCTCACGAACCGCCAGGCCGATTTCGACGATACTTGGTATTAATGATCGATAGTTAGCGCTGTTTCAAATTTGTTCATATGGTGGCCCGTGAGTCAAAAATGGGCGTCGCCCGAGGGGTCAAATAAAGGTCAAATTTTATTTTTAACCGAATATAGTCATGTAATATATCAAATCGAAGGTATTAACGAGACAATCACTCTGGAACATTTTTTGTCTAAATCATATGATTACGTCATCCAAGATGGCCACCAATAGTTCAAATGGTCATTCTCTTACTAAAGATTTCAAACGTCTTTTTCTTGTAAACTGCTTGGCCGATATTGGCCAAACTTAACTGTAATGGTCTGTAGTTGAAGCCTGTTCATCTTTGTTAAAATGGAGGTCATCACCAAATCCAAGATGGCCGCCGTTGAGAAGTAGGTCAAATTCTTAAAAAATCTTCTTCTCACGAACCGCCAGGCCGATTTCGACGATACTGGGTATGAATGATCGATAGTTAGCGCTGTTTCAGATTTGTTCATATGGTAGCCCCTGGATCAAAAATGGGCGTCGCCCGAGGGGTCAAATAGGGGTAAATTTTATTTTTAACCGAATATAGTCATATAATATATCAAATCGAAGGTATTGACGAGACGATCACTCTGGAGAATTTTTTGTCTAAATCAGATGATTACGTCATCCAAGATGGCCACTGATAGTTCAAAAGGTCATTCTTTTACTAAAGATATCAAACGTCTTTTTCTTGTGAACAGCTTGGCCGATATTGGCCAAACTTAACTGTAATGATATGTGGGTGAAGCCTGTTCATTTTTGTTAAAATGGAGGTCATCACCAAATCCAAGATGGCCGTCGTTGATAAGTAGGTCAAATTGTCAAAAAATCTTCTTCTCACAAACCTCCAGGCCGATATCGACGAAACTTGGTAAGAATGATTGATAGTTACCGCTGTTTCAGATTTTTTCATATGGTGGCCTCTGGGTCAAAAATGGGCGTGGCCCGAGGGGTCAAATAGGGGTAAAATTTTATTTTTGACCGAATATGGTCATTTTATATATCAAATCGAAGGTATAGCAGTAAATCACATGCACATTCGCAATATATGTTAGATCAGAAGGTACCAACACATTCTGTGGAACATTTGAAGTTGTAAGTGAATAGTCTTTGTGAAATCAAGATGACCACTATGGAGGCTTTTAGGTGAGCGATACAGGCCCATTTGGGCCTCTTGTTTATTTTTCTAATTTTACTTTTAATAATTTAGAACGTTATAACCTATATTATTAAATAAAAACGAACTTGTTATATAAAAAACAAATAAAAAAAATAAGTAAATATTTGGCATTGCACAACACGGTTTTAGCTTAATATATGTAAAATTAACAACAACAATTTGTCTTGGGGGACGCCCCTTGATAAAAAATGAGCGCTCAGTGCTTCCGTGCAGGCACTTCCAAGGTTGCCTAGAATTTCGACACTGATTCCTAGATCAGCCGATAGATGGGGGTGTACTGTACGGGTAGCTATACAACCGGCTAGCCACAAGACGAGATGAGATGAGATGAGAAAGAGAAAGAACAAAGAATGTGACTAGCCGGGTGGGCCCAGAAGGGTTTTGCTGGCGTGAGTTCGTGCCTCGGTTGGACCTAAAATTCTTTGTTTTTATTTAAATTGTTTAAATTGTTTATTATTATTAATAAATTGTTTGCTGCACCAACATAATTAATTTTATAATTTTATTAAAATTAATTATTTAATAAAATATCACAATTTCGGGATGGTGGTGCTGTAACATTTCCTCCGACTTTATTTCCAAGTTTTACCCTAAATTTATCCCAATCAGTACTCTCAATCTTGGGCATGGTGGCGCGCGCTTTGATTCTAATATCATTTTTTAATTCTTCATATCTCCCCATTTCTTCAACCACGGATTCAAACTCTAAATTTTATATTTCATTATCGGTCAACGCTGGAAACTATAACGTCGATGCTATTTTTTCTTAGACCTGGCGAGAGAACGGATAGTTCTATCATGTTTTCTACATTTTTTCTCGAGTTTTCCACCCGCCGCCCTAAATTACCATACAAAGTATTCCAGATAAAACGGTAATTCCACTCAAAACCCCTGCAAGTGGAACCGTTACAATTGTAGGTAGCGTTGCAGCAGTCCCCGCACCACTCATTACAGATAAACTTGCCAGAACCGTACTAGATGCTTCAGCTATGTTCACCGCGCGCTTATATTTGTTAGCGTTTCTTTTTCTATTTTTACATTCTCTAACTAAAATATCCTGCATAGTGACGATATTATCCAACCTAAAATCTAAACTTCTTTCGTGAATTGGATACAGTGTTGGTGGATTGCTATTGACAATTGGAAGCGGTGATTCGTTCATGATTAAATTTTACAAATCAAGTTCAATTAACAATGTAACAATAGTGGAAGAACTCGCGGGGTCAGCGATTTTCGTAACAAAGTTAATAACACTACCTTCGTAAAGTCTAATTGGATCGTCACCGGCGAACCAAACCACCGATGAACTATCTCCAGCGTGTGTATTGACTCCAATTGCCCGTTCTTCCCCATCCATTACGAAATTTATCATGACCGCGCCCACAGATTTACCATTAGCATTAACCGAGCAGACCGCCATTCGGAGAAGCGTACCTGGAGCTGTCATGGCGTATCCCCCATATTTATTGCTCGCTTTGGCACCGAACGAATATTCATAGAGCCCCTCATTCAATGGGCCCCGCTTCTCAGCCCAAACTGTGATGACACGTGTTTGTGTTTGCAATAACTTAAACTGCTCTACAGATGTGTTCAACAATCCGGCAAGCCCCCGATAGCCGGTATGGGAGGCCTCAACACGAACCCTTTCAGAGGTCTCCTCAAGTGCTCTGTACGCGGCACTACGAACACGTTTCAGTTTATATCGGAAACTTGCAGTAAACTCATTACAAGGGTCTCTCGGGTTTCTTTTTTTTCCCGAAATTTCTATAGTTATTTTTTCACCCAGTTCAGTAAGTGCTGCATGATCCTCTTCCCCAAACTTGGATATTTTCCCCACCGAGATCCTTAAGTCCTGTATGTGCCTCTTCGCGAACTTGTGCAGTCGCCGTCAGGACGTCTACTCTAAGCTGTGCTATACTCCTGTGAATCGCGTTTGTGGCCTGCGATATAGTTTTATTGATCAGGGCCTTGGTTTTTCCGGTAGTTAAAAAGTCGCTCTCTGTCGGGATGAATCCCCCTTCTACCGGTTCCAAATTATTTGAATCTGTCACCCAATCCCGATTGGAATTGGAAGAACTAACTGGTCCGTATATACTCATAATAATTAATTTTAAGAAAATTATAAAATTGGGGCAGCTATACTCAATTGGAAATTTCGAGAACGACCGAAATCGGGTAATAGTTATTCAACTTTCTCGCTTGATCATCAAGAATAGAGACCGTAAATTCGTGGATGTGCCCCGTTTCCAAAACTTTCATCTCGGGGTGTGGGAAGTCTAAGGTCACCGTCTCCCCAAATAAACAGTCGCTGGCTTTCACGGTTTTCAGTTATGTGCTGGGAGATCCGTCTACCGTGTTGTACGATGTGTTCACCCGATCCAGGTGCACCCTGAGAGTTTTCGTGAAGGCGAAGTCCACCGGGTTATCACCGACGTACTCACCCGAGACAAACACTCCTTTATTTGCGGAGTATGTCTCTCTAAACTCGAGTTGAATACCTAACGCCGGGGAGACCACTACGTTACTATCTGGGCCGATGGTCATTGTTGTGAGCCCGGTAGCCTTCGATATTGTGAGGTTGACTCTACCGTCAAGCTCTGAGGTGACAAAATCTTTGAGCTGTCTAAAACTCCACAGTACGTGAGGCAGCTTTAACCCTACTTGTTGTTCATCCTTCACATAGTAAAACCCTTCACTCTTCCCCACATTCTGCCACCCAGCCGTGAAGAAGATTGATCTAAGGCCTACCCTGCGTTTTCCGCTGCAGTTGTCGATTGACTTTTGAAGTTCACAACTCTCTTTTTGTACATTAGTGATAGTAGGAAACATAATAATATCTTTCAATGGATACCAAAGCATTTAGCTTTAATTATAATGCAAAGTACAAAGTTGGTGGTAAATACACGCAAAAAGACGTTGTTAACCCTTGTACACCCAACTGTAACAGTTAGACCGGACAGCGGCTTTGCCACCAATTTCCCTAACATGTTTGAGAAATATGTAGTTCCAAAGACTACTAGTCAAGATGTAATACTAAGATGGGATTTTTCCCATATGAACTTCTGGCAGAACCAGCTAAATTTCGCTGTATGGTGTGCAACGGCTGGATGTGGAGTTTCACACCATCTGACATCCAAGAATTTCATGCTCCGAAGTGTCTACAACTTTCATGTGTATTACACCATTATGAGGATTCTCAAAGAACTAGGTATTCCACTACCTCAAGACGACTGCTGGGATCCCATTTCCAGCACATACGACCGTAAGGCGTTCGAAAGATTGTGTAACGAATTTGGGGTACCAAAAGACGCGGACTGGAGACAGAAAGTATACACCCCAACCAACAGTTTAGGGTTAGTTCACCTTAAAGGCTTAGTTAATGGTGAGCATCTTGATAAAGTGCCCGCATATTTCTCAGGGTTGTGTAGTGCTGGCGGAGCTACCCCACCACCAGTTAGAAAAATGGCAACGTGGACTAAATATAATTATAAGTTGAATACGATGACGTTCGGTGATGAAGTGCTTGGTGGGCTTGCGTGTAAAGACGGTTATTGTCATTGGCTACCTACTAAAGTAGCCCACGTGGAATACCTAAACCTGGGTGATACTCCACAGATGCGAAATGCGTGGACCACATTTATGTTAGATAAAAGCACTGGATTTACGCAGGGCGGGGTTATTCGCCTCAACGACTCCATTCGCATATACCGTATGGGCCATGGCCAACCTCGCCTCACAGAAGCAAACTCGCAGTGCTATACTGGGCACGGGAACGGCGTTTGATTCACACAAAAAACAGTTCTTGGCACTTGTCGAGGACGCCATCTCAGCTAAGGTGGACCTCCAGAAGGCGATTCAGAATTAATTTTCAAGACGTTTTGCAGACTGCCCGCACCCCAGTAGACTACCGCAGCTTGGAATAGGTCTTTTATATGGCGCCGAGTAATATGATACTACGAGACGACCCGGTTGACGGTTACAAATAATCAGATCGTAGTCTCGCCACCACCAATCAAAAAAAATAAAAAATCGGCCACAACGGGAACGTGAACACGGGTATCATCAAACTCCCCCCCCCCCCTCCCAAGACGGTCTGGAGCGGAGGTGAAAATTCAAATAAATTTGAAAAATATTTCATAAAACCCCCAATTCACGAATTGGATGCACCTCCCTCAACTCCGTTGAACCCAGTACCTCCAATCCACGAATTGGATGCACCATCAAGTTCCCTCAACTCCCAATCTCGACTGGACGAACGCGATTGGGTTGGAACAGGAGCAGGAACTAGTGTCACAACTCACGAAGAGGAGAAATTACGCAAATTAGCACTCGTCGTCGCCCTCGTGGCGATCGGACTGTTGGCGCTTTGGTTTTAGGAACTCTCGGGCGGAGAATAGTAGGAGACCGGCGATCGCCACGATTAAAGCCCAAGCATTCTCGGTGAGCCATCCGACTGTTTTTTGATAATATAGATAACAAGAAGGAGAGGAGACCTCCTACCAACCCAGGCAGCGCGGCAGCACCTTTCCGGCTAATTTAGCCAGGAGACTGGCAAGGGCTTTTAGTTGCTTTTTTACCCACTCCTTGGCTGGCTGCCGGGATGCCGGATGGCGCGGGTGCTGGTGCGGGTGCTGGTGCGGCACCAGCATTGACAGCTAGAAATAGAGACGACATAGATAGAATTAGGGTCGATATAATCATGCTGAAAGCTGTGATGATGGTTACTATCGTGACGCCCTTCTCTCTGAACAGAGTGCGAAGACGCTCACCGAGTGTCGTGTCCTCGTGCAGGACTCTCGAGATTGTTTCGTGGCTGGGCTCCGACTTAATTGGCCGAAAGTGCCCTCTTCCCACCGGTTAGTCGAGGCAGCCTCCAAGCGAGCTTCTCTTTCATCCCGCAACGACCGCAGGAGTTTGTTGATCCTCTCGGTAGATTCTCTATCGCCACGGGCTTCCTTTATTTTTCGTTCTTCTAGCGCGATATGTTTGTCCAGCGCCGTGAGTTTGGAGACGTTATTGTTCAGTTCGCCCCGGACCGTTTGCAGAGCCTTATCTAGTCTCAGGAGTTCGCGAAGAGTTGACGGTGGGTCATACTTCGTGCCGTTTATTTCGTTGACCGTGATTTCAATTGTGGTAATAACGTCGGTGGCTATACGAGGGACATCGCTGAGCTCGACACTTTCTATCGCGGCGGCCGTCTTCGCCAGCGTTTCGTCGGTAGACTGTAGGGTTTTTACCATTTGTTGAGGCAGCTGCGATCGATCATCGACCACTCCAAGAGCTCGAGCAAGGAGTACTCCATATCGGTTCACGGAAGAGGCCCCGGCCCCGAGGAACTGGGTGGGTCGGGTTGTTCTTGTACGCCAGCAACTTCCAGTTATTGCCCCATTTAACCCACAGGTCTCCTCTTTTAGTGCTGCGGAACTCCAACGTGGCCTTGATGCCGTGTTTAGACACCTTACTCTCCCACCGTTTCATCAGAGACTCCGTTTCCCTGGGAGGCGCCAGCTCATCCTTAGAGATCCCCGCAGGAATCTCGGCACCGCCCGCCCATGCCGGAGTTGCGGGTGGGGCCTCCCAGTGAAACGCGGTTGCCAAAGACCTTCAGCTCTCGGCCGTCTCCCTCGCGGAGTTCCTGACTATCAAATACGCGTTATGGCTAGACATGCGAACCAGCGACGACGACCAAATGCACGGTAGTGGACGCCAAGTTGAGAACGCTAGCGAGGGTGTGACGATCCAGATAACCAAAGAGGCGGATGGAGCTGGCGCATTGAACGTGTACTTATATATAATTACAGACGCACAACTCAACATCGAAGATGGTCGATACGTCTCAGCACTCTACTGATTTGTTAATAAATCAATCTAACCCAATTAAAATTGGTGTTTGTGATGCCCACTCTGCCATAATATGTGGGCAAACAGGATGGGAAAAACGGTTTTCATCCTCGACTTGCTCGAGGGGTCCTACCGCGATGCCTTTCGTCACATTGTGATCCTATGTCTCACTATGCGACACAACGAGACTTATCAGCGGCGCCAGTGGATATGGACCGACCCTGAGGTATACGTTATTGACCCCGGCGACAGGCTTCACGATTGGCTGCGTGGTTTATACCAAAGATTCCAGGGTGAGCCCACCCTATACGTGATTGACGATTGCTCGGCCAAGGCGGCGATGACCAAAAAGAAGGACATGCTCTCCGAGCTCGCATTTTCTGGCCGCCATGCGAGGCAAAGCGTATGGATCTCCACTCAAAAGTACAACGCCGTCCTCAAGGATCTGCGCGAGCAAACGAAATAGGTCGCCCTCTTTCACTACAAGGACCGAGACTCATTCGATGACTGTCTTCGAGAGAACGACGTTATCCCAACGCACGAGGAGCGCCTGGAGGTTCGACAGATGCTTTCGGAAACTAAGCACGCCAAGCTTCTGCTAAAGACTGATCAACCAACTGCTTATAAAGTTATCAATTAACTTATTACAAAGTAATAAGCAATTGCAATGCTTAACAATGCTTAGCAATGCTGAACAAATGCTCAGCAATTGTTGAACAAATGCTGAACAATGGTTAATAATGTTAACAATTTGGTGCTCCGCTGCGAGCTTTTTTGCGAGCATAACGGTGATCATAAGTATCGGGTGGTGCGCTTGGCAATATGTTAAACTTATGAGACTTATAAGAATAGTTAAATTAATTGTAAGAAAATTAGCAATAATGAACTGCGACGAACTTTTCGATCAGCTAATGGAAGAAACATCAACCCAATCGAAATTGGAGTTGAACCCGAAAGAGCAATCGGGAATTGCAACACCTGCCGATACGAATGAAAATGAAAACGCGGCGAGACGCGAGCGGCTAGCTGCGCTGGTTGCTGGGGGACAATCGGAGCATTATCTCGGTAGGCGTCTCTCAGTTTGTCAGGTGGATAAGATGTCAGATGCGGAGATTGATAAAATGTATGCGCGATACGAATCTAGGTTAGGTGCGGAGATGACAAAAACTCTTGGATCAGCGGCTATTCATTTGTACGCTACCGCTGTTAGTATACTTCTCCCTATACCAAACACCGCGGGGTTGATTCGCGATCTAGAGACTGACCCTTTTATAGGACACACTCTTAGAACAGCCTGCTGCTCAATTTATCACAAGTTTGGAATGTACTTAGCTCCGTTGACAACCGCGTTGACCACGGGTAAACACTGTCATTTTGGACATATATGCCCACGAACTATAAGCTCAGAAAATGATGACACAAGACACACCTGCGAGAGTGACGGAACCACAATCTCCAACGTCAACACTGTTGAACCCGAGCACGTTGGGGGTTCAATCGGAGCAATCGGGGGGATTGCTGCAGCTCCACAGGAGCCCTCAACACCCAATCGAGATTGGACGAATCCGGTTGCACGACATAAAAACCCAAAAAGACAGGCAGCTGGGCGGGCGGCGGCTGCCACCCGAAAAGTTAAACAAGATAAAATACTCGCCGAGCTTCGAGAGGCTAAACAGTCGTTGAAGCAATCGATTCCAATCCAATCACAATTGGAGTTGGGGACAGAGACATCTACAACCACACCCCCAATTCACGAATTGGAAGCGCAATCCCCGATTGCTGTAGTTCCCCAACACCCCCAATTCACGAATTGGAGTTGGGTTGTTGGTGGTGGTCTGGCAGTTGTTGGCGCCCTGCGTGTGTGGAAATACCCCCTATTACGCCAATCCTTATCGAAAAAACAACCCCCATCAATTCATCCAATCGAGATTGGATTTGATGCGCCCCATTTAAACATTGATCACGATCCCTTTTATATGCAATAATTATAGTTATGGCTGAAAACGATGGTAAAATGATAGTGAATGCGCTTTATCACGCCGTGGTGATATCGGGTTTCAGAATCGGGTATGCTCGACTAGCAAAGATGGCATTAGGAGGGTCCGCTCCCAAATTGGACTTTACTGTGAGAGACGTAGGGCTCGTGACCTTAGATGTAGCGGCCTCAGTTTGGACCCGAGATTATCTAATTAAAGTTGGAATACTACCTGTATGTGGAAATAATAGCTTCGATCGGAATAATGATAGGTGGTGCGCATTGGCGTTCGGCGGTAGCAACTTTATATTCTCGAAAATAGGAAAATTGGACGCGGATGAGGAGCGCAAGCGGCACGATTTAGCTGTATAACAACTCAATAGCGCAAAGGAAGCATGGTCGAAAAAACGAACCGCCCATCTGGACTGGATCAGCGAAGAGCTTCGGCGCGAGAATCACGCCGCGCAAACTTTCCAGAACGTTGAAGAAGCCAACCGCGAGTACGCGAAAAGTCTCGCGCCACTGGATTCCGAGCCCCAACTTTCAGATTTCTATGTACCGTCAGAGGCCCAAAAATACCGCGAGATCGCGTTCATTGTCGTGGAATGGGTGTGGTGGGTATCGTCAGCTACTATATCCAATCGAGATTGAAATAATTATTTGAAGAAAAAAAAAAATATAATATATATTTATTATATGGGCCGCGCGCTCTGTGAAAACCGGCCTTAATGACAACATTTTCGATTTGCACTTTTTTACATTTTTGGATGCGGACACCTTTCACAAACAATATGCTGAAAAGAAAATGCAAATATATTTCATAGTTTTTGTTTTTATCTCGCTTTTTGTAGCACCATATCAATCACGCCAGGAAAAAAAAGTAACGTCATCGAGAAAATGACGTTATTGAAACGCTGACGTTTGTACAATGCAACACATCAGCCTACAGTAGAAATGCGTGTTCATAGACTCATTGACTGTGCTTGCTGTAAACTGTATTTGCTGATAAGTTGCATTAAATGTATCTACAAGTGTTAGTATGAATACTATCAAACATTGAACAGAATACAACTATGATAAGTACATGTAGTGAACAAACCAAACGCACCACTATCAATGTTAAATCTATAATTAGCCGACATGTGACTTCGTAATTTGCTACTATCGCCAACTATCACATATTGTGCATATACATGTACCGTCAGAAAGATACTGTAACCAACACCCCGGCCCTGGTTGGCAGCACGGTAGTGTTATTACTTACTGTCTATCTGGATTTCAAGTTAACAACAACAAGCGTCTGAACTCATACTTATTTATTAATGCAAGAGCTAGCCTCGTGTCAGGATAGCTCAAATGAACTTAACTAATACTACTATGTGACAGAGTACTAAGTTATTCAGCGTGACGGGAACTAACTGGTTATCTGAGTCGACAATAGGTCACTAGCGGTTACTGACAATATGAGTGGGTCAGTCGACTGACAAGTTAGTTAATGATTTGCGCAGCTCGCCTCCTTTATATAGACGAGATGCGAGCAGCAGCCGTGCGAGCCCCAATCAAATTTCCCGCTGCAAATAATAGCTTTAACCAATCAGCACTCGGTAACCAGAGACGCTAAATGAAAAATGTCTGCCATCCCAAAGAAACAAAATACAGCCATCAAAATCACACAAATAAACATGTCCCCTAGACTAGTGACCAGATAATCGGTGCGGGCGCTAATGTGCGATCGCTATGGATCAGACTATTGTAGTGATACATAAATTATTGGTTGTTTAAACCCCTTACAATAGGCTGCTCGCACGAAAATAGGTACGAAAATACGCAGTGAATTCTGTGGAAAATCATAACACCCAGCTCCCCAAAACTCGTCTCTAGTACACCCAATATGAACAAATAGCGTGCAAGACATTACTTTCCAGCATCAGAAATGAATAAGCAACAATATGATATAAGATTAAAGCAGTCATTGTCAGACACAAGAAAGATATCTGCTTCAATGTCGAAATGTCTGGTGTCAATTTGATATACAGTACCAGTACTCGTGATGACCAATAGTCGGCAACACTCATAATAATATGCGGCCGTCCACTGGTTCATACAGTCTCCGGGATGGCACACTACAACTATGATCCTTTACAACACTTCCGTGTACTAATAATAAAGGATATATGCATATTTGACATGCTAGAGCCTGTTGTGTAAATAGTGAATATCTGTGTCTGACCATGATGGCCGAATCTACTGAAATGGAACTGATGGTTCCATTACAATACATTGTAATTATTTGAGAATTTAGTTCAAAATCTAATTGACGTTATCTACGTAACAATTAATTGTGACGTCATTTATTGATGTAGACATTACGTCACTCACCAAGGACCAAACACAAACAACAAAACGACGTTCCTGGTGTTTGAAATTGAAACAATCTGTGATTGAAACAAATGCACTATTTTCTGTAGAAATGAATGGCCTGAATTTGGTTAAAATTTGGATAGGCCTATGGCTGCACATATCAATGAGTTCAGCGCCCGATGGTGTATAGAGGGTAGTCGGACACCCCCGGTGAGTTTTAAATAAATTAAAAATCGACTGTCCATACCCGATTCTCGGAATTAAATTCACATCTCCGAAAGCGGGAGGAACGTTTTCCTGTGTAGCCAATATGACTGACGGACGGTCTTGTGTACATGTACCTCGTACTAGCAGGTACATGGGGAAATCCTGCGCTGACCCCCACTCCCTCGGCTGCCCACCGCCGCGCCACTGCCCCCACACCGAGAGGGCAGATATTGTTAGGTGTGTCCGCTTAAAAAAGTTATTGTGTGGGCTACCCGTCTCGATCCTGTCTATGAATTTACTGCCGGTACTGATTTTTTATATAAGTTTCTTCACATTTTATAAATGTACGCATTTATCAACCGTACTTTGTAGATTCCTTCATATGTTTTTATTTGCGTGACTGATGCACGCGCGACAGCATGCGTATTTATTTAGTAAGTGGAATGTATAGTTGTTAAAATCAAAAGTGGCCAACAGAACATTCAGGGCAAAATTATCCATTACTGTGTATTTTTAAATGTGTGTCGGTTTGAATTTTTGATAATGGGTTTCCATTTGAAAACAAATATATATACAACTACATAAACCTGTCAATGTCCGGAAAATGTGTCGATATGACATACATGATTGTATAATTGTTATAAAATGTTCTGATAAAAATACCGACAGTAAGCATAATAGTACTGGTGCAAATATATGTATACACTGTATCCTTTCGTGGGGAACAATTAATTTGAAATTGAAATTTGCAATTTAATTTTGTTGCGTTTCAGAAAAAGTACATTCAACGCCTTTGTAAACAAAGAAATGAGTGGCCAACCAAGCCATGCTAAAAAGCACCGTGGCGTACGTATATGTATTTTGAATTCATGTCTGCACACTATATAATCAAGTCAGTTATTTACACACAAAATTTGTACCGACCACAAAATTGCGACATTTGTTTGAAGCGTCTCGTTTGAATTTAGACGCGTTGAATCTGCAAATATAGAAGTTGTGTATTCCAAGGCGGATTCACGTAGGGGAAAACCCGGCGCTCGCCCCACTAACATTTTGCGAGTAAAGATATGTTTGCTCTAAAATGCTTTATAACGCAGCAAAATGGGGTATATATATCAACAATATTCAGGAGGGCATACCGCCGGACCCACCTAGCAGTCTCCCGAGCTCCGCTTGGTCGACGAACAAACGGTGCTAGTTCGAAAATATAGTAAACTGTTTCAATTAAGAAGTCCCGCCCCGCACCCCTAACCTGAAATCATGGATCCGCTCCTGGTATTTGCTTTATATTATTTACACGCCTCCGACTAGAACGTCCCTTTGATAAAAAAACAATAAAGCACGCAGACATCCAGTGTTTAGTAGCAAGTAAATTAACAACGATCTAAAGTAGGACTTCTTTAATTTGTAAATGTTGGAGACCTGTGCATCTGCGCAGCCTGATCAGGGTCTGCACTGATTGCAAAAATACTAGTAAAATATATGCCATACATTCATATAACCATATTTACAAGTGGTCAATTACAATAATATTTAACAGTCATCAAACGGCTATCGTACGGCTGATGTAATGTGATATTTATGAAAGACGCTAAAAAGTACGTGACATTAGAAGGTACATGCAAGTGGTTGCAGATACAGATACAAATCAGTAGGCTACGTCCGTGGGGCCCGTTTCACTAAACTTCGTAAGACTAAAATGTTCGTAAGTACAAACTTAAGATAGTCTGTAAATTCCACATTAACAACATTTTCCTGTAAACAATTATTGGATTTACATTTATTGAGCAGCCTATGCTCAATAAATGTAATGAGCAGCGTATGCTCAATAAATGTGAATCAATCAATTGAAATTTCCAGACGATCCTAGATTTGCACTTACGAACATTTTAGTCGTATGAAGTTTAGTGAAACGGGCCCACGGTGGCTACAATTATGTTCGCACTAAATATGCCTGTGACACAATACCAACACACTAAATACTAAATAATAAAACATGTTTGGCCCAGTGTTAACATGATGCATGCGATATGCCAGACAGGATAAGTTTGTTTTCTGTGAGTATTCAGGTTTCAACCCAAATTAAGAAACATGCAGACGCCTCCATCTACGCCGACTACAATTGTTCCCGCGTTTGTTTGTAATTGTTATATAAATATATAAATAAAGTTTAAAAGAAATATTAGCATTATGATTACATAATACTGATATTGTTATGTGTTATCTAAAAATACCAGTCGTATGGTTATTTAGTTTCAAATGTCATTTCACAAGTCGTCCAAATAATATATTATAACAAGAAACGAGGCAAAGCCACGAAGGCCAGGTTTTTTCCAAGCATGGACACTTGGATAACATAATTATACCCACTTGTTGTAGACTAGATGGCCGTGGCCTGCATGTCGCGCCTTGGGGCGAGGCATGGACATTAAAAAAATAGATATAGTAGATGGAAAAACTTTAACGAAAAAACTTTAACCGGACACACGGACGTACGGACGGACGGACGTATGCCAAAATGCCGACGATATCGCGCTTTCCGCAAGCGGGTGCGACAATGATGATAAACACCCATGTGAAGTATCAAGGTGAAGCAGTTGCAGAGATATAGTACACGAAAAAACTTTAACAAATAAATTCAAAGTAATTTGACCTTGACATTGCGCACAGGGGCCGCACGGTTGGGGGTTAGAGTAAAAATATGGACGATGATAAACACCCATGTGAAGTTTCAAGGTAATGGGCGAAGCAGTTGCAGAGATATAGTATAACAAAAAAGTTTTATCCAAAATATTTAACCAGACGTACGTTAAAAAGTTAACGTTGAAAATGGCTAAGTCAATTACGTAGAAATAATAGGTGAAGGTAAAAAAATGGTCACATGTTGGATAGTTGTATGTGGTAGGCACCCCTTGGTTATGAAGCTGTGAAAGTTTGGTGGTCCTAGGTGGTACAGTACCAAAGAAATGGACTTAAACACGAAAACTTAACATTGAAAACGCGAAAACTTAACATTGAAAATGGCTAAGTCGACTGCGCGGAAAAAATGGGTCAAGTTAAAAAAAAGTAACATGTTGGATAGTGATATGTGGTGTGCACCCCTTTGATTAGAACTGTGAAATCTGGTCCTGGTGGTACAGTACCAAAGAAATGGATTAAACACGAAAACTGACATTGAAAACGCGAAAACTCATTGAAAATGGCTAAGTCGATTGCGCGGAAAAAAATGGGTCAATTACAGTAACATGTTGGGATAATGATATGTGGGTACACATGATTATGAAGCTGTGAAAGTTTGGTGGTCTAGGTGGTACAGTACCAAAAGAAATGATTAAAACGAAAACTTAACATTGAAAACGCCGAAAATTTAAACATGATGGCTAATCGTTGCGCGATTTCAAAAAGTTAAAAACAAAATTGTTACATGTTGGAATAGTGATATGTGGTGGGCACCCCTTGATTAGCTGTGAAAGTTTGGTGTCCTAGGTGGTACAGTTTACCAAAAAATGGACTTAAACAGAAAATTAACATTGAAAACGCGAAAATTGATTGAAAATGGCTAAGTCGATTGCGCGAAAAAATGGGTCAAGTAAAAAAAAAGTAACATGTCGATGTAATATGTGGACCCCTTGATTATGAAGCTGTGAAAGATTTGGTGGTCCTAGGTGGTACAGTAACAAAGAAATGGACTCAAACACGAAAACTTAACATTGATTGTGGACGCCGCCCGCCGCCCGCCGCCCGCCGCCGCCGCCGCCCGCCCGGATTTCGCCAATCCAATAGCCTGGATTTTTTTTCAAAAGACCTGGCTAAAAATCATAAATGCAATATGCCCATTTGTATAAAAATAATCGACAAAATTAATACGTATTTCCTTGAAGGAAATTGAAGAAAAAAAACAACAACTATCTGAACCACTTTGAAAACAACTGTACAATTCTGCCACGCATATCCAACCTTAAAATATTTGTGAGCCATAAAGCGTACGGCTATAAATAGGACAACTTATTACAATGACGCAACAATATCAAGTGTCAAAATCCGAAGTGACGTTGGTAAATGTATGCGTAACTTTGCGACGTCATTTTCAACCTTTCATGACGTTGTCATTAAGGCTGGTTTTCACAGAGCGCGGCCCATATATATATAGAACGATGTTAGTTGACGAACTTTATTTTGCTATGATCGATGTAGGCTACACTGCCCTTAAACAGTCAGGGGTGTAACTGATTTCAGTTACGTTCGAAATAGCCTAATACAGTTAGTTCTTCTAGTTGTGTGAGATTTGTCTCCCTTCCGTTATCAAATTTTAGATAACCTGTATCAGTTATTTGCAGTATCTATCATTTTCTACACAATTTAAAAGGGAGGTAACACAAAATCAAGTGTTGACTTAACTATAGTTTACATCGTGGTGTTAATTCCCTTGTTCATTTTGATACCACTTTTGCCATAACCGTGATAATCATGACAGCGATGATGAATTGTATGCTGTTTTATCCCTATAATTCGACGACATGTTCAACATGTTGAAATGTTTGGATGTTCATTGAATTGGTTTAACTGTGTCTCTCACTGCTACAGCATCTACAAAGAAAACAAGTATTCTCAACTCTACGATATGTTCATCGATGTTTCACTCTAAATATCTGGCATGTTCCTCATTTGCATTATATCTTGCCACTAATACCATGGTCATGATAATTTAGGTGAATACATACATCAGAATAGGATATTTAGATAAAATATAAACGATGCACATCTATTCTCTGTTCCACGTTTTGCTGCCGACAAACTATTGGCCATTAAACACATTAAATCTTAACCTCGCCAACAAAATTATTTGAATAAATTCCATCAAATATTTATTTTATTGCGAAAAAACGACTTTCCTATGAGAATTTAACAGGGGGGCTAAAAATAGATTTGTTTTACATATTTTTTTATTTGTGGACCGATTTTCAAATTCAAACTTTTGTTTTCTTATTTACATCATTTCCAAGCTATCCAGCCAGGTTTCGGAGTCAATTTCCTTTTTTTTAACTCCTCCCCCACTGCTTCCACCTCTTCCCCCTCCCCATGTTAAATTATCATAGGAAAATAGTTTTTCGCTATAAAATAAATATTTGAATATTTTATGGAATTTCATCAAACTAAACATTTTGGGGAAGGTGACTTTTTGTTGTTGGTGAAACAGTACTTACATTTAAATATTCCCAATGACCATGTATAATTTGGCAGGCATGCACTATATTAGAATAACCCGTGACAGTTATTTCGAATAACTTCCTCAAGTTATGTTGACATTCAACAAAGGTCGTATTTGTTTTTCACAAACATAACCTATACCAGTTATGTGCAATAACTTTCTCACGTTATCTTGAAAAATAACTCATAGCTGGGTTTCACATATGTGCATAACATGCAGATATACACATGACTGATACACATGTCGAGTTATCTTCATGATGTTGTACATGCAATTTCCATATACCATAGCAGGCATGCACTATATTAGAATAACCCGTGGCAGTTATTTCGAATAGCTTCCTCAAGTTATGTTGACATTCAACACACTTCGTTTTTTTTTTGACAAACATAACCTATACCAGTTATGTGTAATAACTGTCTCACGTTATCTTGAAAAACAACTCATAGCTCGGTTTCACATATGTACCTAACACGTAGATATACACATGATACACAGGTCTCGTTATATTCATGATGTTATACATGCAATTGTCATATACCATGACAAAGTTTTATTGCGGCCAGATTATATTTTCAGGGCTAGGTTAACGCGTGTCAGTTATTTTGAATAACTTCCTCAAGTTATGGTGACATTCAACATAGTTCGTATTTGTTTTTGACAAACATAACCTACGCCAGTTATGTGTACTAACTGTATCACGTTATCTTGAAAAAATAACAATAACCCCATAGCTGGGTTTCACATATGTACATAACATGTAGATATACACATCATACACGGCTCTCGTTATATTCATGATGTTGTACATGCAATTTTCATATACCATGTATGGTTTGATTGCGGTTTGATTGCGGCCACATTATATTTTCAGGGCTCGGATAACGCGTGTCAGTTATTTTGAATAACTTTTTCAAGTTATGTTGACATTCAACAGATTTTTTGTTTGTTTTGGACAAACATAATCGATGCCAGTTATGTGTAATCACGTCCTCAAATTATAATGAGAAAAACAACCAATACCATGGTGACAAGCATCAGTCGAGTAACCAAACTGTAAGAGGTACCATCATGATCATGGATACTACACTGTGTTTCACATATGCATAGAACATGTACACAAGCTTCGCTGTGTTCATTATGTGGTGCATGCACTCTCTATGTCATAGGACACATTTGTATTACATGTATTCTAATTCAATAAACTTGCTGAACAACCATTCTTCGTGTTTGTTGTTATTTACTCCAGGGAACTATTATTATACACATGTACGACTATACGGCTATTGCTCCCCAATAATCCGCTTGCGTGCGCTCTGCGCGTTGACCTATGCAGTAGCCAATACACCATGTATGTGTGAAGTTATCACTTTACATATTTGATAATAATCGTGCTATAACCCAGTAAATATATGTATATATATTTCCAGGTATGTTCTATCTTCTTTATTATATATTCCTCTATAATTGTACATTGTTTCAATATTGGGTGTTTTGTAGTTATTTAGAAATGAAGCTGCAACATAATGCTGGACTAGCACTTGTGTACTCTACACGTGCGCCGCCGTGTCTACACAGTATGTCGGAGTTGTTATCATTTGTTAATGTATTGTTTTATTCACGTTGATATTGTAATCATGTCTTGTAATTGGGACCTATGCAGTAGCCAATACACCATGTATGTGTGAAGTTATCACTTTACATATTTGATAATAATCCTGCTATAACCCAGTAAATATATGTATATATATTTCCAGAGATCGTTGGTCTGTCGTATTTATAGAACCCGTGGGGGTTTCCTGGGACAGTAACCGCTTTTAGAGAGCATCTACAACCCATACACGTGATAGTTGATAGGGTATGGAAACCCCGTAGCGCGTGGACACATATACTATATATACATATATCGGACACGATACACTTACATGGCTAGGATAACCGTGCAAGCTATTTTAAATAACTTCCTAGTTATGTCGATATTCAACACATTTCCTGTTAGCATGGTCAGTTTTCAAAAATAACCTATGCCAGTAATCATGGTAATGTGTATCTCTGCATTCCTCTAAGGCTGTACTGTCATGCTGTGCCAAATCCACGACCGTCCAACCCCCGCTGATCACAAGGTGAATGTCAAATACTTGGTCTCTTTACAAAACTTAACATCAGAGAAATAAGGTATAACTTATATTTCCTTCATCGAAAATTCTTAATATTTCATGCCTGCTTTCCTCTAAAGCTCTACTATCATGCTGTGACAAATCCCCGCTGATCTCAAGGTCAATGTCACATACTTGGTCTCTTTACAAAACTTAACATCAGATAAATCGGTTATAACTTATATTTCTTTCCTCGGATCTGCTTCACATTTCACACATGCACTGCTCCAATGGACCTCTACCACCCTGTGACAAATTCACGTTCGTGCCGCCTCCGCTAAACCCAGAGTCAAGGTCACAATCCCACACACTTGTCATTTTTTACACAAATATACCTGGTTAAAGATGGACAGACGGACGGACGGCTTTTGCATCCACTGATATTCATATAAAGGCAATACTCCGGAGAATTACAAGCAGTGGGCACAGAGGAGTCGGGAGCTATTGTGATGTGTAACCCGGCTATATGTGCCATGATACTGCTGTTATCTCTGGTGTGTGGCAGGACTGCCAGCAACCTGGATAATTATCGCAGGCGGTGGTGTACGTGTAGGCCTACCAGTAAGGAAAAATTGTAAAATGACAATATTTTGTTGTGAAATGATCATATTAATTATACACCATTTAGAACGAAGTTTCCATTATAGACGCTAGTGTAATTACATTAACTAAAGTAAATTAGTAACCATCGATTGAAAAACGTGTTTATAATATTGAACAATAACTAGAGTTTCTTTCTGTGAAATCTGAGACCCATGCAGTGCCTAACTATTATTGCGTACGTATTTTTTATGCCCTCGCCACCGAATGGTGAGGGGGCATATAGTGTTACCGGCGTTCGTACGTACGCAACGTACGTACGTAACGTACGTACGTAACATACGTACGTAACGTACGTACGTACGTACGTAACGTACTAACGTACGTACGTCCCGAAACCTTAACGCTCGGGTAAATGGCTTATAATTTCTGTTTCCTTGCTCGGATCTGCTTGAAATTTCACACACGCATTGCTCCTATGGTCCTCTACCGCCCTGTGACAAATCCACATTCGTCCCGCCCCCGCTAAGCCCAGGGCCAAGGTCACAGACTTGGTGCGTTCGAAACCTTAACGCTGGGTAAATGCCTTATAATTTCTGTTTCCTTGCTCGGATCTGCTTCACATTGCACACACGCATTGCTCCAATGGTCCTCTACCGCCCTGTGACAAATCCACATTCGTCCCGCCCCGCTAAGCCCAGGGCCAAGGTCACAGACTTGGTGCGTTCGAAACCTTAACGCTGTGTAAATGGCTTATACTTTCTGTTTTCTTGCTCGGATCTGCTTCACATTTCACACACGCATTGCTCCAATGGTCCTCTACCGCCCTGTGACAAATCCACATTCGTCCCGCCCCTGATAAGCCCAGGGTCAAGGTCACAGACTTGGTGCGTTCGAAACATTAACGCTGGGTAAATGGCTAGTAGTATATAGGGAGTCAAAATGATACCACCTACTGTGATATCATTTACAACCCTCTATAATACCCCCACCACACCCGAAAAATCACAAATTGGTTAACGAGGAAATTGTCTCCCGACAGCAAATTCATAAATTTGCAACCCCCTATAATACCCCCACGACCCCCGAAAAATGGTTAACGAGGAAATTGCCTCCCGACAGCAAATTTATGAATTTTTGAGAAAATAATTAATGCAATTTCAATGTGCCCACGAGTGATAGTTTATATTCCAACACATTTTTCTCCTCCAATATAGCTAATTTATTTCGCAGATCAGCAACTAATTCTACCAGCTCTAGTCTACCACGTTCACCTTTAGCTACCTGACAGCATAGTTGCTTATGTCTACAAAGAGTTTGGGCACTAACGAATTTACAAGGGCATCTGGGGCATTGAAATTGCGGGGGGACACAAGGAATTTTTCTACGTCTCGCTAGATGCCTTCGTAGATAGTCTTTACGCGTAAACGTCTTACAACAAGTCTCACACTCCATTATATATTGTAAGGATCAAGGATTGTGGCCATGTGCCCTTTGTCACTTGTTACCCAACCCATCTTCAAACACTGCAAACTGTAATGTACTATAACACGAGAACATGTTGAATATTTAACCAAGCTTACCGACACATGTTGATTAGTTGCAGAGGTTACTTGGAGGTTGAGATTCCCATTATTGTTCTCTGTTTGACATGTGTTCATTTCTGCCACAATGTGGAAATGACATATTCTGCACCGCATAATCCGATATTCGGTTTGAATTTAGCACATCCGAGCGTAACTGAAGTCTGTCTATATGCAAACACCCATTGGAAGGTGTCATGAGTAATGACAAGTCATAATTTAGCTGAGTATTTGGTTAAATAAAACTGACTGATTTTTGGATCAAGACATTTCTCTAAACTTTCACTTCCGCGAGTTTGACCTTTGAACCGGTGCGCCCGGTGTATCGACAAATTATCGGAAGCTGTGAGATCTACCAAGTATAATACACAAATATTGGTTAACTTCCGATTTTCCTCCCTAGGAATAATGTTTTTTATTAATTAGATTAAGAGTTGTTTTTCGCGTTAAACATTGCCTGTTTAACGTGGATTATTTCCTACGTGTATGTTGTGTAGTGTTTAGGCATTCATAGTGTTGAGTGTCAAATCAATCCGCGTCTTTCATTCGCTCGTTTTATTCCATTTTCTCTGGTGTTACAAACTCCATCTCTCTGACACTTTTGAATTACAATCCTTACTTGTACCTTTATAAAAGGAGCGAATGACTGAATAACGGAGATTAGTTTTTTAGTCTCGAAAGCTTACTATTTCTGTGAAGCGAAGTATTTCGTTGCTAAGCGAACTTTTTGTTGGTTTGCAAGTGCGCGATCACATTTTGTGATCTTATATTTGGTTTTACTTAAATACAGCGAACTACGGCGTACTCCCCTTTTTAGATTTTGACTCAGATTTTGGAACGGAGAAAGAGGAGTTCAAAGTTAAATAAGTGGAGTTCCTAGTTTAAATGCAAAACCCGGTTTTCTTCGTCGAGTCGCTGGAGGTGTGTCAGCTTTCGAGACTTCTGATTGGTTGACGGTCATTTTCTGAAATCCGCAGTCTGTATAATGGATATTTCCATATTTTCCGCTTGTATGAGAAACTCCGGTTTCCTCCTCTTTCCTGCTTCTGACACTTTGTCAGAAGCGGAGTAAAAGGAGCGAAAGTCCGGCCGACCAGAGTTCCTAGTTAGAATACTATTAACTGTTTTATGAGCAAACCGTAGGAAATGATCCAAATTTCCAGTGTTTTCATTGGTTAATAGCCATCACGTGGTACTCTGAGATGTCTATAAAAGAACGGCGCACGGCCAGTTTCAGCATCTAATCGTAGTTACTACATTGTTGCATAGGCGCTACTTTTCGAAAAACCAATACTCGACGAAACCAATAACCAGCTTTATTTGAGCCAATACTGATACTTGTGCACTTACCTGCTTCTATTAAACTCATTGTAAGTGTCAAATACAGATACACAATATTACCTTGTATTAATTATTACCAAAGACTCGGTTGATCCACATCGTGTTAATTTATAAACACTGAACGCTCAGTGCCAGTGGAGTGTCTAATACACAAAACAGGACTGAATCCCATTAGAGTGCTTAAATCCTTGATGTTTTGGCAACGTTCTTTATATTAGCGCAGTGACTAATACACAAACGTGAATACACCAAACTACTATATTTTATGAATTAGTGGAGTGGCTAAACGCCAATTCCTTATGTTTTAGTGCAGTGACTATGCACTTATAATAGTGATTTCTAGTGGCGTGTTTGATACATAAATCACTTTCACAAGAGAATAAGACATTGTGTAGTATTGTAACTTCCCATGTTAAATTAAGTATTGGTTCACTACGGTTAGATCCCACCACATATACCATCCAAATACCATCGCGATCCGTTGTATTTGAGACGCGTGCGCGAACCTGATCGGCCTTGCTCCGCTTTCATTTATAGGCATCGACAAGAGTACCACATCGGATATCTTGACAAAATAACCGCTGTACATAATATTATGCTGTAAATAATACTTTAACTGTTGTTACATGTGTTAAGACTTTATTAAACTTGTTGAATTGACATTCGCTCTCATATTATATTCTCAGCCAATATTTAGTTGATAGGTACATCCTTGTTGGTGCGGAGCTGCCAAACCCTATATCTGGATAATCATCCTGACAAAAACCAGACTGCAGGTCCCTTACAATATGTATATGTTTATATTCAATTGGACGTGAAAAAAACATAATGTTTTCGCGACCAATTGAACAGATAAATTTCATAGGTTATACAAAAGTATATTACAGAAAATATGATAACGCCAGAAATCGAAAGTTTGAGAAGAGAAGCCGAATCTCTAGGCATTACTTATAGTAAACGGTTGAGAGTTAGGAGGTTGACAAAGCGGATAAATGCCACAAAGAATGAGGCGTTTATGAAGCGGTTTACCCGCGCCCACAAACGAGGGGCCTTTAAAGACCTCTCACTAGCAGAGGAAGTTGGTAACAGAATTCGAAAAGAAAGTATTGCGGGGTTAAGGGCTAGTGTAATGAATTCTAAAGAATTACCTTCAAGCACCAATAATTTGTCCCAAATTAGATGCCCAATACAAAATAATAAGAAAAAATCTATCGTTCGTGCGATAATTGCAGAAGGTGAAGAAATATTGAGGGATCACGATGAAACATTGGAAAAGGTAGAAAAAGGAAGACGGGTAGTTACATTTTCCTTTCGTAAAAACATTGGCATTAACGAGTCTGAACGTATGTCCGATAAACTCGCTCCGTATCTAACAACCAATTTTTATTTGAGATATTCATATTCTTACAAGCTAGAACATATGGAGGAAACTAAAAATGGAAAACCTATAACTGTAATAATGCACAAAAATCTCAGTGGTAGCGAACCACTATCATCAATGAAAACAGTTAAAAAATGGCTGTCAGATAAGGAGCAAACACGAATAATGTCCGATAAAATAGACAGACCGAATACAAAGTGGAAGTTTGTAAGATGGGTAGAGGTTTTTGTAAAGCTAATACAGGGCAGTAGGGGAATAGATTTGGGACTACAATCCAAAGAAGCGGCAGGAGGAGAACTTCCAGAATGGTTGAAGAATAAAAAAAGGTATGTATTCTTTAGATAAGTATAATGACGACCTTTGTCTGTTCAGATGTTTAGCGATGCATATGACAGATAAAAGACCTGACAGATGTACAGAAAAGGTGAAAGAACTTAGTAAACAATATTTCGGTAGTAATGTGGTTTCACCAATTCCTTTTTCAGATCTGAAAAAGGTTGAAGAGTTTTTGACAATAGGACTGTTTAATAATCACGCATTTCTGATAAAAAACCTTAAAAACCTATCTAAAATTTACGCCTGCGATAATTGCAAACAGAAATTCACGAAAGCGAGTAATATGAAGAGACACGGACCAAAATGTATGAAAGGTGAGACAAAAATAGTATGTGATGGTAATTATTTCGAGCGCCCGCGTTCGTCGTTCGAGAAAGAGTTTTACCCAAAAAGTTCTAACAGTTATGGGGCGATCGATTGAATGTTATTCTGTGGAAAAGCGGGAGGGAATTCACATTCACCACGAACAGAGCGGACACGGGGGTGAAAGATGGATTTAGGAGCTCCAGTAGATGGATACTGCCAAGAAAACAATACCGTATATCAATATCACGGCTGTTACTGGCACGGTGCGAGATTCATGCAAAGCATAGAAAAAAATGAACGCGCATCCACTATGAGAAGAGATACATTTATT
>CM055270.1:3455510-3559619 GCA_029237695.1 Conchocele bisecta
TTTCTTACATTCACGTGCTCTAGTTTTTATTTACATTTACGGTAACCGATTCTTCGTCAAAACGACATAATTATGAGATTAAAGCCGCATATACAATAAAGGGCAACGTGTACCGCATTTGCTGCGGTATGTTTCATAAAAATATGTCATTCCATTAGCAAGATATTAAAGGAAATCTGCTGTAAGCACATCTAAAAAACATGACGTCAAGCCGTTCGGAAACCACGTGATCCCCCACCTTGATTACTATATAATAAGGGCCGCGCCATACGAAAACCGGGCTTAATGACAACGTCATGAAAAGCGATAAACGACGTCGGAAAAACGACGTTTCAAATTGTCTAGCGTCGCCGTAAAAGTTCACAGTTTGCCCTCCCATTTACGTTTACTGGTGTTAGTTAACATTAAGTGTGAACAGAAAACGGAACATGATAACTTACTGAAACTTTCACTAATATGAGACGCGATACCTTGTACCTCGGTACACATATTATGACGTCATGACTTGACGTCACGTACTTGTGACGTCATTGGACGTGAATACATGTTTAACGTTATTGCGATCAAAGATGACAAATATATAGGACTTGTCCGGACCAACACCCCATGTATACGCCGTTGATAAAAACGTCGTAATTTCGACGTCATTGATCTATAACGTCATATAAGTTTTTACCACGCGTCATAAAATAACTTCTAAAATGAAACATAATTGGGATACATTGATAATTTTGGCGGAATATGGCTTTTAAAAGATGTACAATTCAGAATACGCGAAAAAGTAAAAACTGAAAATGTTGTCATTAAGCGCGGGTTTCGCACGGCGCGGCTCATATATTTTTGGCGTTCGTAGTTGTGCAAAAAGTAATTGATGAAGTATCTCCCCAGGATGTCATAAATAAGTTGGATCACGGCTTTGTATGAATAATATCGTCTAGCATTACAGGATCCGGATCCGGATCCGGATACGGATAACAAAACGTCTGATCGAATATCAACATGAATTAATGGATAAAACTATTTTTAGTTGAAATTAACATGAAAATAAGACACACTACACTTAGTTTCACGACCATTACTATTTGAAAAGCATACTAAAGGGTTTGAATAAATGCTGTTTATATCTGAAGTAACCTAATATGTTATACCTGAAGTAGCTTAAAGGTACATGCCCACTCAGTAGGCACAAAATGTTACTTACATCAGAGACATCATCTGACACATTTTCTGGCAAAATAAACATTAATTCACCGTTATTCCACGTATTGATTGGCATTATTATACATTTTATATTAGCCGTAAATTTACACACTGATATCAGGGGCGATAACCGTGTTTCCTTAAAATGTTAACGGAAATTACTATTTATTCTGTGTATGCTATTTATTCTATTTATTTTTTGATGTGCAATGATCATACTTGATAATCTGTCGAACATATAATTTGTTCAGGTGACACATATAATTAGTGTAAATAATTAAAAAATATCATGCCTCATTTGTATATGAAAATAGCCTGATACCACCGCGCGTCACTATCAGTAAAATAAATATTACTAATTAATTATATCTGTATAGCGGGCACTTGCATTTTTATAACTGGTGGACTAGTGACACAATTATACACTTCTTTAATTCCTATAAAGAACAGTTTGTGCCTACTGCATGGGCATGTACCTTTAATATTAGTCAGTCTCAACAGCAAATTCAAGAAGGCGGCGAATTTTAAAATCGAAGTCACTGTCGGTGATGCTGAATTTTGTCCATCTTTACAGTAACTGTATATGCGACGTAACCAACGACACGGACATGTCCATTGTGTATGCACATTGTGTATGCAATACTTATTATGACAACTGTGTAGTCTAACTCGAGTCAATATTGAAGCGCATCGTAAATAAATCGGATATTTAATCGGATAGTTAATCAGATACAATACCGAATCTACCTAGCGTGGACGCCGCCATTTTGCTTTGAATCACGTCACTGGATTTGTGACACATGGCGAGGGAATGACGTAAAAACATGACGTCACGCACGTTCAAGCAATTACGTTTAGTATGCGGTATAAATTAAATACATTATTAGTGCCGTAGAATATAAAATATATTTGGTTTCGCCTCGACAACTTTATAGGGGCTCGCTAAAGCTCGCCCCAATAAAGCTGTCTAAGGCTCAACCGAATATATTAAATATTAATTTGTTATATTCGACGGCACTGAGCATGTATTTACTATATATAATTGTAACGTCGTTTGACGTGGCTTTTACGTGACGTCTCATTTGCTCAAACGACCTGAATGTTATGAGCGGACTACTTCCTACTTTAAAATATGTCGTCGTATACGAAATTATGAACAATTATAAACACCAAAGCAAATGGCGTTATTTCAATCTCAAGGGACGTAATCATTGTAATTACTTGTAGTGCTTAGTATTAACGTGCCGTTCATATATAGCAGTGCCGACAAATGCCGAAACAAGCTGAATGCCTGCGGTCATAAATGTATCGAACGCCGAATCTACATAAACTCAAATAATTAATACTAGCTCTAAATAATTAGAGCTAGCATTAAATATTTAGAGCTAGCTCCAAATTAATTGAAGAGCTCTCTAAATCATTTTGAGCTAGCACTAAATATTTAATGCTAGCTCTAAATATTTAATGCTAGCTTTAAGTATTTAGAACAAGCAGTAATTATTTGAGTTTATGCAGATCCAAGAACGCCAAATCTACATAAACTCAAATAATTAATGCTAGCTCTAAATATTTAATGCTAACTCTAATTAGTTATAGCTAGCAAACATTATTTTAGTTTGTGTACATTTGGCGTTCCATATTAGTGCCGTTTCTAACGCGTTACTTTTGAGAGGTTAGAAACGTATGAACTGTATAATAAAATACAATACATATTTCTAACCTATTAGTATGGAAGCGTCCTGGTGCCAATGCTAGAATATATTTATCTCCTAATTAGGACCTACGATCTCCTAAATAGGAGTTGGTATCTAGTAATTAGGAGATAAAACATTTGTTTAGCACTGACACAGATATTAAGTCCTAATTAGGAGATAGTAAGTCCTAATTAAGAGATATAGGTACTAATTAGGATACAGTAAGTCCTAATTAGGAGATACTGACTCCTAATTAGGAGATACTATCTACTAATTATGACTTAGTATCTCCTAATTAGGGCTTATTATACTTATGTTTGTATTAGAACGTGTTCATATTGGCGATTCATGTCATAAGTTCCGTTCTAACGCATTAATTTTGTGTAGTAACGCGTTATAATTGTATGATACAAATACTAAACTATCAATATATAACAGGGATAAAAACAGGTAACGTGTTGCTAAAGCAGGTAACGCGTGACTAAAAAAGTAATGCGTTACTAGTACAACTCCAAGGGGGGGGGGGGGGGGGTGCGACGGGGGGTGCGTACGCACCCCCCTAAATTCGCCGAGGTCCGCTATATTTCAAACAGTAATCTCAACAAATCTTGAAATGCATTAATATACAGGTAATTTACATGAAAATATCACAACTTACAACCGTTGAAATCCGAATTTAAATGACATAAAATGCAGGAGAGTGCATTTCAGGCTATCTAGGTTTAACAAATTTCAGGGGGGGTGCGTCTGGGGCGAGCCCCATGTAGTGGCGCGAGTACGCTAGCGTACTCGCGCCACTACATGGGGCGAGCCCCTGACGCACCCCCCTGACGCACCCCCCAATAGAAAATCCTGCGTACGGGCCTGTCAGTGGCCGTTGTAGTCACACAGATATAAACAGAGCATGCGCACTGGATGCTGGGGTTCAAGATGAATACATGGAGACAATTATATACAGGGTGTTGCCATAAGTATGTTTGTTAAAATACTACATATATAAGGTATGTACACGAGGATGTGATACATAAGTTAGATCACGTTTGTCCGCATGTACAAGCGATAATCCGCTCGCTAGAGGTCGCGGATTATCTCCTCGTACATGCGGACGAACCGTGATCTAATTTATACTTAGTATATGTATACTGGGTCATAAAGCCCCAGTCACACATAACAAGGATGAACTACGGATGGGCCCCAGTGATGGCCCCGGAGGGTCCGGGGTTCATCAACGGGGCCGTCCGGGAAGCTGATCAAATATTCACAGGTGGAAGACTCGGACCTAAGACCCAATAAATGGCTCTATTGAAAAACGTTACCCTACCCACCCATTTCCTTACATACTATACAGTATAGCCTATATTGTCTATTGTACGGAAATTGATGGGTGGGGTAACGGTTTACAAATGAGCCATTTATCAGGTCCTAGGTCCGAGTCTTCTACCTGTGCAAATATTTAGTTATAATTCTAACGCGTGAGAAACGACACTTATAATATAAATCGCCACTCATATATACCTGACGGTGGTAAGCGTATATGCTTGTGGGTGGAATACGCCAGCCGAGCCGTCTTCTATCTGATCGAGGCTGGTGAGCTGGCCCAAGTAATTCGCTAGTTCGTCACTCAGTCCTCCTGAATTGGCGTCACCGGATTTAGGCAGTGTGTCGCTGATCTTAGATGACTTGGCGCCAGGTTTATGTCGATTTTGACCCATTTTTCCCAGAATCTGATGATTTTTACGCGGAGAATTGCCAATTCTATTCGAGCGAGGAATTGCTGTAATATCCGGTTGATTTGGACCTATATCGCGTTGATTGTAGTGGACTTTAGACCGACCGGCTCCCAAAGCCGACAATGAGAATACAGCTACTGCTGCGATTGTACGCTGGAATGGAAGCCGTATGTATGTATGGTGGCATATTTTTCCATCTACTTAACGTGATAACGTGATAGTTATGTCGTCTTAATACACCCTTCAGTCGCCTTAACTACATAAGTATCGCGCCCTGACCAGGTAAATTGGACGCGATAACCAACACACAATCTCGTCAAATAAGACGAAATCTCGTCAAAAACGTGATACTGCCCACTAGTGACATTGATTTCATGACATGTTATCTCGTCTTTATCAGTTAGTATGTCGTCTTGACGCGATGCTTATCGCGTCAAGACGTCTTACCAACTGGTCAATACGAGATAAACTGTATCGAGTCGTCTTATTGTCTTTATTCGACGAGAAATTTGGTGGAAATTTAAATACAAAATCTATGTCACTAGTGGACAGTATCACGTTTGTGACAATATTTCGTGATAGTTATCGCGTCCGATTTATCTCGTCCTGACCAGTTAGTAAGACGTATTGACGCGATAGTTATGTAGTTAAGACTACTTATAAGCAAGGTGCATGATCACGTGGTTACAACAACAACAACACCAATTACTGAACCTTCCAGAAGCGCTTCCGATTCAAAGTACTTTGTACGTATTCTGATATATTGTCCGTGCCGAAGTCCCGATATTACCAAATGCAGGTCATGAATACGCGTTTGCTGTGCTATATTTCATCAAAATCCTTTTCATATTAATGAAAATATCAAATAATATTTACTTTGGAGTGGACGCGCTTTCGACACATTCAGACATTGTTGCTGTTGTGGTAACCACGTGACAATTCACCTTGATAAGGTGCAGTAAGATGACTTAACTATCATGTTCTCAGGTTATGTCGATGACAGACATATGCCACCATATGTAGCCGTGGCGGGAGAATTATTTATTTAATGGCGTATAACGGCCTGTCAACAGCTACTGTCCATTTAGATCCCAAAATCATTTACAGAAAAAAATCAACATTCAACAAATACATTCAACAAAGAAATTAGAATAATCTGGAGCCCGTTTCACTAAACTTCCTACGACTAAAATGTTCGTATGCAAATTTAGGATCGTCTGTAAATTTCAATTGATGGATATCCATTTATTGAGCATGCAGCCTATGCTCATATCATAATTTTGCACTTACGAATATTTTAGTCGTACGAAGTTTAGTGAAACGGCCCCCAGATCTAGTGCCTTCACTACACCATAGTCATTTAGCCCCACTCCCTGAAAGTAGTAGGATTAGTACTGATATTCGTATTTTAGTGGTATTTTTAGCAATAAAGAGGGAGTCGGAATATTAATAAATCCAAGTTTTACGTATAAAATAAACAGTTATTCAGAAATTATACCAGGTAGGATACAGGGGACCGTTTCACTAAACTTCGTACGAGTAAAATGTTCGTAAGAGCAAATTTAGGTTCGTCTGGAAATTTCAATTGATGGCTTTACATTTATTGAGCATAGGCATGCAGCCTATGCTCAACAAAAGTTAATCCAATAATTATTTACAAGAAAACATTGTTAATGTGAAATTTAACGACGATCCTAATTTTGCACTTACGAACATTTTAGTCGTACGAAGTTTAGTGAAACGGACCCCAGGTTATAAAAATAAGCATATCTGAAAACGACTATACAATGACATTACAACACTGCAATATATGGAAAATTGGAAGATTACATAAAAGAACATGCAGGGGACAATTACATTGTAGGTGGGGATTTTAACCCTTTCACCCCTAAGTAACTGGAATGGGCTGCGATATGTTAATTTTGCAGCCAATCCAATCATCGCAAAATGATTTTCTTACTATTCCATTTATAAAAAGGGGGTATTTGTTGTTCTCAAAAATATGAAAATTACTTTCAAACAGTGCAGATCCTGATGAGACGGCTCGTTACGAGCCGGCTCATCTGGATCGGCACTGTTTGCATAAACCGATTCGGGTTCAAAGGGTTAATACAGTTCTAGAACCAGAAATCGACAAGAAAAATGGTAACACGTAAAAAACGAAACGAAAAATCAAGAGATATATATTTTAAACGAAATAGAAAACTTAGAAATAAAATTAATAAATGGGAAAAAATGAAGATCGAACACATCCACTCAGAACAACAATGGGCCAGTGTTTTTTCCAGACAAAACTCTTAACTGGAAGCAAATATATTTAAATACTATACAAAGCACAATAGATACAATACCTAGGAGTTTCCAGTACAACTACAAGTATTATCGAAACTCGCCAAATTTCGCTCGTTACGTTCTTTGTGACGTCACAGAGATGACCATGCCAATAACACCATTTAAACTGATAGCAGGTCTGGTTTTCGCTGGGATCGGTCGCAGTGGTGAATCCGTCAACCGGGTACGGACTTATTCTGACCTCGGACCCGGATTTGAGTTCATGTTGGATTTGTACTGTCCGAATGCGAATGAACCAGTCCATCCAGTAACAAGGTGTATGATCACGTGATACTAACAACAACAATTACTGAAACTTCCAGAATCCATCTGATTCAAAGTACGTATTATGTAAACGGATTTTGATGGAATATGGCGCATCAAACGCGTCTTGTTAAGCTGCATCTTGGTGGTCTTTATATTTTCACCCAAACTTCTGTCGTTTTTGCGAAGAATAGATTCTTCGCAAAAAACGACATAAGTCTGTGCCGGACTCCCTGTACCATCAAATGCATGAAGACGCGTTTGCTGCGCCATATTTCATCAAAATCCGTTGCATATTAAGGAAAATATCAAATAATACTTACTTTGGAGTGGGCGACATTGTTGTTGTTGTAACCACGTGATCATGCACCTTGAGTAATAGGCCGACATGAATCTGTCCCGCAACGAAAGTTGTTTTCTATTCGCCGACGCAAGTAGCAACCTACGGGCATTCGTTGACAGATGGCTTGCAAGTACAGAGCATTTGCGTCGAAACCGACAATGGAGCCGCATTTCTTTTGCTAGGACCTCCCACGATGATTTTTTTGAACGGTTGGTAGAGGTCGGCGTTCTGTCGAATAAAGCGAAATTGGTGCCCGCCTCCTTGGCCGTTCTAAACAGCAGATGTATCGCTACTCGTCTTGAAGACGTCAATGCCTTTGTCGGAATAAACCTTTTGATTCCCACAATGAAGGGACTCATGTCCAAGTCATTCTGGCAATATGTATACTCTTTGCTTATGTCACGTTCCTTCAATTATCTATACAACGTGCGGAGACTTGTCTCTTCTAGTTTGTGACGTCATTTAACCATTCGTATGGAAAATACCCTTTACTCTCCATGACGTGATATACTTTTAGGAAGCCTGCGTACGAAGATCCCGCCGCGAGAAACAGGGACATGTCGAGCAATATTAGTCTGTTTGCAGAGATGCATGTATGCGCGTTATTTTGCTTGATCACGAAAGTATCCATGCGATCGTCCAGCTCGAGGTGTTTGGCTAAGTATCGTTTGATGAGATTGATATCGCATTTGGCAGAGTTGTATGTGACATGTATGTTACGAAACGATCGCCCCTCTTTTGTAAAGGATTTAATGGTTTCTCCTCCTCCTCCTCCTCCTCCTCCTCCTCCTCCTCCTCATCATCATCATCATCATCATCATCATCATCAGCAGCAGCAGCAGCATCCCTCTCTTCGTCGCCTCTCTCTTCTATTTTCTTGTTGAGCTGTCTATTTCTCGTCGGCCAATTCGTTCATCTTAGTAGATATTTCCTCCATGTACGCCACCATGCTCCGGATCAGGTCCTCATGGTCGCGTTCCACTACGCAAAAGGGATCCTCGTAACACTCAGCGTTACTAAAAATGGACACACTTATGGGTACGTGTTTTTGCGTCCATCGCAGAAACTCGATGTGTCAGTCGTCCATTTTTTGCGGTATAGCCTCGAAGTCATAGCATTGACGTGCCCTCTAGACTTGAATACGGACCGGTCGAAGCCGTCTTCTTCCTATATGTAGACCTACAAATTGATATCGAAGTCATTTTCGAACTCCGAAAATTCGTCGAATGAGACGGTGCCGTCATCCGCGCCGGACTCGACCCACTGGCGGAAGTATTCCCTCGCCGGTCTTTCACGTGTGTCAATTTTTTGACGAGGGGATATATGCTTTCCTTGTTCTTTAAATGTTTCGGAAGATCGCCGAATCCTACAGGATAGTGAGTGCTGTCGACCGTGTAATGGACGTTAGTTATCAGCACGGGAATCCATTTCGTGTCCGGTCTCTGCCTGAGGAGTTCGTTTGTAATGTCCATTTTTTTTTTAGACGCAGTCGTAACCGATCCAGATCCCTCCGCCTCGAAACGTACAGCGGTCTTTCAAAAAATCATGTTCTGTCGTACAGGACAAAATAACGATACTTCCCCGTCTCTCGATTGCGCAGGATGACCGCGAACACCAAATTCAATCGAAAACCTCTATGTTGATGCTCGAAAATCGCCCGGGCGTAATCCATCAACCGGTCTACGGTAATGTCGTTACCGATTCGGAAATTGTACACGTTTTGTATTGGACCCTCTCTGTGTTGATCTAGAATGAGCGGTGAGTTCGCCTCGTATATTTCGTGTATATCTTGGAATGCGGTCCCGTTGTCGTTGAACCAAGGTGTTTCGTCATCAACCCAGGGTGCCTGTGTGCGAATATCTCTGTACATTTTCTGTAACGGTAGCTAGATGGACCCGGTATCGGTGAGCGCATGGTCGTCTCTATCTTTCGTTTATTCGTCGATGAGATACTTTGGCTGTCATCCTTGCTTCTCTTTAATAATCATGTGCGTGCCATTGTAAGTGTCCGAGGAGACCGTAGGCCGTATAGCAATGCTTTCCGCGCTTGGAGCAGGCATGATTTCACCCGCCGTGAACTAAAGTCAGGGAATGCACCTGTATGGGGCAGGGGGAGCACACGCAGTCAGCGAATGTACCAGTATGGACAAGGGGGATTACCTAAATTACAGTCAGGGAATGCACTAATTTGCGGCAGGGGGAGCACCGACAGTCAGGGAATGCACTTATATGGAACAGGGGAAGCACATACAGTCAGGCAAAATGCACCTGCATGTGGCAGAGGGAACACCTACACTCAGGGAATGCACCTATATTGCGCATTAGGAGCACCTACAGTCAGGCAAAAATGCACCTGTTTGTGGCAAGGGAGCCCCTACAATCAGAGTACTTGACGTCAGGGAATGCACCGGTATGGGGCAGTGGTAGCATATACAGCCAGGGAATGCTCCTGTATCGGACAGGGGGCGCACCTACTGTCCGGGAATGCACCTGTATGGGACATTGAGAGCACCACGGTCATGATATGCACCTATATGGAACGGGGGAGCACATACAGACAGGACATTCTCCTGTATGGGACAGGGGGTCACAAACAGTCAGGGAATGCACATGTATGTGGCAGTGGGAGAACATACAGTCAGGGAATACACATGTATGTGGCAGTGGGAGAACATACAGTCAGGGAATGCACATGTATGTGGCAGTGGGAGAACATACAGTCAGGGAATACACATGTATGTGGCAGTGGGAGAACATACAGTCAGGGAATACATGTAGTGGCAGTGGGAGAACATACAGTCAGGGAATGCACATGTATGTGGCAGTGGGAGAACATACAGTCAGGGAATGCACATGTATGTGGCAGTGGGAGAACATACAGTCAGGGAATGCACATGTATGTGGCAGTGGGAGAACATACAGTCAGGTAATGCACATGTATGTGGCAGTGGGAGAACATACAGTCAGGGAATACACATGTATGTGGCAGTGGGAAACATCAGTCAGGGATGCACATGTATGTGGCGAGAACATACAGTCAGGTAATGCACATGTATGTGGCAGTGGGAGAACATACAGTCAGGGAGAACATACAGTCAGGGAATGCACATGTATGTGGCAGTGGGAGAACATACAGTCAGGGAATGCACATGTATGTGGCAGTGGGAGAACATACAGTCAGGGAATGCACATGTATGGGGCAGTGGGAGAACAACAGACAGGGAATGCGCCTGTTTGGGCAGGGCACATACAGTCAAGGAATGCGCCTTAATGGGCAGGGGGAGCACCTACTACGGGGCGCCAAGTGGGACATGGCTCAATTTTGTCAACACAATTCATTTTTGTGCCACAAAATTCAATTCTGTGTCACAAAATTAAATTCACTTTTGTGCCACAAAACTCAATTCTGTGTAACAAAATTCAATTCTGTGTCACAAAATTCAATTTTGTGCCACAGAATTCAATTCTGTGTCACAAAATTCAGTTCTGTGTCACAAAATTCACTTTTGTGCCAAAATTCAATTGTGTCACAAAATTCAGTTCTGTGTCACAAAATTCACTTTTGTGCCAAAATTCAATTCTGTGTCACAAAATTCACTTTTGTGCCACAAAATTGAATTCTGTGTAACAAAGTTCAATTCTGTGTCACAAAATTCAATTCTGTCAATTCTGCACACGCATGTAAGAAGGACTACCATTGGTCAGAAACTGCACTGGAGAAATGGGTCACGGTCGCCGATCTACACATTCAATGTCGATGATTCATTTCTCATTTTGCCGATGATTCATTTCTCATTCTGCCATTTTGCTTCAACTATCTCCAAACAGTCAAACGTTGACAAACCCATTCGTATTTAAACTCCTTTGCATTATAATTGTACACATAATTCATGTACATGTAGATCTCCCGCGAGCATTGACCTCATTTATTGTGTATCGCAAGGTACATCTGCCCCAGTTAAATCAATAATACACGCGCTGTGACCTGTGTTCTGACTGCTCTCTGTGTTTATAAACAGAATGTGTGTATTGGGCCATTTGAGGAAACCATTTGTAGTATTTGTGTAGATACCATGGATACTAAGATGGTGTATACTGTAAATAATGCATGTAGACACATAGTTGCGAACACGTAACTTCACAACTAGTAGACACAGATCCAATACCATTTGTTTCACAAGGTTAGATCTACTGTTAGAATACGACGTCATATAATGTCATTTTCGAGCATAAAACGTTACCTGATAAATAGAATACCAGGCTAGTGTATTGTAATATCAAGTTTATCAGGCTCGGCTCGGAAACGGTAGGAATTCCTCGGCAAGCCTCGGAATTTCTACGCGTTTCCTAGCCTTGCCTGATAAACTTGATATCAAAATACACTAGCCTGGTATTCTCTATATATGGGCATGCTCTCAGGTCTAGCTATGTCCCGGCTGCTTTATGTTTGACCCTGTTTACATAATTGAGGGAAAATTCTGAATATTTTTCTTATTTCTCCTTCAAAGTATATATGCTTATATGGTATGACCACTCATTTGTAATCATAATATAACCAAAATAACTGTCCATAAAGAAGTATAATATTGATATATTGGGTTATATTTTCGCATTGAAATATTTAAACCTGCAAGTGTACTCCACCATCTAGTAAAATGGACTAAGACCGATCTCAACCAATCAACGTAGAGATGACATAGACTATCCTACGCAAACTAATTGTTGTGGACAAAAATGAATTCTGTCCCACAAAAGTGAATTTTCTTCACAAAACAACTCAATTTTGTCTTACAAAATTAGAATCCTTTTATAACACAAAAATGAATTTTGTATACGAAACGTATTGCAGAAAATTGAATTTTTGTGGACACAGAAGAATTGGAAATTTTGGTGACACAGAATTGACAGAATTGAATTTTGAGCCGACAAGAATAATTGAAATTTTGTGACAGAATTGAATTTTGTGACACAGAATTGAATTTTGTGATTTTTCGTGTTACAAAACTCAATTTTGTACACATAATTAACCTGTCCTGCATGGCGCCCCGTACCTACAGCCAGGTAATGCTCCTGTATGGGGGCAGTTGGAGCACATACAGTCAGGGAATGCACATGTATGGGTCAGTGAGAGCACATACAGTCAGGGAATGCACCTTTATGGTTCAGTGGGAACACATACAGCCAGGGAATGTACCTGTATGGGGCAGTGGCAGCACATACAGCCAGGGAATGTACCTGTACTGGGCAGTGGGAGCACATACATGTAGGGAATGTACCTGTATGGAACAGTGGGAGCACATACATTCAGGGAATTCACTTTTACTTGGCAGTGGGAGCACATTCAGCCAGGGAATTTACCTGTATGGGTCCGTGGGGGCACATACAGTCAGGGAATGTACATGTATGGAGAAGTGGGAGCACATACAGTCAGGGAATGTACCTGTATGGGTCAGTGGGAGCACATACAGTCAGGGAATGTATCTGTATGGGTCAGTGGGGGCACATACAGTCAGGGAATGTACCTGTATGGAGAAGTGGGAGCACATACAGTCAGGGAATGTACCTGTATGGAGAAGTGGGAGCACATACAGTCAGGGAATTTACCTGTATGGAGAAGTGTGAGCACATACAGTCAGGGAATGTACCTTTATGGGCCAGTGGGAGCAGATACAGTCATGTAATGTACATGTATGAGTCAGTGGGAGCACATACAGGCAGGGAATGTACCTGTATGGGGCAGTGGGAGCACACACAGCCAGGGAATGTACCTGTACTGGGCAGTGGGAGCACATACAGTCAGGGAATGTACCTGTATGGTGCAGTGGGAGCACATACCGGCATGGAATGTACCTGTAAGGGGCAGTGGGAGCACATACTTGTAGGGAATGTACCTGTATGGGCCAGTAGGCGCACATACGGCCAGGGAATGTACCTGTACTGGGTAGTGTGAGCAGATACAGGCATGGAATGTACATGAATGGGTCAGTGGGAGCACATACAGTCAGGGAATGTACATGTATGGTGCAGTGGGAGCACATACAGACAGGGAATGTACCTATATGGGTCAGTGGGAGCACATACAGTCAGGGAATGTACCTGTACTGGGCAGTGGGAGCACAAACAGGCAGGGAATGTACATGTATGGGGCAGTGGGAGCACATACAGTCAGGGAATGTACATGTACTGGGCAGAGGGAGCACATACAGGCAGGGAATGTACATGTATGGGCATTGGGAGCACATACAGCCAGGGAATGTACCTGTACTGGGCAGTGAGAGCACATACAATCAGGGAATGTACCTGTATTGGTTAGTGGGAGCACATACAGTCAGGGAATGTACCTGTATGGGCAGTGGGAGCACATACAGGCGGGGAATGAACCTGTATGGGTCAGTGTGAGCACATACAGTCAGGGAAAATCAGTATGGTGCAGTGGGAGCAAATACAGTCAGGGAATGTACATGTATGGGGCAGTGGGAGCACATATAGTCAGGGAATGTACAAGTATGGTGCAGTGGGAGCACATACAGACAGGGAATGTACCTGTACTGGGCAGTGGGAGCACATATAGTCAGGGAATGTACCTGTACTGGGCAGTAGGAGCACATACAGGCAGGGAATGTACCTGTATTGGGCAGTGGGAGCACATATAGTCAGGGAATGTACCTGTACTGGGCAGTGAGAGCACATACAGACAGGGAATGTACCTGTACTGGGCAGTGGGAGCACATATAGTCAGGGAATGTACCTGTACTGGGCAGTGAGAGCACATACAGGCAGGGAATGTACCTGTACTGGGTAGTGGGAGAACATACAGGCAGGGAATGTACCTGTACTGGGCAGTAGGATCACATACAGGCCAGGGAATGTACCTGTACTGGGCAGTGGGAGCACATACAGTCAGGGAATGTACCTGTGTGGGAGCACATACAGGCAGAGAATGTACCTGTACTGGGCAGTGGGAGCACATACAGTCAGGGAATGTACATGAATGGGCCAGTGGGCGCACATATAGTCAGCGAATGTACCTGTACTGGGCAGTGGGAGCACATACAGTCAGGGAATGTACCAGTATGGGGTAGTGTGAGCACATATAGTCAAGGAATGTACCTGTATGGGGCAGCGGGACCACATACAGTCATGGAATGTACCTGTATGGGGCAGTGGGAGCATATACAGTCAGGGAATGTACCTGTATGAACATGTGCATGGGGAGCACATACAGTCAGGGAATGTACCTGTGTGGGAACGTGGGTTTAGCAGATACAGTCCAGGGAATGTACTGGGAGTGGGGCAGTGTGAGCACATACAGTCAGGGAATGTACCTGTATGCAAGGTGTCCGGGGAGGCGCCATCAGGGTGGGTGAATACAGTCAAGGGAAGTTACCTGTATCCAGTAGTCAAGGTGTAACAGGGCAATTGGGAGGCAAATTTATCCGGGGGGATTGTACCATGTATGAGTCAATGGGGGCAGATACAATCAGGGAATGTACCTGTATGAGGCAGTGTAAGCATATACAGTTAGGGAATGTACCTGTATGGTGCAGTGGGAGCACATACAGCCAGGGATTGTACCTGTAATGTGGGGCAAAGTGAGCCCACCCAATACAGCCGGAATTGTACCTGTATGAGTCTGTATGGTGCATGGGAGCACAACAGCCGGGATTGGTACCTGTATGATTCAGTGGGAGCACATACAGTCAGGGAATGTACCTTTATGGGACAGTGGGAGCACATACAGTCGTCAGGGAATGTACCTGTATGAATCAGTGCGAGCACATACAACCAGGGAATGTACCTGTATGGGGCAGTGGGAGCACATAGAGCCAGGGAATGTACCTGTATGGGTCAGTGGGAGCACATACAGTCAGGGAATGTACCTGTATGGAGAAGTGGGATCACATACAGCCAGGGAATGTACCTGTATGGGACAGTGGGAGCACATGCCGTCAGGGAATGTACCTGTATGTGACAGTGGAAGCACATAGAGGCAGGGAATGTACCTGTATGTGACAGTGAGAGCATATACAGTCAGGGAATTTATCTGTATGTGACAGTGAGAGCACATACAGCCTGGGAATGTTACCATGTATGGTGCAGTGGGGATGAACCATACAGCCAGCGGGAATGTACCTGTATTGAACAGTGAGATCACAAACAGGCCTGGAATGTACCAAGTAATGTGGCAGTGGGAGCACATTTACAGCCATTAGGCAGGGAAATGTAACCTGTATGTGGGCAAGTGAGGGAGCCATACAGCCTGGAATGTTACCTGTATGGGGCTGTGGGAGGGCACAATTTACAGGTAAGGGAATTGTACCTGTTATTTGTGGCAGGAGGGAGCACAATACAGCCCTGGGAGTGTACCTGTAGGAGGCAAGTGGAGCACCATAGCAGACAGGGAATTTACCTGTTTGAGGCAGTGGGGAACACATACAGTCAAGGAAAGTACAAGTTAATGGGGCTTTGAACACATAGAGCCAGGGGGAATGTACCTGTATGGGGCAAGTGGTAGCACATAAACAGTCAGGGAATGTACCTGATATGTGGCAGTGGGAGCACATAACAGTCAGGGAATGTACCTATAATATGGGGCGGTGGGAGCACATATAGGCAGGGAAATGTACCTGTATCGGGCAGTGGGGAGCACATACAGTCAAGGAAACTGATCACCTATATGGAGGGGCAGTTGGGAAGCACAATAGAAGGCAGTGAATGTAACCTGTATTTGGCCAGTGGGGAGCACATACAGTCAAGAAATTGTACCTAATATCGGGCGAGTGGGGACAACATAGAGGCCAAGGAATGTAACATTTGCACCCCCCCCCCCCCCCCCCCCCCCCCTAGGCGTTGGGAGCAGGCATACATCCAGGGCCAGGGAAAGGTACCTGTAATGGGGCAGTGGGAGCACATACAGCCATGGGAAAATGTACCTGTATGGGGCAGTGGGAGCACATACAGTCAGGGAAGGAAACCTGTATGGGGACAGTGGGAGCACATACAGTCAGGGAATCAATGTACCTGGTATTGGGCCAGTGATTGGGGTGGGAGCACATACCAGACGGGAAAATGCCACCATGTATGGGGCAGTGGGAGCACATACAGTCAGGGAATGTTACATGGGAATGTACCTGTAATGCAATCAGTGCGAGCACATACAACCAGGGAACTGTACCTGTAATGGGGCAGTGGGAGCAAACCATAGAAGCCAGGGAATGTACCTGTATGTGACAGTGGGATAACCACAGAAGGCTTGGTAATGTAACCTGTATGGTTGAACTCGTGGAGAGCACAATAGAGGCAGGGAATGTACCTGTATGTTGGGCAGTGAGAGCACATAGGAGGCAGGGAAATGTACCAGTATGTGACAGTGAGAGCACCATTACAGCCAGGGAATTTAACCTGGTAATGTGACAGTGAGTAAGCACATACAGTCAGGGCAATTTACCAGTATGTGGCAGTGAGAGCACCAATACAGTCCAGGGAATTTACCTTGTATGTGGCAGTGGAGGGAGCACATACAGCCAGGGAATGGTAACCTGTATGTGGCAGTGGGGAGCACATAGAGTCCAGGGAATCGTACCTGTTATTGGGGTCAGTGGAGCACACAACAGTCAGGGAATGTACCTGTATTTTGGAGAAGTGGGTATCACAATACCAGCCCCCCCCAGGGGGAAAAAAATTTTACACATGGTATGGGCCAGTGGGAGAACATGCCAGTCAGGGAATGTACCTGTTATTGCGGCAGTGAGAGCAAACCATGCCGATCAGGGAAATGTACCATGTATGTGACAATGAGAGCAACAAAGAGGCAGGGAATGTACATGTATTGTGACCAGTGAGAAGCACATACAGCCTGGGAAATGGTACCTGCATGAGGGCAGTGGGAGCACAAATTACAGGCAGGGAATGCTACCTGTATGTGGCAGTGAGAGCACATTACCAGGGGCCTGGGAGTATACCAGGTATGGGGCTAGTGGTGAGCACATACAGCCAGGGAATTTACCTGTATGTGGCAGTGGGGATCACATACAGTCAGGGATAAGTGTACAAATGTAATGGGGCTGTGTGAGGGCACATAGAGCCAGGGAAATGTACCTGTAATTGGGCCAGTGGGAGCACCAATACAGTCAAGGGGGAATGGTTACCTGTATGTGGCAGTGGGTAAGGCACATACAGTCAGGGAAATGTACCTAAATATGGGCGGTGGGAGCCACATATAGGCAGGGAATGTTACCTGTATCTGGGCAGTGGGAAGGGGCACATACAGTCAAGAAAATGTACCTATATGGGGCCTAGTGGGAGGCAGCACAAGAGGCAGTGGAATGTACCTTGTAATCTTTGGCGAAGTGGGACACATACAGCAAACGAAATTGTAACCTATTATCGGGGCAGTGGGAGCACATATAGGCAAGGAATGTTACATTTGTTGTGGCGGGTTGGGAGCACATACAGCCAGGGAAAGGTACCTGAATGGGGCATTGGGGACACATACCACCAGGGAACAGTACCTGGGTATAGGGCAGTCATCACATACCAGGGTCAAGGGAAAGGTAACCTGTTATGGGACAGTGGGAAGGCCACATACAGTCCAGGGAATGTTACCTGTAATGGGCCAGTGAGTGGGAAGCACAATACAGCCCCGGGAAATGCACCTGTATGGGGCAGTGGGAGCACATACAGTCCAGGGAATGTACGCCTGTATGAATCAGAGCGAGCACATTACAACCAGTGGGAATGTACCTGTAATGGGGCTAGTGGGAGCCACTAGGAAGAACCAGGGAATGTACCTGTATGTGGACAGTGGGAGCACAAATAGATGGCAGGTAATGTACCTGATATGTGACTGTTGAGAGCACATAGAGGCAGGAATGGAATTTACCTGTTATGTGGGCCAGTGAGAGGCACATAGAGGTCAGGGAATGTAAACCAATGTATGTGAACAGTGCGGCAGCACATACCCAAGCCAGGGAAATTTACCTGTATCGTGACAGTGAGAGCACATACAGTCAGGGAATTTACCTGTAATGTGGCAGTTGAGAGCACATTACAGTCAGTGGGAATTTACCTGTAATGTGGCAGTGGGAGGCACATTACAAGCCCCAGGGAATGTACCTGTAATGTGGCAGAGGGAGCACATAGAGCCAAAGGAATGTACCTGTTACTGGGTCAGTTGGGAGGGAGCACAACACAGTCAGGGAATTTACACCTGTAATGGAGAAAAGTGGGTATCACATACAGCCAGGGTATGTTACAGGTAATGAGGCCCAGTGGGAGAACATGCCGTCAGGGGAAAATGTACCTGTATGCGGCAGTGAGTGAGAGCACCATGCCGTCAGGGAAATGTACCTGTAATGTGACAATGAGAAGCACATAGAATTAACGGACGCTTGGTTAAAATGGCAGGGGAAAAAATGTTTACCTGTATGTGGAACAGTGAGAGCACAAATACAGCCTGGGAATTTAAATTTGTATGTGGCCGTGAGAGCACAATACATGCCAAGGGAATGTGCCTGTATGTGGCAGTGGGAGCATCATACAGCCAGGGAATGTACCATGTCTTGTGACAGTGGGAGCACATACAAGCCAGGGAATGTACCTGTATGTGGCAGTGAGAGCACATTAGAGGCCAGGGAGGGAATGTACCTGTATGTGACAGTTGATGAGACACATACTAGCCAGGGAATTTTACCTGTCTATGGACAGCTGAAGAGCACATACAGTCAAGGGAATTTACCTGTATGTGGGCAGTTAGAGAGCACAGTACAGTCAGGGAATTTACCTGTATGTGGCAGTTGGGGAGCACATACAGCCAGGAATGTAACCTGTATGTGGACAAGGTTGGGAGCACATAGAGCCAGAGGGAATGTAACCTGTATGTGGGTCAGTTGGGAGCACACACAGTCCAGGGAATGTAACCAGTAATAGGGAGTAAGTGGGAATCACATACAGCCAGGGAATGCTACAGGTATGGGGCCAGTGGGAGAACATGCCGACAGGGAATGTACCTGTTTATGTCGGCCAGTGAGAGCACAAAGCCGTCAGGGAATGTACCTGTATGTGACAATGAGAGCACATAGAGGCAGGAATGTACCTGTTACTGTGACAGTGAGAGCACAATACAGCCTGGGAATGTAACCCTGTATGGGGCAGTGGAGGGCGAGCCATCACAAAGGCAGGGAATGCACCTGTTAATGGTGGCAGTGGGGAGATCAACATACAGCCTGGGAGTGGGTACCTGTATGAGGGCAGTGGGAGGACATACAATGCCAGGGCCATTTACTGTAATGTGGCAGTGGGATCAACATACAAGTCAGGGTAATGTTACATGTAGGGGCTGGGGAGGGGAAGCACGTAGAGCCAGGGAATGGGGATTCCCTGTAACTGTTTGGGGCAGTGGGATCAATCATACCTGTCAGGGAATGTACCTGTATGGTGCGGTCAGTGAGAGCACATGCCGTCAGGGAATGGTTAACCTGTAATGGTGACAATGAAGAGCACATAGAGGCAGGGAATGTACCTGTATGTGACAGTGAGGAGCATCATACAGCCTGGGAATATTTTTTAAGTTTTATTTGTATGGTGGCCAGTGAGAGCACATACAGCCAGGGAATGTACCTGTATGTGGCTCAGTGGGAGCACATACAGCCAGGGAATGGGTAAACCTGTCTGTGGACAGTGGGGAGCACCTACACAGGGATGTAACCTGTAATGTGGCAGGGTGGGAGCACTACCAACCATGGAATGGGTAACCTGTATGGAACGTAAGAAAACACATTAGAGCCAGGGAATGGTAACCTTATGGTGGGCCAGTGGGCGCAACATTACAGCCAGGGAATGTACCTGTAATGGTACAGTGGGAAGCACAACAGCCGGGGAATTTTACCTGTATGTGGACAGTGGAAGCATATACAAGGTCCAGGGAATGGGAACCTGTATGCGGGCACCGTTGGAGCACATAGAGGCAGGGAATTACCTTATGGGAGACATCAGTGAGAGCACATGCGTCCAGGGTAATGTTAACCTGTATGTGGACAGTGGGAAGAAGCACATCGAGGCAGGGGGAATGTTTACATGTATGTGCACCAGTGGGAGCACATACCAGGTCAGGGTTATGTACCTGTAATGTGGACAGTGGGAGCACATTAGAGGCAGGGTATGTACCAGGGAATGTGACAGTGAGACACATAGAGCAGGGAATGGGGTACCGTATGGGCCAGTGGGAGCACATAGAGGCCAGGGACTTGTACCTGTATGTGGGGACAGGGAGGGAGCACTTACAGTCCAGGGAATTGTACCTGTATGTCACAGTGAGAGGGCACAAAACCAGCCAGGTAATTTACCTGGGTATGTCACAGTGAGAAGCAACATATAGGCAAGGGAATGTACCTGTAATGGGGCGGACATTGAGGGAGCACATAGAGGCAGGGAATGTACCTGGTAATGTGGCAGTGAGAGCACAATACAGCCTGGGAGTGTACCTGAATGGGGCAGTGGAGGCACAATACCGCCAGGGAATTTAGGACCTGTAAGTGGCAAAGTTTGGGATCCCAAATACAGTCAGGGAATGGGTACAATGTATGGGGCTGTGGGTGAGCACATAGAGGCCAGGAATGTAACCTGTTATGGGCCAGTGGGATCACATACAGCAAGGGAATGGTACCTGTATGTGGCATGGGAGCACATACACATCAGGGGAATAGTACCTATATGGGCGGTGGGAGCACATATAGAGGGCAGGGAATGTACCTTATCGGCAGTTGGGAGAACATACAGTCAATAAATGGTCTATATGGGAGGGCAAGTGGAGCACATAGAGGGCCAGTGAATGAACCTGGGTATTTGGCAGTGGGAAGCACATAAACAATCAAGAAATGTACCCTATATCGGGCAGTGGGAGCACATAGAGGCAAGGAATGTACATTTGTGTGGCGTTGGGAGCACATACAGCCAGGGAAAGTACCTGTATGGGGCAGTGGGAGCACATACAGCCAGGGAATGTACCTGTATGGGGCAGTGGGAGCACATACAGTCAGGGAATGAACCTGTATGGGACAGTGGGAGCACATACAGTCAGGGAATGTACCTGTATGGGCCAGTGAGTGGGAGCACATACGGCCGGGAAATGCACCTGTATGGGGCAGTGGGAGCACATACAGTCAGGGAATGTACCTGTATGAATCAGTGCGAGCACATACAACCAGGGAATGTACCTGTATGGGGCAGTGGGAGCACATAGAACCAGGGAATGTACCTGTATGTGACAGTGGGAGCACATAGAGGCAGGTAATGTACCTGTATGTGACTGTGAGAGCACATAGAGGCAGGGAATGTACCTGTATGTGGCAGTGAGAGCACATAGAGGCAGGGAATGTACCTGTATGTGACAGTGAGAGCACATACAGCCAGGGAATTTACCTGTATGTGACAGTGAGAGCACATACAGTCAGGGAATTTACCTGTATGTGGCAGTGAGAGCACATACAGTCAGGGAATTTACCTGTATGTGGCAGTGGGAGCACATACAGCCAGGGAATGTACCTGTATGTGGCAGTGGGAGCACATAGAGCCAGGGAATGTACCTGTATGGGTCAGTGGGAGCACACACAGTCAGGGAATGTACCTGTATGGAGAAGTGGGATCACATACAGCCAGGGAATGTACAGGTATGGGCCAGTGGGAGAACATGCCGTCAGGGAATGTACCTGTATGCGGCAATGAGAGCACATGCCGTCAGGGAATGTACCTGTATGTGACAATGAGAGCACATAGAGGCAGGGAATGTACCTGTATGTGACAGTGAGAGCACATACAGCCTGGGAATTTATTTGTATGTGGCAGTGAGAGCACATACAGCCAGGGAATGTGCCTGTATGTGGCAGTGGGAGCACATACAGCCAGGGAATGTACCTGTCTGTGACAGTGGGAGCACATACAGCCAGGGAATGTACCTGTATATGGCAGTGGGAGCACATACAGCCAGGGAAATGTACCTGTAGGACAGTACACACATACCAGCCAGGAATGTACCTGTATGTGGCAGTGGGAGCACATACAGCCAGGGAATGTACCTGTATGTGGCAGTGGGAGCATATACAGTCAGGGAATGTACCTGTATGCGGCCGTTGGAGCACATAGAGGCAGGGAATGTACCTGTATGTGACAGTGAGAGCACATGCCGTCAGGGAATGTACCTGTATGTGACAGTGAGAGCACATCGAGGCAGGGAATGTACGTGTATGGGCCAGTGGGAGCACATAGAGGCAGGGTATGTACCTGTATGTGACAGTGGGAGCACATAGAGGCAGGGTATGTACCTGTATGTGACTGTGAGAGCACATAGAGGCAGGGAATGTACCTGTATGTGACAATGAGAGCACATAGAGGCAGGGAATGTACCTGTATGGACAGTAAGAGCACATAGAGCCAGGGAATGTACCTGTCTGTGACAGTGGGAGCACATACAGCCAGGGAATGTACCTGTATGTGGCAGTGGGAGCACATACAGCCAGGGAATGTACCTGTATGGACAGTAAGAGCACATAGAGCCAAGGAATGTACCTGTATGTGGCAGTGGGAGCACATACAGCCAGGGAATGTACCTGTATGTGGCAGTGGGAGCCGGGGAATTTACCTGTATGTGACAGTGGGAGCATATACAGTCAGGGAATGTACCTGTATGCGGCCGTTGGAGCACATAGAGGCAGGGAATGTACCTGTATGTGACAGTGAGAGCACATGCCGTCAGGTAATGTACCTGTATGTGACAGTGAGAGCACATCGAGGCAGGGAATGTACGTGTATGGGCCAGTGGGAGCACATAGAGGCAGGGTATGTACCTGTATGTGACAGTGGGAGCACATAGAGGCAGGGTATGTACCTGTATGTGACTGTGAGAGCACATAGAGGCAGGGAATGTACCTGTATGGGCCAGTGGGAGCACATAGAGGCAGGGAATGTACCTGTATGTGACAGTGAGAGCACATACAGCCAGGGAATGTACCTGTATGTCACAGTGAGAGCACATACAGCCAGGTAATTTACCTGTATGTGACAGTGAGAGCACATAGAGGCAGGGAATGTACCTGTATGTGACAGTGAGAGCACATAGAGGCAGGGAATGTACCTGTATGTGGCAGTGAGAGCACATACAGCCTGGGAGTGTACCTGTATGGGGCAGTGGGAGCACATACAGCCAGGGAATTTACCTGTATGTGGCAGTGGGATCACATACAGTCAGGGAATGTACATGTATGGGGCTGTGTGAGCACATAGAGCCAGGGAATGTACCTGTATGGGGCAGTGGGAGCACATACAGTCAGGGAATGTACCTGTATGTGGCAGTGGGAGCACATACACTCAGGGAATGTACCTATATGGGGCGGTGGGAGCACATATAGGCAGGGAATGTACCTGTATCGGGCAGTGGGAGCACATACAGTCAAGAAATGTACCTATATGGGGCAGTGGGAGCACATAGAGGCAGTGAATGTACCTGTATTTGGCAGTGGGAGCACATACAGTCAAGAAATGTACCTATATCGGGCAGTGGGAGCACATAGAGGCAAGGAATGTACATTTGTGTGGCGTTGGGAGCACATACAGCCAGGGAAAGTACCTGTATGGGGCAGTGGGAGCACATACAGTCAGGGAAGGAACCTGTATGGGACAGTGGGAGCACATACAGTCAGGGAATGTACCTGTATGTGGCAGTGGGAGCACATACACTCAGGGAATGTACCTATATGGGGCGGTGGGAGCACATATAGGCAGGGAATGTACCTGTATCGGGCAGTGGGAGCACATACAGTCAAGAAATGTACCTATATGGGGCAGTGGGAGCACATAGAGGCAGTGAATGTACCTGTATTTGGCAGTGGGAGCACATACAGTCAAGAAATGTACCTATATCGGGCAGTGGGAGCACATAGAGGCAAGGAATGTACATTTGTGTGGCGTTGGGAGCACATACAGCCAGGGAAAGTACCTGTATGGGGCAGTGGGAGCACATACAGTCAGGGAAGGAACCTGTATGGGACAGTGGGAGCACATACAGTCAGGGAATGTACCTGTATGGGCCAGTGAGTGGGAGCACATACAGCCGGGAAATGCACCTGTATGGGGCAGTGGGAGCACATACAGTCAGGGAATGTACCTGTATGAATCAGTGCGAGCACATACAACCAGGGAATGTACCTGTATGTGGCAGTGGGAGCACATAGAACCAGGGAATGTACCTGTATGTGACAGTGGGAGCACATAGAGGCAGGTAATGTACCTGTATGTGACTGTGAGAGCACATAGAGGCAGGGAATGTACCTGTATGTGGCAGTGAGAGCACATAGAGGCAGGGAATGTACCTGTATGTGACAGTGAGAGCACATACAGCCAGGGAATTTACCTGTATGTGACAGTGAGAGCACATACAGTCAGGGAATTTACCTGTATGTGGCAGTGAGAGCACATACAGTCAGGGAATTTACCTGTATGTGGCAGTGGGAGCACATACAGCCAGGGAATGTACCTGTATGTGGCAGTGGGAGCACATAGAGCCAGGGAATGTACCTGTATGGGTCAGTGGGAGCACACACAGTCAGGGAATGTACCTGTATGGAGAAGTGGGATCACATACAGCCAGGGAATGTACAGGTATGGGCCAGTGGGAGAACATGCCGTCAGGGAATGTACCTGTATGCGGCAGTGAGAGCACATGCCGTCAGGGAATGTACCTGTATGTGACAATGAGAGCACATAGAGGCAGGGAATGTACCTGTATGTGACAGTGAGAGCACATACAGCCTGGGAATTTATTTGTATGTGGCAGTGAGAGCACATACAGCCAGGGAATGTGCCTGTATGTGGCAGTGGGAGCACATACAGCCAGGGAATGTACCTGTCTGTGACAGTGGGAGCACATACAGCCAGGGAATGTACCTGTATGTGGCAGTGGGAGCACATACAGCCAGGGAATGTACCTGTATGGACAGTAAGAGCACATAGAGCCAGGGAATGTACCTGTATGTGGCAGTGGGAGCACATACAGCCAGGGAATGTACCTGTATGTGGCAGTGGGAGCACATACAGCCGGGGAATTTACCTGTATGTGACAGTGGGAGCATATACAGTCAGGGAATGTACCTGTATGCGGCCGTTGGAGCACATAGAGGCAGGGAATGTACCTGTATGTGACAGTGAGAGCACATGCCGTCAGGGAATGTACCTGTATGTGACAGTGAGAGCACATCGAGGCAGGGAATGTACGTGTATGGGCCAGTGGGAGCACATAGAGGCAGGGTATGTACCTGTATGTGACAGTGGGAGCACATAGAGGCAGGGTATGTACCTGTATGTGACTGTGAGAGCACATAGAGGCAGGGAATGTACCTGTATGGGCCAGTGGGAGCACATAGAGGCAGGGAATGTACCTGTATGTGACAGTGAGAGCACATACAGCCAGGGAATGTACCTGTATGTCACAGTGAGAGCACATACAGCCAGGGAATTTACCTGTATGTGACAGTGAGAGCACATAGAGGCAGGGAATGTACCTGTATGTGACAGTGGGAGCACATAGAGGCAGGTAATGTACCTGTATGTGACTGTGAGAGCACATGCAGCCAGGGAATTTACCTGTATGTGACAGTGAGAGCACATAGAGGCAGGGAATGTACCTGTATGTGACAGTGAGAGCACATACAGCCAGGGAATTTACCTGTATGTGACAGTGAGAGCACATAGAGGCAGGGAATGTACCTGTATGTGACAGTGAGAGCACATAGAGGCAGGGAATGTACCTGTATGTGACAGTGAGAGCACATACAGCCAGGGAATTTACCTGTATGTGACAGTGAGAGCACATAGAGGCAGGGAATGTACCTGTATGTGACAGTGATAGCACATAGAGGCAGGGAATTTACCTGTATGTGACAGTGAGAGCACATACAGCCAGGGAATTTACCTGTATGTGGCAGTGAGAGCACATACAGTCAGGGAATTTACCTGTATGTGGCAGTGGGAGCACATACAGCCAGGGAATGTACCTGTATGTGGCAGTGGGAGCACATAGAGCCAGGGAATGTACCTGTATGGGTCAGTGGGAGCACATACAGTCAGGAAATGTACCTGTATGGAGAAGTGGGATCACATACAGCCAGGGAATGTACCTGTATGGACCAGTGGGAGAACATGTCGTCAGGGAATGTACCTGTATGTGACAGTGAGAGCACATAGAGGCAGGGAATTTACCTGTATGTGACAGTGAGAGCACATACAGCCAGGGAATGTACCTGTACGGGACATTGGGAGCACATACAGTCAGGGAATTTACCTGTATGGGGCAGTGGGAGCACATACCACTACTGGATGCAGATCCCCTTAAATTGCCATGAATCCCCCATTAAACTGCAGTTAATCATTAAAATGCCATTAAAACAGCCATTAAATTGTGTAACAATAATATTAATGGGTATTGGCATATCCCATTAAAATGCCATTAAACCTTAAAATCATGCCCATTAAAGAATAGTTTTCACTTGAATATGCCATTAAATAACTGTTAAATACAGAACACATAAATTAATGGTCATTAATGTTTGTATGGAGTGAATTTAATGGCATATTTAATGGCCCTTAATTAACAATTTAATGGCCATGAATTACCTGGGATGTTCCATGTTGGTTTTAATGGGCATTAAATGACCTATGATTATTATGCAACTGATCGTAACTAGCATTTGATTTTTTAATGGCCAATAAATTATACATCATTTTAAATTTAATGGTACTTATTACATTAATGGCCATGAAAGTAACAACCATATTTGTCACAAACTTCATTTGATTGAGTGATCTGTTAACAATGATGCCTATATTACCGATGTGTTGCTGGATTTTAACCGTTACAATATATGCTGGAATCGATTTCGACATTACGGTTTTTATCGATAACTCTTTCAATTCTCAATGAAACAATACATGATGGGTACTCATTAGAACCGGCTCAACAATTATAATTATTTAAATATGGTATTAGTAATATTAGAAGATATACATGTACATGTAAGTGTATTGAATTTAATCTCTGATGTGAAAAACATTATTTAGAAACAAACTGCAATTGTGAACTACCGGTAGATGACCGCTAGTATGACACACCATTTATAGGCTGCAGAATCACACATAGCACATGTAACATAGGCCAGGCCTACACATGATAATAAACATGAAAAGTAAATCTCTCGTGTGGTTGATTATGAATTATACTGGTGAGATGGCTCGATGGCATACTCGTCGTTTGACATAAAATCTCATTGAAATATCCAAAAATTATAGAAAAAATATCACTCAGAATTCTTTTATATGTGTGAATAGCAAATTTAGATCAAAATTTGACATTTCATAATGAAATCGATCCAAATGCCTGTGCAATCATCAGATCAACATGTGTATTCATGTAGTGTTCTGGAGGATATTAACTATTTGCATGCTGGGTAAAATAATTTATATAAATAGTTAAAAAATTGCAGCAGACAGTGATTGATTAATATGTTTTTCTTGTGTTTTTTTTTGCAAATCTGAAAATATGTCATGGAATTTCATTAGAATTGCGCCATAAGGGCAAACAAACGTTTATCAAGTTATCAAGCTCACTTCTATGACTTGTAAGGATATGGCTACAGACGGACAGACGACACGGACTTCCTTCGGTTGCGGGTTGAAAGTGTACATGTGTTACCAGTTTGTCATCCTAGCTATCAGACTGTGCACTCAAAAGGTAGTTGGCCACTGTTTAGAAACCAACGGTATCCATTTTCTTCAGCAGTGACCAGTGCATGGGACATGTCTTTGGTCAAAACATATGAAGATCTACGTTTCTTTTGTTCAGTGCGTGTGCTTGTATACCACAAGGCTGAATATTTGTCAAACACAGTGTTTTCAAACCACTTAACTAATGCCAAATGATTTTCAGTTGACTGGCTGACGTTCTTATGCTCAAGAAAGGAAGAAATCCTACCAAAGGCAATAAAATTTCCAGACTGAACTTTTTGTGTTTGTGATCCCCTATCAAACTCGTAACAAATGAATGAGCTTACAGTGTGTGCTGTTGCTAACTCGCGTGTTTCTGATGTATAGTTTGAAATACGTTTTGCAACTGGATGTCTCTCTTTATGATAGTAATACTTGGTAGTTGAACAGGCTTCACATGAATCATCTTTGATATGTCTGTGTATAGACTTCATATCCCTGTTACCTAGTTTTATCAATTGGCGTTTGCACGAAGTCACGGAACTCTGACTTGGTTAAGGTTTTTAGTCAACCTTGGTTAAGGTTTTTATGCGGGCCGTGGCCACCTTTATTGTCAAGCTATGTGTACATCGACAACCCTCGTAGTCGAGCTATGCTGTTCTCCTACAGCTCTTGTCTAAATATAAAATCATGTTTCAGCAACACAATAGAATCTACTCAGTTTGAGAGAATTTTACTGTGCTGCCAAACATGATTTTAAGAAAAACAAGAATAAAATTCCAAATAATCAGAGGACAATTCTTTGTTTCCAGCACATTACAGACATAATTTTAATACGCTTACACATACAAAACAAGCATAATTAATATAAAATACACACAGACTGGGCAAAATACTGTAGAGAGATAGAGGCCAAAAATAACCGCCTGAAATACAGACATACAACAACAACAACAACAACCGGATTTTTCCAAAAAAGGCATCAGAAACAAAAACAGTTATTTTGATTTAAAAACAAATTTAATGTAAATTAAAATCAAAACCACAGTAAGGGATTTCATAAACACATAAACTATACTTCTAGAAATGATTGAGACTTATTGTTATCATTGAAATCAAATAAGGTGAGGATTTCGAAATTATGAAATAATTAACCAGTAACCGACTGGATCCAGTAACCCCAACTTGTGTGATATTGAGCTTCCACTCCCACTGTCTTAGAAACATTAGAACATTTATTGAAGTTAATATATGTTAGTAATGAGTACATCACTCTAATTACACTGCATTAAATACGAGGTATAAAAGTTAATTTGGGACGCACACTGGGACTTGCTGATTTCAGGCTCAGCATGTCCCATGGACCAATACCTAACAATTGTAACTGAATCACTGAAATAGTGGTTTAATTAATTGGGCCTCTATTGCTCCCCTAATCATGTGAGCGTTAAGGCCAAAAAGGGCGTCTTGTATATATACTGTAGTTCAGAAAATGTTAAATACTGTTCAATGTTAATATTTCGCCTTAAAGGGGCACATACACGATTGGTGCTAAATATGATTTAGTCGGGGACATTGACACGATAAATATGTTGGAAGACCGCTTGTCGATCCGATCATCGGTTCAAAAGATATCCCAGATTGCATACTGTAATATTATATCGGGGAGTGACTGCCGTCACTACCAATAACAACGCTGTATTTTTTTTTTTTTTTATATAATTTGAGCCTTATTATATTTTTGGCGTATTATTATTATGGTGTAGAAAAATAGAATAAATTAAGCACTTGCTTTTCAGAGGGTTGGGAACTATGTTTCATGATTATTCCATATTTTGAGAAATATGCCTGTTAGCAACGCTGTATTTCTATTTTTGTTTTCCACAGGACAATCTGGCATATATCTTTGGAACCGATGATCGGATCGACAAGCGGTCTGCAACATATTTATCGTGTCAATGTCCCTGATTTGTTTAGACTAAATCATATTTCACATACAGGCAGGGAATGTACCTATACTGGGGAGTGGGAGCACATACAGTCAGGGAATGTACCTGTACTGGGCAGTGGGAGCACATATAGTCAGGGAATGTACCTGTACTGGGCAGTGGGCGCACATACAGTCAGTGAATGTACCGGTACTGGGCAGTGGGAGCACATACAGTCGGGGAATGTACCTGTACTGGGCAGTGGGAGCACATACAGTCAGGGAATGTACCTGTATGGGGCAGTGGGAGCACATACAGTTAGGGAATGTACCTGTACCTGTATGGGGCAGTGAGAGCACATACAGTCAGGGAATGTACCTGTATTGGGCAGTGGGAGCCCATACAGTCAGGGAATGTACCTGTACTGGGCAGTGGGAGCACATACAGTCAGGGAATGTACCTGTGTGGGGCAGTGGAAGCACATACAGTCAGGGAATTTACCTGTATAGGGCAGTGGGAGTACATACAGTCAGGGAATGTACCTGTATGGAGAAGTGTGAGCACATACAGTCAGGCAATGTACCTTTATGGGCCAGCGGGAGCAGATACAGTCATGTAATGTACATGTATGGGCCAGTGGGAGCACATACAGGCAGGGAATATACCTGTATGGGGCAGTGGGAGCACACACAGCCAGGGAATGTACTGGGCAGTGGGAGCACATACAGTCAGGGAATGTACCTGTGTGGGGCAGTGGGAGCACATACAGTCAGGGAATGTACCTGTGTGGAGAAGTGTGAGCACATACAGTCAGGCAATGTACCTTTATGGGCCAGCGGGAGCAGATACAGTCATGTAATGTACATGTACAGGCAGGGAATATACCTGTATGGGGCAGTGGGAGCACACACAGCCGGGGAATGTACCTGTATGGTGCAGTGGGAGCACATACCGGCATGGAATGTACCTGTAAGAGGCAGTGGGAGCACATACTGGCAGGGAATGTACCTGTATTGGCCAGTAGGCGCACATACGGCCAGGGAATATACCTGTACTGGGTAGTGTGAGCACATACAGGAATGAAATGTACCTGTATGGTGTAGTGGGAGCACATACATTCAGGGAATGTATCTGTATGGTGCAGTGGGAGCAAATACAGGCAGGGAATGTACCTGTATATGGCAGTGGTAGCACATACAGGCAGGGAATATACCTGTATGGGGCAGTGGGAGCACATACAGCCAGGGAATGTACCTGTACTGGGCAGTGGGAGCACATACAGTCAGGGAATTTACCTGTATGTGGCAGTGGGAGCACATACAGTCAGGGAATGTACCTGTATGGAGAAGTGTGAGCACATACAGTCAGGCAATGTACCTTTATGGGCCAGCGGGAGCAGATATTCATGTAATGTACATGTATGGGCCAGTGGGAGCACATACAGGCAGGGAATATACCTGTATGGGGCAGTGGGAGCACACACAGCCGGGGAATGTACCTGTATGGTGCAGTGGGAGCACATACCGGCATGGAATGTACCTGTAAGAGGCAGTGGGAGCACATACTGGCAGGGAATGTACCTGTATTGGCCTAGCACTACGGCCAGAATATACCTGTACTGGGTGTGTGAGCACATACAGGAATGGAATGGTACCTGTAGTATGGGAGGGCACAATCATCACCGGAATGTACCTGGGTAGTGCGTGAGCACATACAGGCAGGAATGGTACCAATGTATATGGCCATGGTGCACTACTGCAGGGAAATGTACATGTTCTGTCAGGGGAGCACATACAGTCAGGGAATGTACCTGTATGGGGCAGTGGGAGCACATACAGTCAGGGAATGTAACTATGGCAGTGGGAGCTCACCGCCAGGGAAATGTACTGTATGGCAGTGGAGCACATACATCGGGAATGACCAGGGTATGGGAGGGAGCACATACCGGCAGGGATGTATCTGTATGAGGCAGTGGGAGCACATACAGTCAGGGAATGTACCTGTACTGGGGCAGTGGGAGCACATACTCAGGGGAATGTACCTATGGGGGCAGGGGAGCACATACATCAGGGAATGTACCTGTATGGGGCAGTGGGAGCACATACAGTCAGCATGTACCTGTATGGCAGTGGGAGCACAATACAGTCAGGGGAATGTACTGTATGGGGCAGTGGGAGCACATACAGTCAGGGAATGTACCAGTATGGGGCAGTGGGAGCACATACGGCGGGAATGTATCTGTATGAGCAGTGGGAGCATACAGTCAGGGAATGTACCTGTACTGGGCAGTGGGAGCACATACAGTCAGGGAATGTACCTGTATGGGGCAGTGGGAGCACATACAGTCAGGGAATGTACCTGTATGGGGCAGTAGACATCAGTGGCAATGTACCTGATGGGGGTGGGAGCACTACAGTCAGTGACCTGTAGGGGCGTGGGACATACAGTCAGGGAATGTACCAGTATGGGGTGGGGCACATAGCGGGAATGACCTGACTGGGCGTGGGAGCATACATCAGGGAATGTACGTATGGGGCGTGAGAGCACATACAGTCAGGGAATGTACCTGTACTGGGCAGTGAGAGCACATACAGTCAGGGTATATACCTCTATTGGGCAGTGGGAGCACATAGAGTCAGGGAATATTCCTGTATTGGGCAGTGGGAGCACATAGAGTCATGGAATGTACCTGTATGGGGTAGTGGGAGCACATACAGTAAAGGAATGTACCTGTACTGGACAGTGGGAGCACATACCGGCAGGGAATGTACCTGTATGGGGCAGTGGGAGCACATACAGTCAGGGAATGTACATGTATGGGTCAGTGGGAGCACATACAGTCAGGGAATGTACCTGTACTGGGCAGTGGGCGCACATACAGTCAGTGAATGTACCTGTACTGGGCAGTGGGAGCACATATAGTCAGGGAATGTACCTGTACTGGGCAGTGGGAGCACATACAGTCAGGGAATGTACCTGTATGGGGCAGTGGGAGCACATACAGTCAGGGAATGTACCTGTACTGGGCAGTTGGAACACATACAGTCAGGGAATGTACCTGTATGGGGCAATGAGAGCACATACAGTCATGGAATGTACCTGTACTGGGCAGTGGGAGCACATACATTCAGGAAATGTACCTGTACTGGGCAGTGGGAGCACATACAGTCAGGGAATGTACCTGTACTGGGCAGTGGGAGCACATACAGTCAGGGAATGTACCTGTATGGGGCAGTGGGAGCATATACAGTCAGGGAATGTACATGTACTGGGCAGTGGGAGCGCATACAGGCAGGGAATGTACCTGTACTGGACAGTGAGAGCACTGTATGTGAGGGAATGTATCTGTATGGGGCAGTGGAAGCACATACAGGCAGGGAATGTACAATTACTGGGCAGTGGGAGCACATACAGTAAGGGAATGTACCTGTACTAGACAGTGGGAGCACATACCGGCAGGGAATGTACCTGTATGGGGCAGTGGGAGCACATACAGTCAGGGAATGTACATGTATGGGTCAGTGGGAGCACATACATTCAGGGAATGTACCTGTATGGGTCAGTTGGGAGGCACATACAGTCAGGGATGTACCTGTATGGGTCAGTGGGAGCACATACTGGCATGCAATGTACCTGTATGGGCAATGTACCTGTATGGGGCAGTGGGGCTTAAGCATGGGGCAGACAGGGAATGTACATGTTACTGGGCAGTGGGAGCACAATACAGTCAGGGAATAATGTACCTGTATGGGTCGGTGGGAGTACATTCAGGCAGTGAATGTACCTGTACTGGGCAGTGGGAGCACATACTGTCAGGGAATGTACCTGTATGGGGCAGTGGGAGCACATACAGTCAGGGAATGTACCTGTACTGGGCAGTAGGCGCACATACAGCCAGGGAATGTATTTTTACTGGGTAATGTGAGCACATACATGCATGGAATGTACCTGCATGGTGCAGTGGGAGCACATACATTCATGGAATGTACCTGTATGGTGCAGTGGGAGCACATACATTCATGGAATGTACCTGCATGCAGCTGTGGAAGGCAGGGAATGAACCTGTATGGGTCAGTGGGAGCACATACAGGCAGGGAATGTACCTGTATGGGTCAGTGAGCACATACAGTCAGGGAATGTACCTCTCAGCAGGAAGAGCACATAAAACGCAGGGAATGTACATGTACTAAGGCAGTGGAGCACATACAATCAGGGAACGTACCTGTATGGGGCAGTGGGAGCACATACAGTCAGGGAATGTACCTGTATGGGACAATGGGAGCACATACAGTCAGGGAATGTACCTGTATGGGTCAGTGGGGGCACATACAGTCCGGGAATGTACCCGTATGGGTCAGTGGGGCACATACAGTCAGGGAATGTACCTGTATGGGGCAGTGGAAGCACATGCAGGCGGGGAATGAACCTGTATGGGTCATTGGGAGCACATATAGGCAGGGAATGTACCTGTATGGGTCAGTGGGAGCACATACAGTCAGGGAATATACCTGTATGGAAAAGTGTGAGCACATACAGTCAGGGAATGTACCTTTATGGGCCAGTGGGAGCAGATACAGTCATGTAATGTACATGTATGTGCCAGTGGGAGCACATACAGACATGGAATATACCTGTATTGGGCAGTGGGAGCACATACAACCAGGGAATGTACATGTATGTGGCACTGAGGCAAATACAGCCAGGGAATGTACCTGTATGTGTCAGTGGCAGCACATACAGTCAGGTAATATATTTGTATGGGGCAGTGGGAGCACATACATTCATGGAATGTACCTGTATGGAGCAGTTGCAGCACATACAGTCAGGGAATGCACCCGTATGGAGCAATTGTAGCACATACAGTCAGGGAATTTACATGTATGAGTCAGTGGGAGCACATAGAGCCAGGGAATGTACCTGTATGGGTCAGAGGGAGCACATACAGTCAGGGAAAGTACCTGTATGGGTTAAAGTGGGAGAGGGAAAAACCACCGTAAGGTTAGTTGGTCCTCACCAAACAAAGGCATAGAATGTACATGTATGGGGCAGTGGGAGCACATACAGTCAGGGAATGTACCTGTATGGGGCAGTAGGAGCACATACAGGCAGGGAATGTACCTGTATGAGTCAGTGGGAGCACATACTTGCAGAGAATGTACCTGTATGGGGCAGTGGGAGCACATACAGTAAGGGAATGTACCTGTATGTGTCAGTGGGAGCACATACAGTCAGGGAATGTACCTGTATGGGGCAATGGGAGCACTTACAGTCAGGGAATGTACCTGTGTGGGGCAGTGGAAGCACATACAGTCAGGGAATTTACCTGTATGGGGCAGTGGGTGCACATACAGTCAGGGAATGTACCTGTATGGAGAAGTGTGAGCACATACAGTCAAGGAATGTACCTTTATGGGCCAGTGGGAGCAGATACAGTCATGTAATGTACATGTATGGGCCAATGGGAGCACATACAGGCAGGGAATATACCTGTAAGGGGCAGTGGGAGCACACACAGCCGAGGAATGTACCTGTATGGTGCAGTGGGAGCACATACCGGCATGGAATGTACCTGTAAGAGGCAGTGGGAGCACATACTGGCAGGGAATGTACCTGTATTGGCCAGTAGGCGCACATACGGCCAGGGAATATACCTGTACTGGGTAGTGTGAGCACATACAGGAATGGAATGTACCTGTATGGTGCAGTGGGAGCAAATACAGGCAGGGAATGTACCTGTATATGGCAGTGGGGGCACATACAGTCAGGGAATGTACCTGTATGGGGCAGTGGGAGCACATACAATCAGGGAATGTACCTGTATGGGGCAGTGGGAGCACATACCGGCAGGGAATATATCTGTATGGGGCAGTGGGAGCACATACAGTCAGGGAATGTACCAGTATGAGGCAGTGGGAGCACATACAGTCAGGGAATGTACCTGTACTGGGCAGTGGGAGCACATACATTCAGGGAATGTACCTGTATGGGGCAGTGGGAGCACATACAGTCAGGCAATGTACCTGTATGGGGCAGTGGGAGCACATACAGTCAGGGAATGTACCTGTATGGGGCAGTGGGAGCATATACAGTCAGGGAATGTACCAGTATGGGGCAGTGGGAGCACATACAGGCAGGGAATGTACCTGTACTGGGCAGTGGGAGCACATACAGTCAGGGAATGTACCTGTATGGGGCAGTGAGAGCACATACACATACAGTCGGGGAATGTACCTGTACTGGGCAGTGAGAGCACATACACATACAGTCAGGGAATGTACCTGTACTGGGCAGTGAGAGCACATACAGTCAGGGTATATACCTCTATTGGGCAGTGGGAGCACATAGAGTCGGGGAATATTCCTGTATTGGGCAGTGGGAGCACATAGTCATGGAATGTTCCTGTATGGGGCAGTGGAAGCACATACCGGTAGGGAATGTATCTGTATGAGGCAGTGGGAGCACATACAGTCAGGGAATGTACCTGTACTGGGCAGTGGGAGCACACACAGTCAGGGAATATACATGTATGGGGCAGTGGGAGCACATACAGTCAGGGAATGTACCTGCACTGGGCATTGAGAGCACATACAGTCAGGGAATGTACCTGTACTGGGCAGTGGGAGCACATACAGTCAGGGAATGTACATGTATGGGTCAGTGGGAGCACATACAGTCAGGGAATGTACCTGTACTGGGCAGTGGGCGCACATACAGTCAGTGAATGTACCTGTACTGGGCAGTGGGAGCACATATAGTCAGGGAATGTACCTGTACTGGGGAGTGGGAGCACATTCAGTCAGGAAAGAAATATCTGTATGGGGCAGAGGGAGCATACAGTCAGGGAATGTACCTGTACTGGGCAGTTTGGAACACATACAGTCAGGGAATGTACCTGTAAGGGGCAATGAGAGCACATACAGTCATGGAATGTACTGTACTGGGCAGTGGGAGCACAATACATTCAGGATGGTACCTGTACTGGGCAAGTGGGAGCACATACTGTCAGGGAATGTAACCTGGTACTGCAGTTGGGAGCATACAGTCAGGGAATGTACCTGTATGGGGGCAGTGGGAGCATATACAGTCAGGGAATGTACATAGTACATGTACATGGGCGTGGGAGCGCATACAGGCAGGGAATGTACCTGTACTGGACAGTGAGAGCACTGTATGTGAGGGAATGTATCTGTATGGGGCAGTGGAAGCACATACAGGCAGGGAATGTACAATTACTGGGCAGTGGGAGCACATACAGTAAGGGAATGTACCTGTACTAGACAGTGGGAGCACATACCGGCAGGGAATGTACCTGTATGGGGCAGTGGGAGCACATACAGTCAGGGAATGTACATGTATGGGTCAGTGGGAGCACATACAGTCAGGGAATGTACCTGTATGGGTCAGTGGGAGCACATACAGTCAGGGAATGTACCTGTATGGGTCAGTGGGAGCACATACTGGCATGCAATGTACCTGTATGGGGCAGTGGGAGCACATACAGGCAGGGAATGTACATGTACTGGGCAGTGGGAGCACATACAGTCAGGGAATGTACCTGTATGGGTCGGTGGGAGTACATTCAGGCAGTGAATGTACCTGTACTGGGCAGTGGGAGCACATACTGTCAGGGAATGTACCTGTATGGGGCAGTGGGAGCACATACAGTCAGGGAATGTACCTGTACTGGGCAGTAGGCGCACATACAGCCAGGGAATGTATTTTTACTGGGTAATGTGAGCACATACATGCATGGAATGTACCTGCATGGTGCAGTGGGAGCACATACATTCATGGAATGTACCTGTATGGTGCAGTGGGAGCACATACATTCATGGAATGTACCTGCATGCAGCTGTGGAAGGCAGGGAATGAACCTGTATGGGTCAGTGGGAGCACATACAGGCAGGGAATGTACCTGTATGGGTCAGTGGGAGCACATACAGTCAGGGAATGTACCTGTCTGGGGCAGTAGGAGCACATAAACGCAGGGAATGTACATGTACTAGGCAGTGGGAGCACATACAATCAGGGAACGTACCTGTATGGGGCAGTGGGAGCACATACAGTCAGGGAATGTACCTGTATGGGACAATGGGAGCACATACAGTCAGGGAATGTACCTGTATGGGTCAGTGGGGGCACATACAGTCCGGGAATGTACCCGTATGGGTCAGTGGGGCACATACAGTCAGGGAATGTACCTGTATGGGGCAGTGGAAGCACATGCAGGCAGGGAATGAACCTGTATGGGTCATTGGGAGCACATATAGGCAGGGAATGTACCTGTATGGGTCAGTGGGAGCACATACAGTCAGGGAATATACCTGTATGGAAAAGTGTGAGCACATACAGTCAGGGAATGTACCTTTATGGGCCAGTGGGAGCAGATACAGTCATGTAATGTACATGTATGTGCCAGTGGGAGCACATACAGACATGGAATATACCTGTATTGGGCAGTGGGAGCACATACAACCAGGGAATGTACATGTATGTGGCACTGAGGCAAATACAGCCAGGGAATGTACCTGTATGTGTCAGTGGCAGCACATACAGTCAGGTAATATATTTGTATGGGGCAGTGGGAGCACATACATTCATGGAATGTACCTGTATGGAGCAGTTGCAGCACATACAGTCAGGGAATGCACCCGTATGGAGCAATTGTAGCACATACAGTCAGGGAATTTACATGTATGAGTCAGTGGGAGCACATAGAGCCAGGGAATGTACCTGTATGGGTCAGTGGGAGCACATACAGTCAGGGAAAGTACCTGTATGGGTTAGTGGGAGCACATACAGGCATAGAATGTACATGTATGGGGCAGTGGGAGCACATACAGTCAGGGAATGTACCTGTATGGGGCAGTAGGAGCACATACAGGCAGGGAATGTACCTGTATGAGTCAGTGGGAGCACATACTTGCAGAGAATGTACCTGTATGGGGCAGTGGGAGCACATACAGTAAGGGAATGTACCTGTATGTGTCAGTGGGAGCACATACAGTCAGGGAATGTACCTGTATGGGGCAATGGGAGCACTTACAGTCAGGGAATGTACCTGTGTGGGGCAGTGGAAGCACATACAGTCAGGGAATTTACCTGTATGGGGCAGTGGGTGCACATACAGTCAGGGAATGTACCTGTATGGAGAAGTGTGAGCACATACAGTCAAGGAATGTACCTTATGGGCCAGCGGGAGCAGATATTCATGTAATGTACATGTATGGGCCAGTGGGAGCACATACAGGCAGGGAATATACCTGTATGGGGCAGTGGGAGCACACACAGCCGAGGAATGTACCTGTAATGGTGCAGTGGGAGCACATACCGGCATGGAATGTACCTGTAAGAGGCAGTGGGAGCACATACTGGCAGGGAATGTACCTGTATTGGCCAGTAGGCGCACATACGGCCAGGGAATATACCTGTACTGGGTAGTGTGAGCACATACAGGAATGGAATGTACCTGTATGGTGCAGTGGGAGCAAATACAGGCAGGGAATGTACCTGTATATGGCAGTGGGGGCACATACTGGCAGGGAATGTACCTGTTATGGGCAGTGGGAGCACATACAATCAGGGAATGTACCTGTATGGGGCAGTGGGAGCACATACCGGCAGGGAATATATCTGTATGGGGCAGTGGGAGCACATACAGTCAGGGAATGTACCAGTATGGGGCAGTGGAAGCACATACCGGCAGGGAATGTATCTGTATGAGGCAGTGGGAGCACATACAGTCAGGGAATGTACCTGTACTGGGCAGTGGGAGCACATACATTCAGGGAATGTACCTGTATGGGGCAGTGGGAGCACATACAGTCAGGCAATGTACCTGTATGGGGCAGTGGGAGCACATACAGTCAGGGAATGTACCTGTATGGGGCAGTGGTAGCACATACAGGCAGGGACTGTACCTGTATGGGACAGTGGGAGCACACACAGGCAGGGAATGTACCTGCATGGGACAGTGGGAGCACATACAGTCATGGAATGTACCTGTATGAGTCAGTGAGAGTACATACAGCTGGGGAATGTACCTGTATGAGTCAGTGGGAGCACATACAGCCGGTAATGTACCTGTATGAGTCAGTTGGAGCACATATAGGCAGGGAATGTACCTGTATGGGGCAGTGGGAGCACATACAGCCAGGGAATGTATCTGTATGGATCATTGGGAGCACAAATTACAGTCATGTAATGTACCTGTATGAGGCAGTGGCAGCACATTACAGCCAGGGAAGTACCTGTAGTGGCAGTGGGAGCTATTTTACAGTCAAGAAATGTACCTGTACGGGTCAGTGGGAGCACATATAGGCAGGGAATGTACCTGTATGGGGCAGTGGGAGAACATACAGTCACGGAATGTACCTGTATGGGGCAGTTTGAGCACATACAGTAACGGAATGTACCTGTATGGGGCAGTGGCAGCACATACAGTCAGGGAATGTACATGTATGTGGCAGTGGGAGCACATACAGCCAATGAATGTACCTGTATGGGGCAGTGGGAGCACATACAGTCACGGAATGTACCTGTATGGGGCAGTGGGAGCACATACATCCATGGAAATGTACCAGTACGGGGCAGTGGTAGCACATACAGTCAGGGAATGTACCTGTATGAATCAGTGGGAGCACATACAGCCATGAAATGTACCTCTATGGGGCAGTGGGAGCACATACATGCAGGGAGTGTACCTGTAAGGAGCAGTGGGAGCACATACAGTCAGGGAATGTACCTGTATGAATCAGTGGGAGCACATACAGCCATGAAATGTACCTCTATGGGGCAGTGGGAGCACATACATGCATGGAGTGTACCTGTAAGGAGCAGTGGGAGCACATACAGTCAGGGAATGTACCTGTAAGGAGCAGTGGGAGCACATACAGTCAGGGAATGTACCTGTATGGGGCAGTGGGAGCACATACAGTCAGGGAATGTACCTGTAAGGAGCAGTGGGAGCACATACAGACAGGGAATGTACCTGTATGGGGCAGTAGGAGCACATACAGTCAGGGAATGTACCTATATGAGTCAGTGGTAGCACATACAGTCAAGAAATGTACCTGTATGGGTCAGTGGGAGCACATACAGTCGGGGAATGTACCTGTATGAGTCACTGGGAGCACATACAGTCGGGGAATGTACCTGTATGGGTCAGTGGGAGCACATACAGTCAGGGAATGTACCTGTATGAGTCAGTGGGAGCTCATACAGCCATGAAATGTACCTCTATGGGGCAGTGGGAGCACATACATGCATGGAGTGTACCTGTAAGGAGCAGTGGGAGCACATACAGTCAGGGAATGTACCTGTATGAGTCAGTGGGAGCTCATACAGCCATGAAATGTACCTCTATGGGGCAGTGGGAGCACATACATGCAGGGAGTGTACCTGTAAGGAGCAGTGGGAGCACATACAGTCAGGGAATGTACCTGTATGAATCAGTGGGAGCAGATACAGCCATGAAATGTACCTCTATGGGGCAGTGGGAGCACATACATGCATGGAGTGTACCTGTAAGGAGCAGTGGGAGCACATACAGTCAGGGAATGTACCTGTAAGGAGCAGTGGGAGCACATACAGGCAGGGAATGTACCTGTATGGGTCAGTGGGAGCACATACAGTCAGGGAATGTACCTGTATGAGTCAGTGGGAGCTCATACAGCCCGAGATTGTACCTGTATGTGTCAGTGGGAGCACATTCAGCCGGTAAATGTACCTGTATATGTCAGTGGGAGCACATACAGCCGGGGAATGTACCTGTATGGGTCAGTGGGAGCACATACAGCCGGGGAATGTACCTGTATGGGTCAGTGGGAGCACATACAGTCAGGGAATGTACCTGTATGAGTCAGTGGGAGCTCATACAGCCCGGGAATGTACCTGTATGTGTCAGTGGGAGCACATACAGCCGTGAAATGTACCAGTACGGGCCAGTGGTAGCACATACAGTCAGGGAATGTACCTGTTTGAATCAGTGGGAGCACATACAGCCAGGGAATGTACCTCTATGGGGCAGTGGTAGCACATACAGGCAGGGACTGTACCTGTATGGGACAGTGGGAGCACACACAGGCAGGGAATGTACCTGCATGGGACAGTGGAGCACATACAGTCATGGAATGTACCTGTATGAGTCAGTGAGAGTACATACAGCTGGGGAATGTACCTGTATGAGTCAGTGGGAGCACATACAGCCGGTAATGTACCTGTATGAGTCAGTTGGAGCACATATAGGCAGGGAATGTACCTGTATGGGGCAGTGGGAGCACATACAGCCAGGGAATGTATCTGTATGGATCATTGGGAGCACATACAGTCATGTAATGTACCTGTATGAGGCAGTGGGAGCACATACAGCCAGGGAATGTACCTGTATGTGGCAGTGGGAGCATATACAGTCAAGAAATGTACCTGTATGGGTCAGTGGGAGCACATATAGGCAGGGAATGTACCTGTATGGGGCAGTGGGAGAACATACAGTCACGGAATGTACCTGTATGGGGCAGTTTGAGCACATACAGTAACGGAATGTACCTGTATGGGGCAGTGGGAGCATATACAGTCACGGAATGTACCTGTATGGGGCAGTTGGAGCACATACAGTCACGGAATGTACCAGTATGGGGCAGTGGCAGCACATACAGTCAGGGAATGTACATGTATGTGGCAGTGGGAGCACATACAGCCAATGAATGTACCTGTATGGGGCAGTGGAAGCACATACAGTCACGGAATGTACCTGTATGGGGCAGTGGGAGCACATACATCCAGGAAATGTACCAGTACGGGGCAGTGGTAGCACATACAGTCAGGGAATGTACCTGTATGAATCAGTGGGAGCACATACAGCCATGAAATGTACCTCTATGGGGCAGTGGGAGCACATACATGCAGGGAGTGTACCTGTAAGGAGCAGTGGGAGCACATACAGTCAGGGAATGTACCTGTATGAATCAGTGGGAGCACATACAGCCATGAAATGTACCTCTATGGGGCAGTGGGAGCACATACATGCATGGAGTGTACCTGTAAGGAGCAGTGGGAGCACATACAGTCAGGGAATGTACCTGTAAGGAGCAGTGGGAGCACATACAGACAGCGGGAATGTACCTGTATGGGGTCAGTAGGAGCACTACAGCAATGTACAGTCAGGGAATGTACCTGTATGAGTCAGTGGAGCACATACAGTCAGCAAATGTACTGTACTGAGTCAAGACCTATACAGCACCTGTATGTCAGTGGGAGCACACAGATACGGGGAATGTAACTGGGGTAAGGGCTGTGGGAGCACATACGCCTGAATACCTGCCAGTGTGGGGAGCACATACAGTCGGGGAATGTACCTGTATGAGTCAGTGGGAGCACATACAGCCGGGGAATGTACCTGTATGGGTCAGTGGGAGCACATACAGCCGGGGAATGTACCTGTATGGGTCAGTAGGACACATACAGCCGGGGAAATGTACCTGTATGGTTCAGTGGGAGACATACAGCCGGGGAGGGAATGTACCTGTTTGGGTCAGTGGGAGCACATACAGTCAGGGAAGTACCTGTATGAGTCAGTGGGAGCTGTACAGCCCGAGAATGTAACCTGTATATGTCAGGGGGGGGGGGTTTTTTGGGGAGGCACATACAAGCCGAGGGAATGTACCTGTATGGGGTCAGTGGGCACATAACAGCCGTGAGATGTGACCTGTATGGGTCAGTGGGAGCAATACAGTCAGGGCATGTACCTGTATGAGTCAGTGGGAGCTCATACAGACTGGGAATGTACCTGTATGTGTCAGTGGGAGCATACAGCCGTGGAAATGTACCGTACCAGGCCAGTGGTAGACATACAGTCAGGGGAATGTACCTGGTTTTGAATCTGTGGGAGCCATTACAGCCAGGGAATGTACTCTATGGGGCAGGGGGTAGCACATACAGGCAGGGACTGTACCTGTATGGGGACAGTGGGAGCACACACAGGCCGGGAATGTACCTGCATGGGACCAGAGGGAGCACATACAGTCATGGAATGTACCTGGTATGAGTCAGTGAGAGTACATACAGCTGGGGAATGTACCTGTATGAGTCAGTGGAGCACATACAGCCGGTAATGTACCTGTATGAGTAAGGTTGGAGCAATATAGGCAGGGAATGTAACCTGTATTATGGGGCAGGGGGAGCACATTCAGCCAGGGGGAAGTATCTGTATGATCATTGGGAGCACTTACAGTCATGTAATGTTCCTGTTACGAGGCGAGTGGGAGCACATTACAGCAGGGATGTACTGTATGTGGCGGAGTGGAGCATATACAGTCAAGAATTGTACCATGTAGGTTTCAAGTGGTGAGAGCACATAGGCAGGGAATGTACCTGTACCTGTATGGGGCAGTGGGAGCACATACAGTAATGGAATGTACCTGTATGGGGCAGTGGTAGCACATACAGCCAGGGAATGTACCTGTATGGGTCAGTGGGAGCACATACAGTCATGGAATGTACCTGTATGGGTCAGTAGGAGCACATACAGTCATGGAATTTACATGTATGGGGCAGTGGGAGCACATACAGTCAGGGAATGTACCTGTATGTGTCAGTAGGAGCACATACAGCCAGGGAATGTATCTGTGTGGGGCAGTGGGAGCACAGACAGCCGGAGAATGTACCTGTCTGGGACAGTGGGAACACATACAGCCAGGGAATGTACCAGTATGGGGCAGTGGTATCACATACAGCCAGGGAATGTACCTGTATGTGTTAGTAGGAGCACATACAGTCAGGGAATGTACCTGTATTGGGCAGTGTGACCACATACAGTCAGGGAATGTACCTGTATGAGTCAGTGGGAGCATATACAGTGAGGGAATGTACCTGTATGGGGCTGTGGAAGCACATACAGTCAGGGAATGTATCTGTATGGTGCAGTGGGAGCACATACAGCCGGGGATTGCACCTGTATGAGTCAGTGGGAGCACATACAGTCTGGGCATGTACCTGTATGAGTCTGTGGGAGCACATACAGCCAGTGAATGTACCTGTATGTGTCAGTGGGAGCACATACAGTCAGGGAATGTACCTGTATGGAGAAGTGGGATAACATACAGCCAGGGAATATACCTATATGGTGCAGTTGGAGCACATATAGGCAGGGAATGTACCTGTATGGGACAGTAACAGCACATACAGTCAGGGAATGTACCAGTATGGGGCAGTTGGAGCACATAGAGGCAGGGAATGTACCTTTATGGGGCAATGGGAGCACATACAGACAGGGAATGTACCTGTATGGGGCAGTGGGAGCAGATACAGCCAGGGAATGTACCTATATGGGGCGGTGGGAGCACATATAGGCAGGGAATGTACCTGTATGGGGCAGTGTGAGCACATACAGTCATGAAATGTACCTATATGGGGCAGTGGGAGTACATAGAGGCAGGGAATGTATTTGTATTTGGCAGTGGGCGCACATACAGTCAAGAAATGTACCTATATCGGGCAGTGGGAGCACATAGAGGCAGGGAATGTATTTGTATTTGGCAGTGGGAGCACATACAGTCAAGAAATGTACCTATATGGGGCAGTGGGAGCACATAGAGGCAGGGAATGTATTTGTATTTGGCAGTGGGAGCACATACAGTCAAGAAATGTACCTATATGGGGCAGTGGGAGCACATAGAGGCAGGGAATGTACATGTATGTAGCGTTGGGAGCACATACAGCCAGGGAATGTACCTGTATGGGGCAGTGGGAGCACATACAGCTGGGAAATGTACCTGTATGAGGCAGTGGTAGCCTATACAGTCAGGGATTGTACCTGTATGAATCAGTGGGAGCACATACAGCCGGGGAATGTACCTCTATGGGGCAGTGGGAGCACATACAGGCAAGGAATGTACCTGTAAGGAGCAGTGGGAGCACATACAGTCTGGGAATGTACCTGTAAGGAGCAGTGGGAGCACATACAGTCAGGGAATGTATCTGTAAGGAGCAGTGGGAGCACATACAGTCAGGGAATGTACATGTATGGGCCAGTGAGTGGGAGCACATACAGTCGGAAAATGCACCTGTATGGGGCAGTGGGAGCACATACAGGCAGGGAATGTACCTGTAAGGAGCAGTGGGAGCACATACAGTCAGGGAATGTACATATATGGGCCAATGAGTGGGAGCACATACAGTCGGAAAATGAACCTGTATGGGGCAGTGGGAGCACATACAGTCAGGAAATGTACCTGTATGGGGCAGTGGTAGCCCATACAGTCAGGGATTGTACCTGTATGAATCAGTGGGAGCACATACAGGCAAGAAATGTACCTGTATGGGGCAGTGGGAGCACATACAGTCACGGAATGTACCTGTATGGGGCAGTGGGAGCACATACAGTAACTTAATGTACCTGTATGGGGCAGTGGGAGCACATACAGTCACGGAATGTACCAGTACGGGGCAGTGGTAGCACATACAGTCAGGGAATGTACATGTATGTGGCAGTGGTAGCACATACAGCCAGGGAATGTAACAGTACGGGGCAGTGGTAGCACATACAGTAACTGAATGTACCTGTATGGGGCAGTGGGAGCACATACAGTCACGGAATGTACCAGTACAGGGCAGTGGTAGCACATACAGTAACTGAATGTACCAGTACGGGGCAGTGGTAGCACATACAGTCACGGAATGTAACAGTACGGGGCAGTGGTAGCACATACAGTAACTGAATGTACCTGTATGGGGCAGTGGGAGCACATACAGTCACGGAATGTACCAGTACGGGGCAGTGGTAGCACATACAGTCAGGGAATGTACATGTATGTGGCAGTGGTAGCACATACAGCCAGGGAATGTACCTGTATGGGGCAGTGGGAGCACATACAGTCATGGAATGTACCTGTATGGGGCAGTGGGAGCACATACAGCCGGGAAATGTACCAGTACGGGGCAGTGGTAGAACATACAGTCAGGGAATGTACCTGTATGAATCAATGGGAGCACATACAGCCAAGGAATGTACCTCTATGGGGCAGTGGGAGCAGCACATACATGCAGGGAGTGTACCTGTAAGGAGCAGTGGTAGCACATACAGTCAGGGAATGTACCTGTATCGGTCAGTGGGAGCACATACAGCCAGGGAAGGTACCTCTATGGGGCAGTGGGAGCAGCACATACATGCAGGGAGTGTACCTGTAAGGAGCAGTGGGAGCACATACAGTCAGGGAATGTACCTGTATCGGTCAGTGGGAGCACATACAGCCAGGGAAGGTACCTCTATGGGGCAGTGGGAGCAGCACATACATGCAGGGAGTGTACCTGTAAGGAGCAGTGGGAGCACATACAGTCAGGGAATGTACCTGTATCGGTCAGTGGGAGCACATACAGCCAGGGAAGGTACCTCTATGGGGCAGTGGGAGCAGCACATACATGCAGGGAGTGTACCTGTAAGGAGCAGTGGGAGCACATACAGTCAGGGAATGTACCTGTAAGGAGCAGTGGGAGCACATACAGTCAGGGAATGTACCTGTATGGGTCAGTGGTAGCACATACAGTCAAGAAATGTACCTGTATGGGTAAGTGGGAGCACATATAGGCAGGGAATGTACCTGTATGGGGCAGTGGGAGCACATACAGTCACGGAATGTACCTGTATGGGGCAGTGTGAGCACATACAGTCACGGAATGTACCTGTATGGGGCAGTGGGAGCACATACAGTCACGGAATGTACCTGTATGGGGCAGTTTGAGCACATACAGCCGGGAAATATACCAGTACGGGGCAGTGGTAGCACATACAGTCAGGGAATGTACATGTATGGGCTGTGGGAGATCATACAGCCAGGAATGTAACATGTATAGGGCAGTGGGAGCACATACTGTTCGGAATGTACCTGTTATATGGGGCAGTAGGGAGCACATACAGCCGGGAAATGTTACCTTACGGGGCCAAGTGTAGCACATACAGTCAGGGAAATGTACCTGTATGAACCAGTGGGAGCACTCACAGGCAGGGAATGTACTAACTGCATGGGACAGTGGGAGCACATACAGTCATGGAATGTACCTGTATGTGTCAGTCGGAGCACATACAGTCAGGGAATGTACCTGTATGTGTCAGTGGAAGCACATACAGCCAGGGAATGTACCTGTATGAGTCAGTGGGGCACATACAGTCGGGGAATGTACATGTTTGGGCCAGTGGGAGCACATACAGTCAGGGAATGTACCTGTATGAGTCAGTGGGAGCACATACAGCCGGTAATGTACCTGTATGAGTCAGTTGGAGCACATACAGCCGGGGAATGTACCTGTATGAGTCAGTGGGGCACATACAGTCGGGGAATGTACCTGTATGAGTCAGTGGGAGCACATACAGTCGGGGAATGTACATGTATGGGCCAGTGGGATCATATACAGGCAGAGAATGTACCTGTATGGGTCAGTGGGAGCACATACAGCCGGGGAATGTACCTGTATGGGTTAGTGGGAGCACATACAGCCGGGGAATGTACCTGTATGGGTCAGTGGGAGCACATACAGTCAGGGAATGTACCTGTATGAGTCAGTGGGAGCTCATACAGCCCGAGAATGTACCTGTATGTGTCAGTGGGAGCACATATAGCCGGTAAATGTACCTGTATGTGTCAGTGGGAGCACATACAGCCGGTAAATGTACCTGTATGTGTCAGTGGGAGCACATACAGCCGGGGAATGTACCTGTATGGGTCAGTGGGAGCACATACAGTCAGGGAATGTACCTGTATGAGTCAGTGGGAGCTCATACAGCCCGGGAATGTACCGTATGTCAGTGGGAGGCACATACACCGGGAAACCGTACATGATGGGTGGGCAGTGGGGGCACATACAGCCAGCGAATGCTCCCAACCAACTGCCCACAGGGTCTAGACAAACCACAAATGCCATAACCCCAGTGTCTTAAGTCTGGCCAGCAAATGACTAAGTGGGATCCAGCTAAGTGATACAGTGCAACCTCTCTAAACCGGACACCCTGGGAGGTCCCCAGGGTGTCCAGTTTAGAGAGGTTTCACTGTAAACCAGGCATTTGATAATTCTGAGCCACAGTTGTGTGCTCTGCGATGGCAAACAGACATTATCACCTTGTTCTACTCAGACACATGTCTGTGTCTGACCGTGTTGGTAATGAGACATTAAATCTCAATCAATCAAATAATGTTGACATTGAAAAACAGAATATTCAAGATAATGGCATATCCTGCAAATGTGTGATAACACGTTGACATATATAGATACAATACTGTTTATTGAAAGAAACTTGCTTAGTTTGTGTATTCCTACATAAAAGTATATGTTGTTACCACTCATTTGAACCATCTCACCGAGACGGTTCAAATGAGTGGTAACAACATACACTTCCGTGTATAATTAAGATAATTATTTTTATTTTGCGGATGAAAAATTATTGACACGGTTCAAATGAGTGGTAACAACATATACTTTTGAATAGAAATAAGAGAAAATAGCCTGAAAAAATCTCCAAATTTTCATAATACTTCATTGAATCCGGCCTATATAAGGAGTTAATGCATACCAATAAAGTTGTGTAGACGTCCATATCTAGGGCAATGGAGATAGCATTTGAAATGATAAGCAGATATGAAATTCTTGCATATCGTATCTGAAGACTGAAATCTTATACATCCACAGCAGGAAATCTATGCCGACATTCTCTGCTTTAACCCTTCCTACGCTGTTGACGGAAATTGCCGTCTGCTGTTTTTTATTTTTGCTTTAATTCTTAACAAAAACATGGTTTTGACAGCACATGAGAATCGTCTCCACTGGAGACGATTCTCATGTGCTGTCAAAACCAGGTTTTTGTCAAGAAATATTGAAAATAAAACATTTCCAGCACACGACAACATTTAATTCAGCGTAGTAAGGGTTAATCTACGCCCCAAGTATAGAGAATTGACCATTCCATAAAATTATGCTAATTATCGGATGATTCTATGAATTGGAAAACATTTCGGATAAACGATAAATTTTGCATTTGGAAACCATGCAATTCCTCTACAGAATGTTCCGACTAACTACATAAGTAATGCTGCTCAATTTGGTATTGTCGGACTCATAGTGTTAACGGCTGGATTCTATTTGTTGGTGTTTAACGGCCTATCAAAGCTAAGGCCAACGGGTTCGATCCCGAATGTAACCGGCTGCGTTGAGGATAAAATCCCAAAATCAGAACGGAATATTTACATCAAAATAAATATATATTCAGCCCTGAAATTAGAATAACCAGACCTGGTGTCAGTTCCATACCACATCAAAGTCACGTGGCCCCTTCCCCTAAAAGTAATAGGATCACAAATAAATCCTATTACTCATACAAGGTGTATAACCAGATTCAACTGTCGCATACAAAATGCTAAAGACGTACAGGAAGGCCAAACCAGGTCTCCGGTCAGGATTCCAGTAAGGATGAACCCTGATTATTAAATTACCCATTGCATGCTCCCACCTGCCACCCACGTGACAAATAGTTTTTTAATAAAATCATCATTAACCCCATGTAACGTTTCATTTCCACTTCAGTATAGGCTAGCAACCACCAATTAGTTTTACTATACAACTTAACTGATTCCTCCAAATATGGCCATTCTCTCACACTTTCACTATTCGTATGGATGCTGTGGAACCTACCTGTTCATAACCTGCAACCTGTCTGCACCGGATTTTCACTAATTAAACAATATGTTCACTTACTCCTAAGAAAGAAAATTTCAACATTGTCCTGTCCGCCATATTGTTTATCATCAAAGTGTCATGTGACGTAGTGTTCACATCACGTGACAAGCAGGCTCAGTAATTTCTTTTAAATGCTAGAAATATGCTGGAAACTGGTGTTAAAAACACCCCAACATGTTTCTCAAGTAAAATTGGGCTGTAATGGATCAGGATTTACAAGCAAACTGGGTCTGTGGCCTCAAAACGTCTGCACTATTTTTTTATACCGGACTACTAAAGCATACCCCCTGGCCGATGTGTACTATATTTAGCACAGTGATACCTAGAACCGGTACGTTTCTATTGATGTACTAAATCCTGCTATACCTCACTAAAAGGTAATACGATTAGTGCTGATCATATTACTTTTGGGTTGGAGCTAAGTGACTCTGGTGTGAAATGGACCTGGAACCATGTCGGGATGTTCTAATTTCAGGGCTGAATATCTATTTTTCTGTAAATATTCAGTTCTGATTTTGGGAATTTCCCTCATTATGGACAGGTTAACTACGGGATAGTCCAACCCGTTGGCCCGTCCATAAATGACCTTAGCTGTTGATAGGCTGTTAAACACCAATACTCGGTCAAATCTATTGATGTGGAGGTTGTCCACCCTGATACCCATTGCTGTTAAATGTTTCCCACCCAAATTTGGAATTTTTTTGATTGATGAACCGGGTCTGCAATGTAATCTGGATCTACACTGGTCTCGGGTTGTAAGGTCGATTTCATAGTATATTTATACCCCACCCCCGCAACGAGTTGTGGTGGGGTATACTATCTGTTTTATTTTGATGTGCTAATATAGGCCTTAATAAATTCTCAATTGTCCACTCATCCAGATTGGATTTAAACTGTCGGATACATTCCTATCTTTTTTAACCCTTAGACCGCTACACACAACAATTGTCATCTGCTGTTGCTTTTATATCTTGCCTTATTTATAAATAAAAACATGGTTTGACAGTACTTCAGAATCATTTCCAATAGAAATTATTCTAAAGTGCTGTCAAAGCATGGTGTAAATTATTCTAATGTGCTGTCAAAGCATGTTTATGATGATAAAAATGGAAAATAGAAAATAAACAGTAGATGACAAAAAATTAAGATAGCGGTGTAAGGGTTAATGTGTATGCAGCACTGTCTCTTCAAATTACCACACGTCCAGATAAATTCACTAGCCAATACGAGTGGACGAGTGGAGTTGTCGAGGCATGTACAGCCCAGCATTTTACTATTTGGGATTATGACACGGCTCTCTTAGTTCACCGAGATATGAACCCTTATATTTCAGAAAACCGGTGAAATGCACAAGAACCATAGATTGGTACGTACATGGCCAGCTGCTTATGAGCTACATTGTCCATTTCATTGCTGAATTAATATTTGTTCACTGCTATTTATACCTCCGGCATATGAAGCATGTCGAGGCTATATAGTTTTTATACGACCGTTTTAAATAAACGGTACTTATTATAAATGTTTTAGCGCGGGGCAGGCGGCGGACAGAATAACTGCATAGTTTGTGTACACAACTCCTCTGAAACCGCTCAGTCGATTGATCTGAAACTATACACACGTCTTCTACACATATTGAAGATGTGCACCTTGGTGTTTTTATGCCGAAAAAATATTTTTTAACAAAAATATCACTTATACGACCATTTAAAAACAAACGGTACGTATTATGTTTTACCGCGGGGCGGGCGGCGGACAGAAAAAATGCATAGTTTGTGTACACAGCTTAGCCATTTTTTCTACATTTTTGTATACAATTCTACACATATTGTACATGTGCACCTTGGTGTTTTTATGCCGAAAAAATATTTTTTAACAAAAATATTACCTTTTTAACTTAGCCATTTTTTCTACATGTTTGTATTCAGTTCTATATAGGGTACAGAGTTTGTGTACACAACTCCTCTAAAACACAGGGGCCCGTTTCACGAAACGTCTTGCGACAAATGTTCGTCAGTCCAAATTTAGGATCGTCTGGAAATTTCAATTGATGGATTTACATTTATTGTACTTTATGCATATAGTACTTTATGCTCAATAAATGTAAATTGTTTACAAGAAAACATTGTTAATGTTAAATTTACAGACTATCATAATTTTGCACTTGCGAACATTTTAGTTGTACAAAGTTTAGTGAAACGGGCCCCTGGTGATTCTAGCGTGTCTTGGATGGTCAATTATTGTTTGTATATACATAAAACACCTTTCTAAACAATGTACACAACAATTCAAATGTGCCCGGGTGTAAATATAATAGTACTTAGAAAGGTATAAAAAACTCCCATTCGCCACCATTGTAACGAAATCGCACGCGATATAGACAATTGGAACTCGCCTATACACCGCATTACAGCGTGTCGAAACCGCTGCTTGGGGTGGGTTTTCGGCATAGATTTTACAGTTGCTAATACATTAACATAAATCTCAAAGATTTTCGAGTGTGAACGTGTATGATTTTAAAAAGCGAATTTAGGTTAGTGAGACGCATTTTTAGTGCAGTTTAGACTAAAAATCTTTGAGATTTATGTTAATGTATTAGCCACTGTAAAATCTATGCCGAAAACCCACCCCAAGCAGCGGTTTTGACACGCTGTAATGCGTTGTATAGGCGAGTTCCAATTGTCTATATCGTGTGGCTTTTTGTTACAATGGTGGCAAATGGGAGTTTTGTTACTTTCTTAGTACTATTATATTTACACCCGGGCACATTTGAATTGTTTTGTACAGTGTTTAGAAAGGTGTTTTATGTATATACAAACAATCCAAGACACGCTAGAATCACCTGTGCTCTGAAACCGTTTAGTCAATTGATCTGAAACTATACACATGTTGTAGAAACATATTGAAGATGTACACCTTGGTGTTTTTATACCGAAAAAATATGTTTTAGCAAAAATATCACCTTTTTAACTTAGCCATTTTTTCTACATTTTTGTACACAATTCTATATAGGGTACATAGTTTGTGTACACAACTCCTCTGAAACTGTTCCATCATTCAATCTGAAACTATACACACGTCTTCTACACATATTGTAGATGTGCACCTTGGTGTTTTTATGCCAAATGTGTGTTTTTAACAAAAATATCACATTTTTAACTTAGCCATTTTTTCTACATTTTTGTACACAATTCTATATAGGGTACGGAGTTTGTGTACACAACTCCTCTGAAACTGTTCCATCATTCAATCTGAAACTATACACACATCTTCTACACATATTGTAGATGTGCACCTTGGTGTTTTTATGCCAAATGTGTGTTTTTAACAAAAATATCACATTTTTAACTTAGCCATTTTTATATCCAATTCTATATAAGTTCTACTATGCACATCTCTACCTAAATTAGTATACCTGTTTATCACAACAAGAGGAAGAAATAATGCTATAGATTTTCAAAATTTTTTTAACGTTTCTTGCCTTGGTGACAGCTTCACATTTCTGCATCTTTGCTGTCTTGCCCATCTTCGACGGGCGTATTTTGTGACTTACGGCACTCTTGTTATTTTGTAAAATTTGGTTGAAGATGTCTATGGGGATTTAACATGGGGAACTTTTTCTAATTTCAGAAATAGTGGACCGATTTTCAAAATGTAATTTTTTTCTTTTCTTACATCATTTCCAAGCTATCTAGCTAGATTTCAGAATCAATTTCCAAAATGTTTCGTTTTTCAACTCCTCCTCCAGGTTTGTCACCTCATTTTTCCCCATGTTAAGTTCCCATGGAGAAGTCATTTGTATAAACGACCGTTTTTAAAAAAAACGGTACGTAATCATGTTTTAAACCGCAGGGCGGGTGGGCGGCGGACAGAAAAACTGCATAGTTTGTGTACACAACTCCTCTGAAACCGTTCAGTCGATCAATCTGAAACTATACACATGTCTTCTACACATATTGAAGATATGCACCTTGGGGTTTTTATGCCGAAAATATCACCTTTTTAACGAAAATATCACCTTTTTAACTTAGCCATTTTTTCTACATTTTTGTATACAATTCTATATAGGGTACATTCCCAGTCTGTAATATGACCTGCTGTTGAATGGATGATTTAAAACCCCAATCCATCAATCCTCCATACATGTGCATTCCTTGTTGAATATGACCTGGCTGATTTTGAATGGATGTAAAACCCCAATCCATCAATCTTCCATACAGGTGCATTCCTGTTACGTATAATTCCTGGCTGTTGAATGGAAGGATGTAAAACCCCAATCCATCAATCCTCATACCGGTATTCCTTCTGTCTGTATATGACCTTTTGAATGGAATGTAAAACCCCAACCTCATCATCCTTCATACAGGTGCATCCTGGTTCCTGTCTGTAATATGACCTGTGTTGAATTGGATGTAAAACCCCAATCCATCAATCCCCCATACAGGTACATTCCCGTCTGTATATGACCTTGCTGTTGAATGGGTGCAAAACCCCAATCCATCAATCCTCCATACAGGTACATTCCAGTGTGTATATGACCTGAAATGTTATGGATGTAAAACAATCCATCCATCAATCCCCCTACGGTACATTCTGTTCTGTATATGGTACATTGGTGTAGAATGGTGTAAACCCCAATCCATCAATCCCCTCATTCCTCCATGACTGTGATGGGTGTAAAACCCCAATCCATCATCCTCCATACAGGTACTTCCATGTGTATATGACCGTGCTGTTAAATGGATGTAAAACCCCAATCCATCAATCCCCCATACCGGTACATTCCTGTCTGTATATGACCTTGCTGTAGAATGGGTGTAAAACCCCAATCCATCAATCCTCCATACAGGTACATTCCAGTGTGTATATGACCTTGCTGTTAAATGGATGTAAAACCCCAATCCATCAATCCCCCCCATACAGGTGCATTCCTGTCTGTATATGACCTTGCTGTTGAATGGATGTAAAACCCCAATCAATCATCTCCCCATACAGGTGCATTCCAGCCTGTATATGACCTTGCTGTTGAATGGACGTAAAACCCCAATACATCAATCCCCATACAGGTACATTCTAGACTGTATATGACCTTGCTGTTGAATGGACGTAAAATCCCAATCAATCAATCCCCCATACAGGTGCCTTCCTGTCTGTATATGACCTTGCTGTTGAATGGATGTAAAACCCCAATCAATGAAACCTCCATACAGGTACATTCCTGTCTATATATGACCTTGCTGTTGAATGGATGTAAAACCTTAATCAATCAATCCCCCATACAGGTACATTCCTGTCTGTATTTGACCTTGCTGTTGAATGGATGTAAAACCCCAATCAACCAATCCCCCATACCGGTGCATTCCCATGTGTATATGACCTTGCTGTTGAATGGACGTAACACCCCAATCAACCAATCCCCCATACAGGTGCCTTCCTGTCTGTATGTGACCTTGCTGTTGAATGGATGTAAAACCCCAATCAATGAAACCTCCATACAGGTACATTCCTGTCTGTATATGACCTTGCTGTTGAATGGATGTAAAACCTTAATCAATCAATCCCCCATACAGGTGCCTTCCTGTCTGTATTTGACCTTGCCATTGAATGGACGTAAAACCCTAGTCAAACAATCACCCATACAGGTACATTCTAGACTGTATATGACCTTGCTGTTGAATGGACGTAAAACCCCAATCAACCAATCCCCCATACAGGTGCATTCCTGTCTTGTTGTTCAATGGACGTAAAACACCAATCAATCAATCCCCCATACAGGTACATTCCAGTCTGTATATGACCTTGCTGTTGAATGGACATAAAACCCCAATCAACCAATCCCCCATACAGGTGCATTCCAGTCTGTATATGACCTTGCTTTGAATGGATGTAAAACCCCAATCCATCAATCCTCCATACCGGTGCATTCCTGTCTGTATATTACCTTGCTGTTGAATGGATGTAAAATCCTAATCCATCAATCCCCCATACAGGTGAATTCCTGTCTGTATATTACCTTGCTGTTGAATGGATGTAAAACCCCAACCATCCAATCAATCCCCCATACCGGTGCATTCCAGTCTGTATATGACCTTGCTGTTGAATGGATGTAAAACCCCAATCCATCAATCCCCATACAGGTACATTCCTGTCTGTATATGACTTTGCTGTTGAATGGATGTAAAACCACAATCCATCAATCCCCCATACAGGTACATTCCTGTCTGTATATGACCTTGCTGTTGAATGGATGTAAAACCACAATCCATCAATCCCCCATACAGGTATATTCCTGTCTGTATATGACCTTGCTGTTGAATGGATGTAAAACCCCAATCCATCAATCCCCATACAGGTACCGGTGCATTATTGTCTGTATATGACCTTGCTGTTGAATGGATGTAAAACCCCAATCCATCAATCCTCCATACAGGTGCATTCCAGTCTGTATATTACCTTGCTGTTGAATGGACAGAAAACCCCAATCCATCAATCCCTCCATACAGGTGCATTCCTGTCTGTATATGACCTTGCTGTTGAATGGATGTAAAACCCCAATCCATCAATCCCCCCATACAGGTGCATTCCAGTCTGTATATGACCTTGCTGTTGAATGGATGTAAAACCCCAATCCATCAACCCCCCATACAGGTACATTCCAGTCTGTATATAACCTTGCTGTTGAATGGATGTAAAACCCCATACAGGTGCATTCCAGTCTGTATATAACCTTGCAGTTGAATGGATGTAAAACCCCAATCAATCAATCCTCCATACAGGTACATTCCTGTCTGTATATGACCTTGCTGTTGAATGGATGTAAAACCCCAATCCATCAATCCCCCCATACAGGTACCGGTACATTCCATACATTCCTGTCGTATACCTCCGCTGTTGAATGGACGGTTCAAATGGTGGTCACAATATATAGTTTTGATGTGAAATAAAGAAATTATTTCAAATTTTCAGCGTGTGTTTAACCTGGAATACCAGGACAGCCGTAAAATGCTGGGGAGGTTTGGGTTCGCGAGCCACGCCCACACGATCAAGAACCACAACCTTTCTGGGTGTCAAAAGTTTTGAGTTGCCCTCCCGGACCTTTTTTGTAGACAGCCGGACGTACTTGTACTGGTAAGCTGTCAATGACATCCCCTTCTCAACCGCCCTTCCCACACAATAAACTGTTTATTGTCTGGGATGGGTTGTGGCCTAGAGGTTAGAGCACTGAACTGCAATACCAGACGTTGTTGGTTCAATCCCCGCTGTAGGTATGAACAATATTTGTATTGTATTTCCATCCCACTCGTCTGTCAGATGAGACTTTAAACCGAGGTTTCGTCTCTATATGACCTTAGCTGTTTCTGGGACATTATTACCATTGGCCCGGCCTTAAATGACCTTAGCTGTTGATAGGCCATTAAACACCTCAAACAAAGAAATTACCTTTCACTTTAAATCTTTTATTGTCTTGGTCTGGCAAAATTTACAATTCAACTGTTTGTGCGAAGTTACCATTTAACTTGCTTATTATTCCCCCTGCAGGCAATTGTCTGGAGGGTATACTGAGTCAGAATGTCTGTCCGTGCTTCACAAAACTTAACGTACTGGTAAATGTCTTTTGGTATGTCATGCTGTGACAAGTCCATGACCCTCCAATCCCCGTTAGTCCCAAGGTCAAGATTACAAACTTAGTGCGTTCCCAAAACGTAGCGTGGCGGATAAATGTCTTGTAACCTGTTTTCCTTCATGGAACTTCTTGATACATTCATCTGATAGTGGTAAATGTCTTTTGGCATGTCATGCTGTGACAAGTCAATGATCCTCCGACTCCTGATGGTTCCAAGGTCAAGGTCACAGACACAGTGCGTTCTCAAAAGTTACACATACATTGGTGCACATGTTTGGGGGTGGGGCGTATTCCGTAAGCACTCGATTACCGACAAGTCTAGCTATTACACTCACTGGTGTGTTATTGTCACGCCTGCTTTTTCCGTCGTCGTCGTCCGAAATGTCAAAAAGTTTGTACAAGTTTCTTTGTCATGATATAACATTAATATTACTTGACAGATTGCTTCAATATTTGTACACTTGATACATGTGAGCATTAAACACACCCCAACAACATAACCTTGACCTTTTGTACCTTCACATTTTTTCATATTGGTGCACATGTTTGGGGGTGGGGCGTATTCCGTAAGCACTCGCTTACCAACAAGTCTAGCTATTACACTCACTGGTGTCTTATTGTCACGCCTGCTTTTTCCGTCGTCGTCGTCCGAAATGTCAAAACATTTGTACAAGCTATGTTATCATGGTATAACTTTAATATTACTTGACAGATCGCTTCAATATTTGGACACTTGATACATATGAGCATTTGGAACACACTAATGCCACCATTAACATGACCTTGACCTTTTTTGCCTTCACATTTTTGAAGAAACATTGCCATTTATTTTGCATCAAAAAGTTTGTACAAGCTTCTTCATTATGATATAGCTTTAATATTACTTAACGGATTGCTTCAATAATTGGACACTTGATACATGTGAGCATTTGAAACACACTCATGTCCCCATTAAAATAACCTTGACCTTTTGTAACTTCACATTTTTTCGGAAACACACAGCCATTTTTTTGCGTAAAAAAGTTTGTACAAGTTTCTTCTTCATCTTCGTATAACATTAATATTACTTGATGGATTGCTTCAATATTTAGAAACATGACCTTGACCTTTTTTACCTTCACATGGTTTTAAATCAAAAAGTTTCTTCAACCTTAACCTTTTTTGTGTGTTAAGCATGCACTTCTCTGACTGTTTTTGTAATTCTTACTTTAGCACATGCCCATGATCATGTTACGGTCAAATGCCTCGACAGACGCGACACCAGTTCCGTGGCAGAATTCTTGTATGCAATAAAATACATGTATGTTTAAACCAGCCAATCAGTTCATTACTGTGAGCGTGCCAATTGTCTGGAGCGGTCTTATTTACATATTTATTAAAACAAGTATGATTTTTAATACACTGCATAAGTCAATTTTATTCAGTAAAATATGTTTAAACAATCAGTATGTGAGATCACGACCCCAATGACCTTGCTGTGCGTCTGTTTCAGGATGAACCGACCAACAACCTGGATCTGGAGTTCATAGACGCCCTCGCAGACGCCATCAATAGCTACACAGGAGGTGGGTGTGGCTGCCAACTGTCGTGTGCTCTTGTTTTATATTCCGTTTTCTTTCTCAATAAAAACATGATTTTACAGCACTTTAGAATCACTACACATCAACAGACAGCAATTATTGAATGGTTTGCTTTGAAATGAAAACATGTCTTGAAATTTCATGCAATACCAAGATGTGTTTTCATGGAAAATAAGAAAAATAAGCTATATTCGTGGTCTGTTTTAATTGTTTTCGGCCGCCATGAATAAAGGTACCACAATGTTTTTATTGCTTTTTGATACTCGCTATGCTACTTCTGATTTCAATTGGGATTTTGACAATTTTAATTGGGTATTTAAGCAAATACGCAGCTTATCTGGAGCTCTGAAATACATTGTCAATGCTTCATTATTTGATCAATGCATCACCAGTTACCTGATAAATTTGATTTTATTCCAGTGCTTGAGATTTAATCAGGTTATACCCATTATAAAAGTAGTAAGACTAGTACTAATCCTATTACTTTTTGGGTGTGGGGCTAAGTTACTCTGGGGTGGTGAGGACCTGGCACCAGGTCAGATTATTTAAATTTCAGGGCTGAATACATTTTTTTTCTGTAAATATTCAGTTCTGATTTTGAAATTTCCCCCCATCACAACGGGTGAAATATGGGATTCGACCCCGTTTACCCGGCCTAAAATTGCCTTAGCTGTTGATAGGCTGTATAACACCATTAAATAAATAAATCAACCCTGTTAACCCAGCCTAAAATGACCATACCTGTAGACAGGCTGTTAAACACCATTGCATCAAATCAAATTTATTGCAGCAGTGGTGATAGTGTCCCACGACGAAAGATTGATACTCGACACCGACTGCCAACTCTGGGTCGTCAAAGACAAGTGTATAAACGAGGTCGATGGAGGATTTGACGATTAGAGAAAAGAAATCTTAGAACAATTGGGGGAGACTGTGAAATCTCCCAGTAACGCCGGCATCACGCTAGAATAGCGGTGGACTAGGATCAGTCATAGATCGTCTTTCTTGGGAGTTTTATTATGTCCTCGACGATAGGCAAGAGGGGATATAGCGTTAGTCCATGTTTGTGAGTACGTTAGTAACACCTTTCATTTTTCAATAACTCGTGAACTGCTTCACACCGATCATATTTGGCCACAATGTGTGTCTAGAGATGGTGCTTTGTTTTACATACGACCCACGTCCGACAGCCCAAGGTCAAGGTCACTGAGGACATGTTCACCTTGTTTGTAAGGCAAATGTGTTAAAGTTGTTTTGTTGTTTTTAAGGCTGCCAGTGACGGGATTAGCTTAGTGATAATGATGACCTTGCTACAACCTTCAATTGAGTTTGGAATTTGGACGAGACCAACTTAAATGCCAGTTGACCAATCGATCAATAAATCGGAGGTTCTTGAAATTTGTTCCCAAATCAGACAGTTCGACCAATCCAACTTTGTGCACTGATAATGTGATTAATGTTTTCAGCAAATTTTTGTTTCACTACCATCCAGTTTTGGACTTGACCTGTGACATAGTTCCAAGCTCATTTGAAGGTGTTGTAAAATTACCATTTAACATTTCAGAATGGAATTACAGTCAAACTTGCACCAGCGACCACATGCATTAAGCGACTTTTGTAAGCAAAAGCAATATTAGTTTGTATTAAACGACCATTAATTGACAGGATGTCACTTTCTCCAGGTGAAATTAGCCTCAAGCGTGTGACAAAGTAAACAAATCCCCTGTCATTGTCAAAATGTGTGAATGTTGCATTGTTTATGATTATTGACCTGAAACCTCGTTCTGAATCACTAGATTCCTTAGAGCGAGTTCGGATTTGTACTATAGTTGAACTATAATAGATGCATTGCGCATGTCTAGTAGAGAATTTCCATGTACCCGGTACATTTCCCGCTCTCTAGAACTTTTTACCTATTCGCCGCCATCTTGAAACTGGAGGAACAGGTGTCTTTTGGCTAGTCGAACTATAGTAGATGTATGACGTCACTGGTCGAAGCAGTCTGCGTTCGCGGTTGTTTAGTTGAACTATAGTACCCATAGTTTAAGCTCAAACTCGCTCTTAGTGATTACTAAAGGGAATTAACATTCAAATGCTTTCATCTATTTTGATTAATAATTCAGAAAAGTGCACAGTAAACATTACCGGTAGTATTCTAATTTATTTATTTCTATGTTAATATTTAATATTCGCGATTTCCTGATTCCGAATATTAAACCATATAACTCGGACATGCCCGAACCCCCGGATTTCCAATTTCTTTTTAGTTTTTGTGTTAAGAGACCATTGTTCTAAGCGACCAATTTTGGTGTGTCCCTTGGGTAGTCGCTTAATGCAAGTTTGACTGTATTCATATTGCCAGCATGTTTACAATATTACCGTAATAACCTTAACTATTTTGACACTGTTTGCTTTGGGAAACTCCTATTAAATATGGATTTGCAAAACCTAACTAGGATTAGGACACTCTTTGTTGTGGCAAACCACATATTTATATATTTATATGTGTTTCCCATAATAAATTGTGTCTGAAAATTTAGGGTTATTGCGGTAGGTTTATTTATATCCAAAATAAGACCTGGCAAAACATTTAAAGGCACTGTGTCTCAGATGACGTCTCGAATATTTAATACATGGTTTTTCGCTTCATGCACTGCAATGACCTATAAAACCAATCACACCAGTTGATCAAATTCCCATAAAATGTTGCGTTATATTCAAGTGTATACGATCAGAATCTGTGATAAACAGGGGAGATAATTTGGTTATGCATTTTCGGTATACACGTACCAGTAAGGAAAATTTACAGAGTACTTGTGTAATGATCATGTAATATCACATTTACAATGAAGTTTCCATTATAGACTAGTAATATAAATAACAATAAATTAGTAACCATCGATAGCGTTTTTCAGTATTCAATTTTTTTTATTTGCTAATCCCAAATTATTTTCCGAGTGATATGTACAATTAGGTTCAGAAATACTATGTAAATCTATGATTGACCCTTAGACCGCTACTCACAACAATTGTCGTCTGTTGTTGCTTTTATATCTTGCCTTATTTCTCAATAAAAACTTGGGTTGACAACACTTCAGAATCATTTCCTATGGAAATGCTGTCAAAGCATGTTGAAAATTATTCTAAAGTGCTGTCAATGCATGTTTTTGATGATAAAAATGGAAAATAGAAAATAAACAGCAGACGACAAAAAACTTAAGATAGCGGTCTAAGGGTTAAAATATTTTTTTCCAATCGGTTTCATCACTTCCAAGAGATGGGGTTAGAATATAGGCTGAGGGGTAGAAAATAGGATTTCAATACGGAAGGTTGTGAGTTCTAAACCTACCCTAGTGCTTAAAATACTTTCATAGTACCGGTATTTCTATCCCACTGGTCTGTCGGATGAGACTTTAAACTGTGGTCCCGTCCCTTTATAACCTTAGCTATGTTTTCCTGAGACACGGTCCCTTTAAAGACCAGGGGGCCGTTTCACTAAACTTTGTATGACTAAAATGTTTGTGAGTGCAAAATTATGATAGTTTGTAAATTTCACATGAGCAATGTTTTCTTGTAAACAATTATTGGATTTACATTTTCAGAGCATAGGCTGCGTTTGCACTTATGCTCAATAAATGTAAATCCATCAATTTAAATTTACAGACGATCCTAAATTTGCACTTACGATTATCTTAGTCGTACGAAGTTTGGTGAAACGGCCCCTGGTTTGGCCCTCATGTACTTCGTTGGCATTCTTGTATGTGACAGTTGAATTTGGTTATACCCATTTTGTGAGTATTACAATTCGTAATCCTATTACTTTTAGGGGAAAGGGCCAAGTGACTTTGGTGTGGTATGGACGTGGCACCAGGATAGGTTATTCTAATTTCAGGGCTGAATAATTTCTTTCGCTGTAAATATTCCATTCTGATTTTGGGATTTTACCCCAATAGGCAATACAGCAGGTTAAATACGGGATCGAAACCCGTTAGCCCGGCCTTAAAGTACCTTAGCTGTTGATAGGCCATTAACACCAATAAACAAACAAACATAAGATAATGGGTTTCGCATGCATATTATCTCTGCAGCCGTAGTCAAATGTGACGAACCATGTGATTTTGTACCTAGGAACATGTGTGATATATCAAGAAAAATATAGTAAATGATAGCGAAAGCTGACAAAATCAGACGACGTCATTTACAGAAAATATCTCTGATTCTGAAAATAAATTTCATGAAAAATCGCACATTTTTGTGGGTACAAAGTCGCATGGCGTGTCTCAAATGATCTTGATACTTCATATGCTTTATGTTCTATATATATATATATATATACACCCATGCGGCCCAATGCCCACAGTCAAGGTCAAATGACACGGAAATTTGTGTTTGTGTTTCTGCTAATAGCTGGACTCTAGTTAGTTTCACTGACTGATTGGTGAACAGTGCAGACCCTGGTCAGACTGTGAGGATGTGCAGGCTGGTCTGGGTATACACTGGTCGCATCGGCCATAATCCTTAAATTCTCCTGCCACAGCCATATGAGCTGCCAATACACGTTTGTGTGCTTTGCAATCATGAACAGACATTATGAGTTGAGATAAATGACAATGAAACGCCAGCTACAGAAACACATTGGAATAAACAACAGTTGTGGGGAATTTATCGCGGTTAAATGTCGATTAATTCTCACAAAATGTTTCTTCCATATAATTCCACCCTAATTCTGTATTAATACGTGGTCTGATGTAGGTTCTGTGTACATGTTTTGTCCCGAAATGTCTCGCTGGATTCATGTAGGGGGCCATCTCTGATGCAGAACATCGAGAGTGGCCATCTTGGAAGCCATCTTGAATCATGATCGTTTTCCTGGAATTCAAGATGGCGTCCAAAATGGCTGCCATACAGACATATTGGTATATAACAAGTTGTAACTGCAGTACCAGCAGGTAAAATGTAGGATGTTGTGATTATTTATGTCAACTAAATGATATTTCACTAGAAAAATAATAATTTGGTGTTTAGAAATTAAAGTGTTATGTAAAAATTAATTTATTTCACAAAATTTGAAAAAACAAATAAATTAAAAATGGAATTCTTTTACTAGATTACATATTTTCTTTCATTAAAAAATAAATGTAATTATATTATCCATGCACTCATTTACATGGTCAATAGGTGCCGATTGCAATCAGTTTTCATTTAAATGATAATGAAAAAAATGTTAAGTCAGTTATTGGTGGATGGGGAAAATCACAGTAAAACACACACTAACAGACACATCTTTCATTTTCATGTACTATAGTTATGTTATTTATGGGTTAGGGTTAACAATGCATTGTATGTCATGTGGATTTATTGAAACATAAATCAATAATCCGTCCGTCTTCTTCCTCTGAACTGCTGGGCTGATGTTGACCAAACTTCACGGGGATTATCTATGGGTGAAGCCTTTTCAGATTTGTTAAAATGGATGTCGTCGCATATCCAAGATGGCCACCGTAGAAAAGTAGGTCAAATTCTTAAAAATCTTCTCACGAACCGCCTGATCGAGTCGACGAAACTTGGCAGAAATGAACGATAGTCTATGCTCTTTCAGATTTGTTAAAATGATGACCCTGAGATCAAATGTGGGCGGGGTCAAGTAAGGGTCAAATTTGTCCAAATATGGTCGTGTTGTATCTCCAATGTAAGGTATTGAGGAGACAATCACTCTGGAGCTTTTTTATCGAAATCGGATGATTACGTCATCCATGATGGTTGTCGAAATGTTGTCCTTTTATTATAGATTTCAAACGTCCTCTTCTCGTGAACCGCTGGTGGTCAAAACTTCACAGTTATGGTGCGTGGGTGAAGCCTTTTCATATTTATACCCCCCCTCCCCACCCCGCAACAAAGTTGTGGGGTGGTATACTGGAGGCAGCTTGTCTGTCCGTCCGTCCGTCCGAGTTTCCGTGTTTCCGTCCGTCACAAAACTTAACAATTGTAAATTTCCTTTTAACTTCTCTTTCCCTTTGCGGAAATCTTTCATATTTTACCCGCCCCTTCTCTGACACTCATACATCATTCTGCAACAAACCTACGACCCCCATTTATGCCAGGGGTCAAGGACTTAGAAACTTAGAAAAAAACGAAAACTTAACAATTGTAAATTTCCTTTTAACTTCTCTTTCCCTTTGCGGAAATCTGTCATATTTTACCCCACCCTTCTCTGACACTCACATTTGCAACAAACCTACGACCCCCATTAATGCCAGGGCTCAAGGTCACGGACTTATAAACTTAGAAAAAAACTAAAACTTAAACAAATGTAAATTTACTTCTCTTTCCCTTTTTGGCGGAATGCAGTGATATTTACCCCGGCCCCCCTTCTCTGACACTATACTCATTTCTGGCAACAAACCTACGACCCCCATTTATGCCAGGGGTTCAAGGACTTAGAAACTTAGAAAAAAACGAAAACTTAACAATTGTAAATTTCCTTTTAACTTCTCTTTCCCTTTGCGGAAACTTTTTTTCATATTTTCCCCACCCCTTTCTCTGACACTCATCATTTGCCAACAAACCTACCCCCCACCCCATTTAGCAGGGCTTTTCAAGGTCACGGACTTATAAACTTAGACTAAAAACTAAACAATGTAAATTTACTTCTCTTTCCCTTTGCGGAATGCAGTGATTATTTTTTACCCGGCCCTTCTCTGACACTCATACATCATTCTGCAACAAACCTATCGACCCCCCCCCCATTTATGCCAGGGGTCAAGGACTTATAATGTCTAGTTTGCTTTTTTCAACTGGAACCACCATCGCACTCTCCATATGTGCTGACATAGTCTTTTATCTGAAAATGATAGTATGCGAGCTGGAATTCATTCTAGGTCGGGGCTGACGCGGGGGGGTATTCCGTAAGCCCCCGCTTACTGACAAATCTAGTTGTTACAATGGTGGTCGTCGCATCATCCAAGATGGCCGCCATAAAAAAATGAGGTCAAGTTCTTAAAAAACCTTCTCATAAACCGCCTGACCGATTTTGCCGAAACTTGGCAGGAATGGTCGATAGTCAATGCTCTGTCAGATTTGTTAAAATGACCCCGAGCTCAAAAATGGGCGGTGGGGGGTCAAGTGGGGTCAAATTCACATTTGGCCAAATATGATCATTATCAAATCGAAGGTATCCAGGAGACGATCACTCTGGAGCATTTTTTTTGTCAAAATCAGATGATTACCTCATCCAAGATGGCAGCCAAAAGGTCATCCTTTTATTATAGATTTCAAACGTCTTCTTTGTGTGAACCGATACTGGTCAAACTTCACAGTTATGGTCCGTAGGTCAAGTCAGCGTTACAAGCCCATTCGGGCCTCTTGTTTATTGGGGGGGCCTGACCTTATGGTTACACCTGTCTGTTTGTCTGTTTGTCAGTCCGTCACACAAATATTCACCTTGTTTAAGTCTGCAAGTTGTATATCGCTTGGCATATCTTCATGATACTTCCGGGTTCCCACATGTATACAACATGACCTAGTGACGTGTTATTTGCAAGAAAGACGATTCTGGATTTGTACTTTTGGAGTTATATCTCCCTTTGACAAAATGTTCTTGTTTATTTGGGTCTTTGTCTGGGTTGCACGTCGTCTACCACATGGCATATGTTCATGATACTTTACACATGTGTAATTTTGGTTAGAGGCATGCAGCATGCCAGAAAGATGATTGGATTTTGTACTTTTGAAGTTACATGTATATCCATATTCACGATGTGGTGGTTGGTTGGGAGTATGTGATGGATAATTTAACAATCGGGATTCAACCTTACTGTCTGGAATCACAACTGGAGACCCTGCTTAACCATCAGATATGTCTGGCTTTCTTGTATGTGAGAGTTGAAACTGGTTATACCCTTTAGAAGAGTAATCCTAATCAGAATATTATCATGAGGACACATCACATGAAATTGTTTGTCCTATTCTTAGGGTCTGCTAGTTCTACAGCTTCCGTTGATATAGGCTACCAGTGGGGGCATCCGTATCCCATGGATACATTTCTAGTTATTCTCTTTATGGTTAGGCATTACTCTAAACATAACTGCATACTGATACTGCAATAGGATATTGATAATATGTCAATTTCTAGTAAATAGATTTCAATTTTCACCAAATATGCTTTAATGCGTGTTAAAAATTTAAGAAAGTTGCGGGAGTTTCTCAATTCCATCATCATATCCCTTGAAGGATTACGTTAATATTTCAATACATCATACATGTATCAGCTTGTATGTCGGTCGGTCTGTTGGAGATTTTGTTTCGGCTGTGTATCTTCTAAACCGATCACTGAATTTTTAAATGATTTGCCATGATGAGATGATGTCGTGTTCAATACCGACGTGTCTACCTCCAAGGTCACTTAGAGGTCAAAGGTCACATTTCGTTTCCACACTATACCTTCTAAACCGATGAATGAATTTTCAAATGATTTGGCACAAATGTTTGCCATCAGACGATGTGTCGCATTCAATACCAATGTGGTTACGTCCATGGTGAAGATCACACAAAGGTGAAAAATGTTCATGAGATTTTGTTTCCACACTATATCTTCTAAACCGATGAATAGATTTTAAAATGATTCGACTTGAACATTTGTCATGATGACGATGTGTCACATTCAAAAACCCATGTACCTGTGTCCGAGGTCAAGGTCACACTTAGAGGTCAAACATGTGCATGAGATTTCCCTTCTGTACATCTTCTAAACTGACAAATGGATTTTCAATTGATTTGTCACATATATTTACCTTGATGAGACGATGTGTATTGTTCAATACCAATGTGTCCACATGCAATGTCAAGGTCATACTCGGAGGTCAAAGGTCAATAAGATTTTGTATATCTTCTAAACCAATGAATGGATTTCAAATGATGTGGCACAAAAGTTTGCCATGATGAAATGTTGTGTCACGTTCAATAGCCATATACCAAGGTCAAGGTCACAATTAGAGGTCAAATATGTACACGAGATTTCATTTCTGTATATACTATCTTCTAAACCAATGAATGGAATTTTCGAATAATTCGCTGCAAATGTTTGTCATGATGAGACGAAGTGTCACGTTAAAAAAAAACCCGTACCTACTTCCAAGGTCACACTTGGAGGTCAAACATGTGCATAAGATTTCCTTTCTGTACATCTTCTAAACCGACAATTTTCAAATGATTTGTCATAAATGTTTGCCATGATGAGACGTTCAATACCAATGTGTCCACGGGCAATGTCAAGGTCACACTCGGAGGTCAAAGGTCAAAAATGCGCCTAAGATTTTGTATATCTTCTTAACCAATGAATGGATTTCAAATAATGTGTCACAAGTGTTTGCCATGGCATGATGAAATGTTGTGTCGCGTTCAATAGCCACAACCAAGGTCAAGGTCACAATTTGAGGTCAAAGGTAAAAAGGAACATGAAATATATATTCCAACCTATGAAACTATGTCTGATATTAAACCTGTTCATGTGTAAAAGCAATATTGGTGGGGGTATTATGGTCGCGTCTGTGATCACTCTAGTTATACTATATATAATCCTAACTGCAACAAAGTTTAAAAAAAAAAAAAAGTTTTTTAAACCCGATTGACCCAAAATTTGGTGAACTAATTCAGTTTTCCATACTGATCAAACTGTGCAACTTTCGGCTTAATCAGACATAAAAAATGTTTTTCCATAAAAAAACACCAAGAAATTCATCAACTTTTTCCGATTAAGCTGAAACTTACACATATTGATCAGCATGAAAAACTGAACCAATCCACAAATTTTCAGCCAAATCGGACATAAAAAAAATTTGGTTCGTAAAAAAAACATCAAGGTCCGTACCCCTTGGTGTTTTTTTAGAGAAATTCATCAACTTTTTCCGATTAAGCTGAAACTTACACATATTGATCAGCATGAAAAACTGAACACATCCACAAATTTTCAACCAAATCGGACAAAAAATAAGACTTAGCTTTTAAATAACGAGTCAACGATAGTCTGTAAATGTGTTTTATTGTGCTTTACCCCACCCACCAATATGCATTAATACTTTTTTCCTTATCATTCTAATGAAAATTGATTGCAATTGGCACCTATTACCCATGCAGTCAGCATGTGGAGAATATAATTATATTTATTTTTAATATAAAAAGAAATGCAATCGTGTAATGAACATTTTTATTTATATTTTTTGTAAATTTTGCTAAACTCATTTTTATACGACAGTCACATTTTCTATACACAAAATTCATTGATTTTTCTGGTAAATACATTATTCAGACATAAATGATGATAAAATCCTACATTTTCCCCGTTAGTTCTGCAGTTACAACTTTTATATACAAATACGTCTGTATGGCAGCCATTTTGGACGCCATCTTGATTTCCAGGACAATGACCAGGATTCAAGATGGCTACTCTCGATGCAGCCGGTTATATACGGGATCGAATCGTTGGCGCGGCCTTAAATGACCTTAGCTGTTGATAGGCCGTTCAACGCCAATGAATCAAATCAAGATGGCCACTCTTGATGTTTCTGCATCAAAGATTGTCATTACATGAATCCAGCAAGACATTTAAGGGACATAAACATGGACATAGGACCTACATCAGACCATGTGTGAATAGACTTATAGAATTATATGGAAGAAACATTTATTGAGAATTAATCTACATATTAACCCAGATCAATTCTCCACAAATGTTTATGTAACTGGCGTTTCACCGTCATTTACCTCAACTCCTAATGGCTGTTCACGATTACAAAGCACACAGACGTGTATTGGCGGCTCGTATGGCTGTGGCTGGAGAAATAGGGCTTATGGCCGATGCGACCCATGTATACCAGACCAGCATGTGCATCCAGTCTGACCAGGAGGGTATGCACTGTTCACCAATCAGTCAGTGAAACACGAGTCTGGCTACTAGCAGAAACACAAATTTCTGTGTCATTTGACTTTGACCAAGGGCATTGGGACGACATAGGGGGTTATATGATATCAATGAATTGGTTTAATAAACAATGACCAGGAACGTTCCTATTTCAATTATGTGTAACCCGGGAAATATGGGGAGAAGAGGATGGGAGGATACGTATCCATTTAGTGGGATTCACACTTCGAATGGCGACAAGTAACCTAGCATTTGTAAGGGTGCAGGATATTGTCGTCTTGGTGCTGAACATACAGTGCTCCCACTACACAGGTGGAAGACTGGAACCCTTGACCAAACACTCATTAAAAACCACATTACCCCACCCACCAGTAGCCTATTTCACCAACATTGCAAAGTATGCTTTTCTAGCAAAGTATACTTTGAGGGAGTAATCATTTATTTTTCCAGAAATGCAATATGTCATATATAACTAACGACTGCATATATTTGATAATTACAAGTATGCAGACTTATTATACTTAATTTATTACATTATCACAGCCAAAATGGCTGTGATAATGTAATAAATTCAGTATAATAAACAATTAATAAACTTCTCCTAAAATTGAAAATTTCTCCCTCAAAGTATACTTTGCTAGTAAAGTATACTTTGCAATTTTGATGAAATCGGCTACTGGTGTGGTACTGTATGCTATGTTTCCTATAAGGAAACAGAACGTACAGTACGACAAAAGGTGGGTGGGCTAATGGGATTTTTGTTTAATGTCACATGTCGTTCTTGACTTCCACCTGTGGTGTATTCCTGTCTAAATCATGTAAATGACCCTGTTGTTGATCGATTAGGGTGTTCAATACAACGTCTATGAATATCTATTAAAAAGCCTTACTAATAACAATTAGCTACTTACACAAATAAACCATATGAATGTGATCAGCAAGTCTTTATGCAGACACTGCCGCAGATAAAAATACACCTACTACTGTAATGTGCAAATAATACACCAGTGTTGATGTTTTACATCTGTATTTACACTACAGGTGTGTAGAAGCAACAGTATTCATATAAAACATCAACACGTGCTTATTATTGTCTTTACTACAGCATATGAATGTGATCAGCAAGTCTTTATGCGGATACTGCCGGGCCAAGATTTTATAAAAATACAACCCACCTATACTGTAAAATGTGCAAATAATTAACCACCAGGTTTGTTGATGGTTTTACAGGTTTGTTGTATAAGGGCCAAAAATTATTTCTTTAATAAACAATTCAACATGTGCTTATTATTGTCGAACTACAGCATATGGTGTCATTTCCTTGCTGCAGCATCTGCATAAAGACTTCATGAACACATACATTATAGTTTGTTGGTGAAAGAAGCTATCAGTTTATGATTATGGCTTTTTATTAGATTTCCAGACTTTACGTGTGGCAATGAGAAGGGTACGATTACCCGAACAAGGTCATTATTCAGACAGGAATTCACCTGTATGTGGGCGGGCACTGGACATTCAGCACCAAAAATACAATAAAACCTTTCAGCACGGACACAATATCCTGATCTGCTGCCAGGCACCCTTAATACACCAGACCACTTGCCACCAGGTGTGAATCCCAGTAAATATGAATCCTAAAGGATGGATTCATCCAGATACGTGCATCCTCCGATCCTCCTGAAATGTAGAAGAAACAAGAATGTAGAGAACAAGTTTATTACCTCACAGAGGCGTCTGAGGTTCGAGGTATATACACACACAGGTAAAATAATACAAGCTATCAACAAAATGTACAACAACTACACATACAGATGTCAACATTTGACTGTCCGTGCAGATTCTGATCAAACTGTGCGGCTACGCAAGCTGATCTGGATCTACGCTGGTCGTATAGTATGTCTACGCGAGACATGTAGAACACGTTATGATGTTAATGCATTGAAGTCTATGGATACAATACTTTGTTGAGAAAAAAATTCACAGCCACATTGCTCACCATAGCACTATAGACCGAAGGTTGTTACATAAAATTGGCACGATCAGCGCACATTTAAAACCCCTGATTTCGGTTAGGCCATTATAAAATAAATGCTAGATTCTCATCTTTATTGTCAATACATGGTGGTTGGTTGGGAGCATGTGATGGGTAATTACATATTTTCAGAGAGACATAAGAAAGACATTGATGAATTGTCATTTGCTATTAAGTTAGAGAGTATAGCCATTATTTTCATTCCCAGCATGCAAAGATGGTCGATGGTCGGTATTCGGTATTTCCGATATCCTGAACATATAAAATAAAATTTCACCGGTCATAATTTACCCGGACACCGTACATATTTGACTGGGCTTCAAATCGCTGTTTGGAATTGCGATTATTTTGGCAATAATATGCGAAACTGTTCTACTTATTTATCATGTGATTCAAGATGGCTTCTTTAGTGAAGAAACCTTGCTTGTTACAAAAGTTTAGGGACGAATATGCTCAACTCTGGCTAGTGTTGAAACACCCGATACTGGATGAAAATCATGCTTATTGTTCCGTGTGTAACAACAATTTCTCTATCTCTCATGGGGAAGAGATGACTGTAGAAGACATGTTCATTCTAAGAAACCCATGTGTAAGTACACATGTACATGTATGTAAGCATTAGTATATTATTGCTATGTATCATGATTTTATGAACATTTTTTTCTTATTTCACCCCAAAACATGCAAAATTTGCAGCTTATCTGGAGCTCTCACTTATCTGAAGTGTTCCATAGCAGTTTTATAACTGTTTATATTGATATAGTAGCCTCAATTTTGATGATTCCTGAAAAAGCCCACAGATTCCTGAAAACTAACTCCGATATTCCTGACAACAGCATTTTGGGGTTGGCATTTCTGGTGTATGTATTTGAAGTTTAAATTAAGGGTTGTGGAGATAAAAGGTATGTAAAAGCTTTAACGCAAATTGTAAAGTCATTTGACCTTGATCTTGGGCATGTGGGCCGCATGGGTGGGCTATATAATGAAAATATGGATGATAATAAAGAAGTTTGAAGTAAATCGGAGTACGTGTTATGGAGATACAAGGTATGTAAAAACTTTAACACAAATTTCAAAGTCATTTGACCTTGACATTGGGCATGTGGACCACATTCATATGGAATGAAAATATGGATGATGAAAATGAAGTATTGAAAATTGGAGGAACAATTGGGGAGATCTAAGGTATGTAAAAACTTTAACGCAGATGTTACAATAACGCAAACTTCTAACTCATTTGGCCTTCACCTTGGGGCACAGTGGCCGCATGAGTGGGACACAGAATGAATATATGGATGATGCCCAATAAGCATACAGTTTCAAGCAAATCTGACTTACGGTTACAGAGATAGTAGGTATGTGAAAACTTTAACGCAAATTTTGACAGAAACTTTAGCGCAAACTTCTAAGTCATAGGGGCACAGGGGCCGCATGAGTGGGACACAGAATACAGACGGGAATGTACCTGTATGGGGGATTGATTGATTTGGGTTGTACGTCCATTCAACATCAAGGTCATATACAGACAGAAATGTACTGTTATGGGGGATTGATTGATTGGGGTTTTACGTCCATTCAACATCAAGGTCATATACAGACAGAAATGTACTGTTATGGGGGATTGATTGATTGGGGTTTTACGTCCATTCAACATCAAGGTCATATACAGACAGGAATGTACCTGTATGGGGAATGACGGATTGGGGTTCGTCCATTCAACATCAAGGTCATATACAGACAGAAATGTACTGGTATGGGGGATTGATTGATTGGGGTTTTACAGACAGGAATGTACCCGTATGGGGGATTGATTGATTGGGGTTTTACGTCCATTCAACATCAAGGTCATATACAGACAGGAATGTACCTGTATGGGGAATGATGGATTGGGGTTTTACGTCCATTCAACATCAAGGTCATATACAGACAGGAATGTACCACAGGTGGAAGACTCGGACCTATGACACCAAAAAAATGCCTATTCAAAAAAATTCCCATTACCCCACCCACATGGTCTCGTACATTACCATATTATATACAGAAAGGTGAATAACATTGTGGCCATTAAAGAAAGAGCCCGCTCATTTCCGACTCGCACAAACACAATACACATCGATTAAATGTATGATTTCTGTCGCTGGCAATCGATAAAGGTATTAGGTGTGTGAATATATTCACTTCAAATCGCTCTTTCCAGCATTTATTCAGTTATTCGCATTTTGTATACACCATCCAAAGCGAAATTTGCGTATACGAAAGAATCTCACACAGAATCGGAGGTCGTCCGGCGTGGATTATCGGTCATATTTGACCAATAACTGATCGCCAGCTCAAACTAAAGTGGTGCACCATGACCATATACATTAGCAACTCCAACCTTACAAAGTTCGTCTAATTGTGATCATTCACCGATCTAAAAAACACCTTTTTTCTACTTTCATTCATGATTCGCGTACTATCAGATTATGTCTTCCGCAATTCTGAAAATAGTGCAATGACGTCATACAGTTTAGATTTAGCCAATCAGAGATGTTCTTTACATAGACGCTTCCGGTTGTATTATGGAAGATGGTGCATTGACCCAGTTCCAGATAATGAACGAAATTAGACAAAAAAGTGTTTTTTAGATCGGTGAACGATCACAATTGGACGAACTTTGTATGGTTGGAGTTTCTAATGTATATGGTCATGGTGCACCACTTTAGTTTGAGCTGGCGATCAGCTATCGGCCAAATATGACCGATAATCCACGCCGGACGGCCTCCGATTCTGTGTGAGATTCTTTCGTACACGCAACTTTCGCTTTGGATGGGGTAATCAAAACGCGAATAACTCAATAAATACTTGAAACAGCGATTTGAAGTGAGTATATTCACACACCTAATACCTTTATCGATTGCCAGAGACGTATTTCATTAATCGATGTTTGTTGTGTTTGTGCGAATCGGAAAAGAGAGGGCTCTTTCTATATTAGCCATATTTATACCCACCTTCTATAAATAGAAGATGGTAATGTACGAGACCAAGTGGGTGGGGTAATGGGATTTTTTTTAATAGGCATTTTTTTGGTGTCATAGGTCCGAGTCTTCCACCTGTGGAATGTACCTGTATGGGGGATTGATGGATTGGGGTTTTACGTCCATTCAACAGCAAGGTCATATACAGACAGGAATGTACCTGTAGGTATTGATGGATTCGGGTTTTACGTCCATTCAACAGCAAGGTCATATACAGACAGGAATGTACATGTATGGGGGATTGATGGATTGGGGTTTTACGTCCATTCAACATCAAGGTCATATACAGACAGGAATGTACATGTATGTGGGATTGATAGATTGGGGTTTTACATCCATTCAACATCAAGGTCATATACAGACAGGCATGTACCTGTATGGGGCATTGATATATTGGGGTTTTACATTCATTCAACAGCAAGGTCTACTACAGACAGGAATGTATTTCATTTCTTTTCTTTTATCGTCAAATACTCCATCGACCTCGTTTATACACTTGTCTTCGACGACCCAGAGCTGGCAGTCGGTGTCGAGTATCAATCTCTCGTCGTGGGACACTATCACCAACGCTGCAATAAATTTGATTTGATTCAATGGTGTTTAACGGCCTGTCAACAGCTAAGACCATTTTAGGCCAGGTAAACGGGGTCGAATCCAATATTTCACAACTGAATATGTACAAAAAAAAAATATATTCAGCCCTGAAATTAGAATAACCTGACCTGGTGCCAGGTCGTCACCCCCCCCCCCCCCCCCCCCCCCCAGAGTAACTTAGCCCCACACCCAAAAAGTAATAGGATTAGTACTAGTCTTACTACTTTTATAATGGGTATAACCGGATTCAATCTCAAGCACTGGAATAAAATCAACAGACCACGAACATAGCATATTGTTCTTATTTTCCATGAAAACACATCTTGGTATTTCATTAGAACTTGGAGACAATTCTAATGAAATGCCAAGATATGTTTTCATTTCGAAGCACACCATTCAATAATTGCTGTCTGTTGATATGTAAACAGTATTGTGATTCTATTTTACCCAAATAAAATGTTGAAATACCCAATTGCTTCAGAAATGATGGAGTGTCACAATACTCAATTACTAATAATTCCTTATCTGGAGTGCTGGTAAATCATGTGTGTTTGCTCAATGCACAGCTGGTACCTCATATACATTTATATCCGCTATCCAAGATACCTAGACAACCTTCCCTCAGCAGAATCCGAAGCAAATTGATTAACAAACTAGATTTACAGGACAATTAAATGATATTACACACCATCAACGGGCTAGTAGTGTGATTTTATCTTCAGAAATGATGGAGTGACAATACTCAATTACTAATTCCTATCTGGAGCCCTGGTATTTACTAAACACGCATATCTGGGTCACCACGATATTCGCTGACGTTGCATGAACGGCGTCACACGATGTTACTGAATATAATGAGACAATGTTAACGTTTTTACAAGTTTGTGTTCTTTTCAACGAAAACCATGACGTTATTTTGCTCATCCTCTAGAATCACTTGATAAATAGAGTACCAGGCGTCTTTTGATATTGAGTTTATCAGTCTTGGCTCAGAAAATATGCGATTCCTCACACATCCTAGCCTTGCCTGATAAACTTGGAAAACATGGTTAACTGTATTGACACTATCATCATATAAAATACAAAATACACATCGAGTTTGAAATTACTCAATAGACATAAGGCTTATCTGGAGCGATGTTTAATATTTATAATGCAGATTAATTTTTGTCGTCTGCTGTTTTTAATTTTTATTTTCCATTTTTCTCATCAAAACAGGTTTTGACAATACTTTAGAATCATTTCCAATGGATATGATTCTGAAGTGCTGTAAAACCATTTTTTTATTGAGAAAGAGAAGAAAGAATATAAAATATCAGCAGACAACAATCTACGTTTCATCATAAATAGTCCATTTGCAAATACAAAATATGCATCGACTTTGAAAATAGTTTTTAGACACAAGGCTTATCTGGAGCAATGTTTAACCATTATAATGCTGAATTATTTGTTGTCGTCAGCTGTTTAATTTTATTTTTAATTTTTCTCCAGACCAAGAGAATACAAATGTGAAAGTGAAAGGTAATTTGTTTGTTTGTTGGTGTCAACAGCTACGGTCAATTAAGGCCGGGCCAATGGTACTATTATCCCAGAAACAGCTACGGTCATATAGACGGAACCTCGATTTAAAGTCTCGTCTGATAGACGAGTGGGATGGAAATACAATGCAAATATTGTTCATGCCTCTAGGCCACATCCCAGACAATAAACAGTTTATTGTGGGGGATGGGCATGCAGGAAGGGGATATAACTGACAGCTTACCAGTGCAAGTACGTCCGGCTGTCTACACAAAAGGTCGGCGAGGGCAACTCGAGACTTTTGACCCCCAGAAAGGTCGTGGTTCTTGATCGTGTGGGTGTGGCGCGCCAACCCAAACATCCCCAACATTTTACGACTGTCCTGGTATTGCAGGTTAAACTTGCGCTGAAAATTGGAAATAATTTCTTTATTTCTCATCAAAACTATATAGTGTCACCACCATCTGAACCGTGGTCACAAGATAATTATACTTTCATCGAGAAATAAGAAAATTCATAAAGAAAATACATGTATTTCAGAATGTTCATACACCCATAAGTCTATTCTGAATATAATGGAATACGTCCATGCAACAGACAGGAATGTACCTGTATGGGTAATTGATGGATTGGGGTTTTACATGCATTCAACAGCAAGGTCATCTACAGACGGGAATGTACCTGTATGGGGGATTGATTGATTGGGGTTTTACATGCATTCAACAGCAAGGTCATATACAGACGGGAATGTACCTGTATGGGGGATTGATTGATTGGGGTTTTACATCCATTCAACAGCAAGGTCATATACAGACGGGAATGTACCTGTATGGGGATTGATGGATTGGGGTTTTACATGCATTCAACAGCAAGGTCATATACAGACGGGAATGTACCTGTATGGGGGGGGATTGATGGATTGGGGTTTTACATTCATTCAACAGCAAGGTCATATACCTGTATGGGGGGATTGATGGATTGGGGTTTAACATCCATTCAACAGCAAGGTCATATACAGACGGGAATGTACCTGTATGGGTGATTGATGGATTGGGGTTTAACATCCATTCAACAGCAAGGTCATAATACAGACAGGAATGTACCTGTATGGAGGATTGATTGATTGGGGTTTAACATCCATTCAACATCAAGGTCATATACAGACGGGAATGTACCTGTATGGAGGATTGATTGATTGGGGTTTAACATCCATTCAACAGCAAGGTCATATACAGACAGGAATGTACCTGTATGGAGGATTGATTGATTGGGGTTTAACATCCATTCAACATCAAGGTCATATACAGACGGGAATGTACCTGTATGGAGGATTGATTGATTGGGGTTTAACATCCATTCAACAACAAGGTCATATACAGACAGGAATGTACCTGTATGGGGGATTGATTGATTGGGGTTTTACATCCATTCAACAGCAAGGTCATATACAGACAGGAATGTACCTGTATGGGGGATTGATGGATTGGGGTTTTACGTCCATTCAACATCAAGGTCATACACAGACAGGAATGTACCAGTATGGGGGATTGGTGGATTGGGGTTTTACGTCCATTCAACAGCAAGGTCATATACAGACGGGAATGTACCTGTATGGGGGATTGATGGATTGGGGTTTTACGTCCATTCAACATCAAGGTCATACACAGACAGGAATGTACCAGTATGGGGGATTGATGGATTGGAGTTTTACGTCCATTCAACAGCAAGGTCATATACAGACGGGAATGTACCTGTATGGGGGGATTGATGGATTGGGGTTTTACGTCCATTCAACAGCGAGGTAATATACAAACGTACGCCAATGTGCCGACTATATCGCGCTGCCTGGAAGCGGGCGCAACAAAAATAAAAACTCACGTAGCACATCTGCACACCATAAGGAAGACATATATGAAATAGTCTCTAGCTACATGTACCATGGTTTAAAAGGCAAAATTGTGAAATTCAATTCATTTATTTCTGCTGTCAAGACCAAGAATGGCTAAAATGTGACTGTGATTGTAGAAATTGGGCATAGGAGATTTGTGACCAGTGTAGATCCTGATCGAATACCAAACTCCTGTAGCTCGATAATTATCTATATTGCTGCTTAGAAGCAAGACGTATGATTCATTAATGGAATGGCAAACAGTACAGATCCTGATCAGACAGTGCCGACACACAGGCTGATCTGGATTTACACTAGTCGCAGTCTCATGAGAAAGACCAGTGGGATGGAAATACTATGAAAGCATGTTTGATGTCTAAGGTGAGGTTTGAACCCACAACCTTCATACAATAAACATGACCCACTTACCTTCCAACAGTCGCCGTCCCTCTGTGTGACAATGATGGTGTCACCCCCGTTAAACTTGAGTGACGCGAGTTGGGGACCGGGGCTCGGTACCCCAGGGTACATCATGTTGGCTTTGTACCACTCTGCAAGACGGGACAGTAGTTTGATTGGCCGAGTGAGCATAGCTCAACAACGAATCAAAATTCTGATTTAAATATTAAAACAGAGGACAGTAGAGTTTGATTGGTCGAATGAAATTAGCTGAACAACAAATCAAAATTCCTGATTGAAACCGATTAATCAATAAAGTGAAAAAGAATGGGTTTAACATTCCTGCAACAGCTAGGGTCATATCGAAAACAGGATTTCGGTTTCAAGTCTCATCTGAAACAGCAGTGGGATGGAAATACCGGTACTTTCCATGCCTAGGGTCACAGGGGTCCGAAGTTGTGCTGGGAAAAGTGTACTGGGTCCGAATCGGTAGGCGTCTTAGTCGGTGGGCATCTTATAAGATGCCCACCGATTCGGACCCAGTACACTTTTCCCAGCACAACTTCAGACACCTGTGCCTAGGGCGGGGATTGAACCCACAACCTCTGGAATTTAAGTCTAGTGCTCTAAACTCTAGGCCACACCCCATCCCTAGCTGAACAACAAATCAAAATTCCTGATTTAGATATTAATGAGAAGTGCTCAAAATTAGGCAGTTTTACTGGTAGAGACTGACGACAGTTCAGCCTTAGGCAATCAAACTTTCTTATTTGGAGAAAGAACCCCAATCAAAATCAGCCCAATAAATCTTTCTGATTTTGTGATTAAGAACTACTCAAAAGTCTTTATTTGTACTTGAAGTCAGGCGTCGACCAATCAACCTTCCTAATTTTGAGCACGAGCACATGTTCAGGAAGCTATACTATCACCTCACCTGGTCTCTCGGGTACAGCTGGAGGGCCGTGGACGGCTTTTTCTTGTCCTATACCCTCCTTATGTACGCTCCCTTTGGTCACTGGAATTAGAAACTAGAGCAAGTGAGCAGAGGCTCACGCATACCCCAAATACTTTCACGCAAATATTATGGACACAAATTTCTAACTAAATTACCTTGACCATGGATATGAAGGCCGCATGGGTGTGTTATGGAATGAAAATATGGACGATGATAAGGATGTATATAAAGTTTGAAGTCAATCCGACTTATAGTTGCATAGATAATTGGTACCCGAAAACTTCAATGCAAATAAGACAGACAAATGGATGTGATGACTAAAACTATATACCCCTCGACATACTTCGTATGGCGTGGGTATAGCTAGAGCTATCACAGGAGTGATCATAATACCCACACAAACATTGCTTTGACACATAAACAGATTTAATATCAGAAAGAGTTTCATAGGTCGGAATAAAAATGTTATGCCAATTTTTCACCTTTGACCTCTAAGTGTAACCTAGTGGCAAAGCATTTTAAAATCCAGTCATCGATTTGGAAGATATAAAGCGGAAATGAAATATCATGCGCATTTTTTACCTTTGATCTCTAAGTGTGACCTTGACCTTCAACGCAGACACGTGACGCTGTTCGATCAATAGTTGCAGCATGTAACTCTGTGATCCTCCCGTACCGTACTTATCAGTTACAGTTAAACTTGGAAAATAAAGTTTGAAGTCAATCCGACTTATAGTTGCATAGATAATTGGTACCCGAAAACTTCAATGCAAATAAGACAGACAAATGGATGTGATGACTAAAACTATATACCCCTCGACATACTTCGTATGGCGTGGGTATAGCTAGAGCTATCACAGGAGTGATCATAATACCCCCACAAACATTGCTTTGACACATAAACAGATTTAATATCAGAAAGAGTTTCATAGGTCGGAATAAAAATGTTATGCCAATTTTTCACCTTTGACCTCTAAGTGTAACCTAGTGGCAAAGCATTTTAAAATCCAGTCATCGATTTGGAAGATATAAAGCGGAAATGAAATATCATGCGCATTTTTTACCTTTGATCTCTAAGTGTGACCTTGACCTTCAACGCAGACACGTGACGCTGTTCGATCAATAGTTGCAGCATGTAACTCTGTGATCCTCCCGTACCGTACTTATCAGTTACAGTTAAACTTGGAAAAGTCGCGGGAATACTGGACGAGGCCTTCCGGCCTTCGTCCAGTATTCCCGCGACTTTTCCAAGTTTTTTATCCTTGCAGAATATCCAGGGAATAAAATGTTGTCTATTTAGAAACTAGGGTCCAACAAAACTATTTCATGTGAGTTTTGGCTGGTAATGACTTGGTCTCCAGTAGATTCTAGCTTAAATTTACTTAGTAGGTCATGTGCGTTGGTAAATTTTATGAAATAATTAATGTAAAATATGCTAGTTTCATAATACCGACATTTACTTCATATAAAAAGTACACAAACTTGCACATAATTAACTTTTGAAGTGCGAATCAGATCTGATTCGCTACTCTGCAGGGGAATGCTATGGGAGGAAGTGTAACTCTGGTACGTACGGTACAAGGCATAGCACTATGATGGAGTGACACTACTCAATTACTAATTCCTTATCTGGAACCCTGTAAGATGCATTATATAAGATACATGCACTAACTAAAGTTATCGTATGTAATTTAGAAGAACATCACCGGGAGCAGTCTTCAGAAAACAATATACAAGCTATCGTACAAGATATCCTACATTTCTTTATAAGATATGTCCTATAGTATATACATGTAAGGTGCAGGGCTCCAGATAAGGAATTAGTAATTGAGTATTGTCATTCCATCATTTCTGAAGCAATTGGGTATTTCAAAATTTTAATTGGGTAAAATAAAATCACACTACTGTTTACACATCAACAGACAGCACTTATTGAATAGTTTGCCTCAAAATGAAAACATGTCTTGGCATTTCATTAGAATTGTCTCATTGGAGGCACTTCTAAAGAAATACCAAGATGTGTTTTCATGGAAAATATTGCTTTTTGATACTCGCTACTTCCGATTTCAATTGGGTTTTTGGCAATTTTAATTGGGTATTTAACCAAATACGCAGCTTATCTGGAGCTCTGAAGGTATGAAATATACTTTATGAGGTACAGATACAATGTATCTTATACATCAGGCATGGGAGTGGAACACTATCCCCAATCCTGAAAATTTATTTGATCAGCGGATTGCGCTGCGATTTGCTAGGGGGGGGCATGCTCTGTGCTTCATTCGGAGGTATATTTAGCATTAAATAGATCACATTTGCCCCTGAAAAAATATGCTATAATTAGGAAAAATTGGCAACATAATACATTTCAATTTAAAATAGTACTTGCAACAAGAAGTCAGTACATGTAAATTTTTTATCGCCATTCTCAACGGATTTACAAGATTCACAAAAGTGGTCCCTGGGACCTCAAATCCGGATTTCCGGATTAATCCGGAAATTTCCCATGCCTGTATGTATGTTATACGTGGCTGTGACTGGACAATTTGGGTTTATGGGTATTACAACCATTGTAAATCCAGATCAGCCTGTGCGCACAGCAGTCTAATCAGGATCTGCATTGTTCGCCATTCATTCACTGAAACACACATCATGCTTCTAACAAGGAATATACTGTCTGTTTCACGAAAGCTGCCCAAATTTTACGGCCATATAGACAATTCAAAAACAATATTATTTTCGATAATATTAAATTAAAGGAAAATTTAAGAATGAGCCTTCTTTTTATTTCGTGAAATTCGGTCAAATATTGATTTTATTACGAAAAATTGATTTGTCTATGGGAATTTAACATGGGGGAAAAAGTGGTAAGGAAGTGTGGGAGGAGTCAAAAAACGAAAAAATTTGGAAATTGACTCCGAAACCGGACTAGATAGCTTGGATATGATCTAACTAAGAAAACAAGTTAAATTTTAAAAATCGGTCCAGTATTTCTAAAATTAAAAAAAAATTCCCCATGTTAAATCCCCATAGACATCTTCACTCCGTGAAGATGTCTATCTTCACTCCGTGAAGATGTCTATGGGGATTTAACATGGGGAAATTGTTTTTTCGCAATAAAATCAATATTTGACCAAATTTCACGAAATAAAAAGAAGGCTCATTCTTAATTTTTCCTTTAATTTAATATTATCGAAAATAATATTGTTTTTGAATTGTTTATATAGCTGTAAAATTTGGGCAGCTTTCGTGAAACAGACAGTAGGTCGTTATCAGGCTACACGAGTGTGCTATATAATCAAGAGATACACTGGTCACAAATCCCATAAGCCCCATTTCTCCAGTTTAGGAAACTTCTCCAGATATCCAAGTAATATTCACCTTTGTATTCATTATTAACTCTTTGCATGCTGGGAAATTTGTGGGCTATAAATAGTTCAAAAATAGCAGATGACTATTCATTATATTTTCTTTTATTTCTCCTTAATTTTCATGAATAAGACATATTTACAGAGAGAAATAAAACATACTCCTAATTCGTTTGGCGGATATTTTCGCCGCTAGCATGCGAAGAGTTAAAGAAAGAATTCCATTTGGAGGTCCATTTCTAGGTTGTTCCCGTATCCCCCTCGGACCGTTCTGTTCCACAGTTTAATTTGATCAGATGACCCGCCATTTACATCTGTCAGTAGACGATGTCCGACAATGAAATACTCAGGATGGTGGTTGGCATGGAATTGGAGCATGTCACAGGCTCCAGATAAGCTGCGTATTTGTGTAAATACACAATTAAAATTGCCAAAACTCAATTGAAATCAGAAGTAGCATGTATCAAAAAGCAATAACAAATTTGTGGTACCTTTATCATGCTGCAGAAAACAATAACCAGACCACAAATATAGCATATTTGTCTTATTTTCCATTAAAACACATCTTGGTATTTCATTAGAATTGTCTCCAAGACAATTCTAATGAAATGCCAAGACGTGTTTTCATTTCGAAGAAAACTACTCAATAAGTGCTGTCTGTTGATGTGTAAATAGTAGTGTGATTTTATTTTACCCAATTAAAATATTGAAATACCAAATTGCTTCAGATATGATGGAGTGACAATACTCAACTAGAAATGGACGCTTGTCGACAAGCGCATGTGTATCCCCCTCCCCAGATACACAAGTAGTTTGAAAAAAGGGTGTTCGAGTTATGCTCCGGAGACAAAATCAGTGACGGAAAAACAAAGGGAGATAACTAAAGAATTAGTGATGCAAGAGTTGTCATTCTTGCGGGACACACCTTTAGGGTCGTGGTCTATGCATGTGTGAAGTTTCATGAAAATATTCCAAAGGGTGTTCGAGTTATGCTCCAGACACGAAATCAGTGCACGAAACAACAAAGGGAGATAACTAAGAAATAACGATGCAAGAGTTGTCATTCTTACGTGAGACACACCTTTGGGTCGTCTTCTATGCATGTGTGAAGTTTAATAAACTAGAAAATGTGTTCATAGAACACGGAGGTGTCCCACATATCGCTTTGACAATAAATGAGGCCAAATTGCAAGTCAAAATTTTCTTTTACCTGAGCGTTAAAGTTTTTGAAGCACCAAGTATGTGACCTTGACCCTGGGCTTGGAGGGGGCAGGACAAACGTGGATTTGGCACAGGGCGGTAGAGACCATTAGAGCAATGCATATATGAAATATGAAGCTGATCCGTGAAAGAAAACAGAAATTATAAGATATTTACCTAGCGTATGATGTTAACCCTGGGCTTGGCGGGGGCAGGACAAACGTGGATTTGGCAACAGGGCGGTAGAGGACCATTTAGAGCAACGCATATATGAAATATGAAGTTGATCCGTGAATGGAAAGAAAAATTATAAGATAATTTACCCGAGCATTAAAGTTTTTGTTTTTGAAGCACCAAGTATGTGACCTTGACCTGGGATTGGGGGCGGGGGCAGGACGAACGTGGTATTTGGCACAGGGCGGTAGAGGACCATTAGAGCAATGCGTATATGAAATATGAAGATGATCCATGAAAGAAAACAGAAATTATAAGATATTTACCTGAGCGTTAAAGTTTTTGAAGCACTAAGTATGTGACCTTGACCCTGGGCTTGGCGGGGGCAGGACGAACGTGGATTTGGCACAGGGCGGTAGTCGACCATTAGAGCAAGCGTATATGAAATATGAAGTTGATCCGTGAATGGAAATAAAAATTATAAGATATTTTACCTGAGCGTTAAAGTTTTTGAAGCACCAAGTATGTGACCTTGACCCTGGGATTGGTGGGGCAGGACGAACGTGGATTTGGCACAGGGCGGTAGAGGACCATTAGAGCAATGCGTATATGAAATATGAAGATGATCCATGATCCATGAAAGAAAACAGAAAGTATAGATATTTACCAAGCGTTAATGTTTTTGAAGCACTAAGTATGTGACCTTGACCCTGGGCTTGACGGGGCAGAACGAACGTGGATTTGGCACAGGGCGGTAGAGGACCATTAGAGCAATGCGTATATGCGTGTTTCGAGTTATGCTCTGGATACAAAATCAGAGCACGAAACAACAAAGGGAGATAAGTAAACAAGAATTCCGCGGAATCAGATGCCTCGCCTTGTCCCGCCTTGACCTCGAGCCTGGGCCCGAAAGCAATTTTCACTGGCCCGAACATATTATACAATTATTGACTAGTGAACCATAGAATATCAGATTATATTCTATGGCTCACTAGTCAATAATTGTTTTATTATATGATAATAGTCTGTATATACATTACGACCTTATGCTACTAGACAAAAATTGAAAAGAATTTGAAAAAAAAAATGAAAAAAAAAATGGATTTTTTTTTATTTTTTTTTTTAAAAATTAAAAATAATAATGCTTGCTACTGTAGCCCAGAATTTTTTTTAATAGTCCTATATTTATCTACATATATCTGCACAGGTCAACATAATGCCACAATATTTTCAACACAGTTTACGGAAATGTAATAATAATCATTTACCTGTATAAATTACCTGTAAGTGGTCAGTGGTCAGTTGCACATGCTAGCACATGCACAGGTGAATAGTCTGTATATAGCACTTACGACCTTATGCTACTGGACAAAATTGAAAAATAATTTGAAAAAAAAAATGAAAAAAAAAAAATGGAAAAAAAAAGTTTAAAAATAATAATGCTTGCTACTGGAGCCCAGATTTTTTTTCAGTCTAATTGAAAAATAATTTGAAGAAAAAAAATGAAAAAAAAAAAAAAAATGAAAAAAAAAAGTTTAAAAATAATAATGCTTGCTATTGGAGACCAGATTTTTTTTTAATAGTCCTATATTTATCTACATATATCTGCACAGGTCCACATAATGCCACAATATTTTCAACACTACCCAATGTAGTAATTTACCTGTATAAACTAGAAATGGACGCTTGTCGACAAGCGCATGTGTATCCCCCTCCCCAGATACACAAGTAGTTTGAAAAAAGGGTGTTCGAGTTATGCTCCGGAGACAAAATCAGTGACGGAAAAACAAAGGGAGATAACTAAAGAATTAGTGATGCAAGAGTTGTCATTCTTGCGGGACACACCTTTAGGGTCGTGGTCTATGCATGTGTGAAGTTTCATGAAAATATTCCAAAGGGTGTTCGAGTTATGCTCCAGACACGAAATCAGTGCACGAAACAACAAAGGGAGATAACTAAGAAATTAACGACGCAAGAGTTGTCATTCTTACGTGCGACACACCTTTGGGTCGTCTTCTATGCATGTGTGAAGTTTTAATAAACTAGAAAATGTGTTCATAGAACACGGATGTCCCACATATCGCTTTGATAATAAATGAGGCCAAATTGCAAGTCAAAATTTTTCTTTTACCTGAGCGTTAAAGTTTTTGATTGAAGCACCAAGTATGTGACCTTGACCCTGGGCTTGGCGGGGGCAGGACAAACGTGGATTTGGCACAGGGCGGTAGAGGACCATTAGAGCAATGCATATATGAAATATGAAGCTGATCCGTGAAAGAAAACAGAAATTATAAGATATTTACCTGAGCGTTAAAGTTTTTTGAAGCACTAAGTATAGATGTTAACCCTGGGCTTGGCGGGGGCGGGACGAACGTGGATTTGGCACAGGGCGGTAGAGGACCATTAGAGCAACGCTATATGAAATATGAAGTTGATCCGTGAATGGAAATAAAAATTATAAGATATTTACCTGAGCGTTAAAGTTTTTGAAGCACCAAGTATGTGACCTTGACCCTGGGATTGGTGGGGCAGGACGAACGTGGATTTGGCACAGGGCGGTAGAGGACCATTAGAGCAATGCGTATATGAAATATGAAGATGATCCATGATCCATGAAAGAAAACAGAAAGTTAGTAAATAAGATATTTACCCAAGCGTTAATGTTTTTGAAGCACTAAGTAATGTGACCTTGACCCTGGGCTTGACGGGGGCAGACGAACGTGGATTTGGCACAGGGCGGTAGAGGACCATTAGAGCAATGTGTATATGCGTTTTCGAGTTATGCTCTGGATACAAAATCAGAGCACGAAACAACAAAGGGAGATAAGTAAACAAGAATTCCGCGGAATCAGAATGCCTCGTCCTTGTCCGCCTTGACCTCGAGCCTGGGCCCGAAAGCAATTTTCACTGGCCCGCCCGAACATATTATACAATTATTGACTAGTGAACCATAGAATATCAGATTATATTCTATGGCTCACTAGTCAATAATTGTTTTATTATATGTAATAGTCTGTATATAGCACTTACGACCTTATGCTACTAGACTTAAAAATTAAAAAGAATTTGAAAAAAAAAAATGAAAAAAAAAATGGAAAAAAAAATGGAAAAAAAGTTTAAAAATTAAAAATAATAATGCTTGCTACTGGAGCCCAGAATTTTTTGGAATAGTCCTATATTTATCTACATATATCTGCACAGGTCCACATAATGCCACAATATTTTCAACACAGTTTACGGAAATGTAATATAATCATTTACCTGTATAAATTACCTGTAAGTGGTCAGTGGTCAGTTGCACATGCTAGCACATGCACAGGTGAATAGTCTGTATATAGCACTTACGACCTTATGCTACTGGACAAAAATTGAAAAATAATTTGAAAAAAAAAATGAAAAAAAAAAATGAAAACAAAAAAAATGGAAAAAAAAAGTTTAAAAATAACAATGCTTGCCACTGGAGCCCAGATTTTTTTTCCAGTCAAATTGAAAAATAATTTGAAGAAAAAAAATGAAAAAAAAATATTGAAAAAAAAATAATGAAAAAAAATAATAAAAAAATTACAAAAAAAAGTTTAAAAATAATAATGCTTGCTATTGGAGACCAGATTTTTTTTAATAGTCCTATATTTATCTACATATATCTGCAGAGGTCCACATAATGCCACAATATTTTCAACACAGTACCCAATGTAGTGATTTACCTGTATAAATTACCTGGTCAGCAGTGGTCAAGCAGTGGTCAAGCAGTGGACATCTGCACATGCTTAGCAGATGGTTCTCCCAGTTTCTATTGTTCTCTCTACAGGTAAGGTGTACAGAGCACATGAGAAAAGGTATACAGAGCAGACGAGAAAACAGGTCTTCATGCATTATTGTCCAGTTTGTAGAGTGCGCAAAAAAAGGGAGATAACTGAAAAATTAGCTACGCAAGAGTTGTCATTCTTGTGCGCGACACACCTCCAGGTCGTAGTATATGCATGTGTGAAGTTTCATGAAAATATTCCAAAGGGTGGTCGAGTTATGCTCCGGACAGGAAATCAGTGAGCGAAAACAAAAAAGGGAGATAACTCAAAAATTAGCTATGCAAGAGTTGTCATTCTTGTGCACGACACACCTTCGGTTCGTGGTCTAATTGAATGTGTTAAGTTTCATAAAAATATTCCAAAGGGTGGTCGAGTAATGGTCAATCAGTGCGCGAAACAAAAAAGGGAGATAACTAAAAAATTAGCTATGCAAGAGTTGTCATTCTTGTGCGCGACACACCTTCGGGTCGTGGTCTATGCATGTGTGAAGTTTCATGAAAATATTCGAAAGGGTGGTGGAGTTATGCTCCGGACACGAAATCAGTACGAGAAACAAAAAAGGGAGATAACTCAAAAATTAGCTATGCAAGAGTTGTCATTCTTGTGCGCGACACACCTTTGGGTCGTGGTCTATGCATGTGTGAAGTTTCATGAAAATATTCCAAAGGGTGTTCGAGTTATGCTCCGGACAAGAAGTGTCTGCGGCGGACGCGGACACGGCGCGCTGTCAAATCCATAGTATCCCCCGACGGAGTCCGGGGGATACAATTAGCTGGTCAACAGTGGTCAAGCACTGGACATCTGCACATGCTAGCCCATGCAAGCACATGGTTCTCCCAGTTTCTATTGTTCTCTCTACAGGTAAGGTGTACAGAGCACGCGAGAAAAGGTGTACAGAGCAGACGAGAAAACAGGTCTTCATGCATTATTGTCCAGTTTGTAGAGTGCTCAAAACAAAAAAGGGAGATAACTGAAAAATTAGCTACGCAAGAGTTGTCATTCTTGTGCGCGACACACCTCCGGGTCGTGGTCTATGCATGTGTGAAGTTTCATGAAAATATTCCAAAGGGTGGTCAAGTTATGCTCCGGACAGGAAATCAGTGAGCGAAAACAAAAAAGGGAGATAACTCAAAAATTACCTATGCAAGAGTTGTCATTCTTGTGCACGACACACCTTCGGTCGTGGTCTAATTGAATGTGTTAAGTTTCATAAAAATATTCCAAAGGGTGGTCGAGTTATGGTCAATAGTGCGCGAAACAAAAAAGGGAGATAACTAAAAAATTAGCTATGCAAGAGTTGTCATTCTTGTGCGTGACACACCTTCGGGTCGTGGTCTATGCATGTGTGAAGTTTCATGAAAATATTCGAAAGGGTGGTGGAGTTATGCTCCGGACACGAAATCAGTGCGAGAAACAAAAAAGGGAGATAACTCAAAAATTAGCTAAGCAAGAGTTGTCATTCTTGTGCGCGACACACCTTCGGGTCGTGGTCTATGCATGTGTGAAGTTTCATGAAAATATTCCAAAGGGTGTTCGAGTTATGCTCCGGACAAGAAGTGTCTGCGGCGGACGCGTACGCGGACCGCGGACGCGGCGCGCTGTCAAATCCATAGTATCCCCCGACGGAGTCCGGGGGATACAATTACTAATTCCTTATTGTCCAATTCCATGCCATAAAACAGATTTCTTGTAATTTAGTTTCCCATCAGTTGTGTGATTTCGACATTCTGGACTACAATACCATTTTCCGTCGGGCACAGTTTCCGGAAAAAGTTTTACACAACTTAAATGGAACCATTTTCCATTTGGGCATGTGTCACTGTCACATTGGATGAACTCACCTCATCTTCTGTTTGACAGAAGCACCACATATCGTTGGAGTTACATGTGTTGTAGATGATGTGTGATGGGTGGAATGCCCGCTCCCATGTAGGCCCGCGCCCAGAATGTAAGCATCTGTGGTGAAGTTCATCAGGTCATTGGCGTAATTGAAACACTGCATGACATCCGCCTTAACCCTTACTACGCTAAATTAAATGCTGTCGTCTGAAGGAAATGTTTTATTTTCAATATTTCTCAACAAAAACCTGGTTTTGACAGCACACGAGAATCGTCTCACTGGAGACGATTCTCATGTGCTGTCAAAACCAGTTTTTAATTAAGAATTAAAGCAAAAATGAAAAACAGCCGACGGCAATTTCCATCAACAGCGTAGGAAGGGTTAACATTGTTGTGTCGGAACTTGTTACGGATTCCAGTGTCCCAATATCCCTGGCTGACTTCGCATCGTAGAGCAGGTGGTAGATGTCCTGAAAAATATTACGATATTTGTTTATTCAATAATGTTTGAACCGCTGCACTGATTTTGATAATATTTGGCCACAACAGAGTTCCAGATAAGGTGCATATTATACGCACTTATTTTAGCACAATATGCATTGATTATCAAAAGTGGGAGTACAAAATACTCACAGCAATGTGAAAATACACAATGATTTTCAAATTGGGCTGTGAAATTACTGTAATAAAGTTGAAAATTAACATACGGTAGTTGCGTTTGTTCAGCTCAAATAAGTGATTAGTTTTTTGGATTTTTTATTTTTATATCATTTATTCCCTATTTAACCCTTTCAACACCAAGTAACTTAATAGGATGTTCCATGCCAATGTTTCACGCTATTTCATTAATTATGTTCATTCAAATTATCCCATTCTTCTAAAAGGGTAATCTGTGATTAGTTTTTTGGATTTTTTATTTTTATATCATTTATTCCCTATTTAACCCTTTCAACACTAAGTAACTTAATAGGATGTTCCATGCCAATGTTTCACGCTATTTCATTAATTTTGTTCATTCAAATTATCCCATTCTTCTAAAAGGGTAATCTGTACGACGTTTATAAAATTATTAACAAACAGTGGAGATCCTGATGAGACGGCTCATCTGGATCTGCACAATTGGCAAACATTGTCTCTATAGAGGTCTGTGGTTTTGAAAGGGTTAACAAGGAATAAAATCAATAAAACATTTGTAAAAGTATAATACACATTGAATTTGAAATATGGGGGTATAATACACTTTAGATACAAAACTTATCTGGAGCTCTGCCACAATGAGTGTCTAGGTATGGTGCTTTGTTTTGCATTCGACCCTCGATGCCCTTGTTCTACTGTATTTCTCAATGAAAATAATAGTTGTTACAACTCGGTCTCATCCAGACGGTTCAACTAAATGGTAACAATATATATTTTTCAGAATTCTGAAAAAAAATCTGAAAAGGGTTTTGGAATTATGGTGCATTTTATATCTTTATGATATTGTAAGATTTTGCATTTGTTTTATTTCAAGGCTGCCAGCAAGGGATTAGCTTCGTAATAACGATGCCCTTCTTCTAATAATATTAATTGGTAGATATTTTTTCTTGGGCTGGGGAGGGGGGTGCCATACATGTACAGTGTTTAACATGTGTATACTCGTACTGCCTAGTTCTATTCTGTGACATACATGTACAGTGTTTATCATGTGTATACCCGTACTGTCTAGTTCTATTCTGTGACATACATGTACAGTGTTTATCATGTGTATCCTCGTACTGCCTAGTTCTATTCTGTGACATACATGTACAGTGATACAGTCAGTGTTTATCATGTATACTCGTACTGCCTAGTTCTATTCTGTGACATACATGTACAGTGTTTATCATGTGTATACTCGTACTGCCTAGTTCTATTCTGTGACATACATGTACAGTGTGTATCATGTGTATACTCGTACTGCCTAGTTCTATTCTGTGACATACATGTACAGTGTGTATCATGTGTATACTCGTACTGTAATATGCTAGTTTCTATTCTGTGACAATAACATACATACATGTACAGTGTTTATCATGTGTTATACTCGTACAGCCTAGTTCTATTTCTGTGACATACATGTTTACAGTGTTTATCAGTGTAGTACTCCGTTCTGGCCTAGTTCTATTCTGGAAAACATGTACAGTGTTTTTATCATGTGTATACTCGTACTGCCTAGTTCTATTCGTGACATACCAGTACATGTATCATGTGTATACCGTACTGCCTAGTTTCTATTCTGTACATACTGTACAATTTTTTTTTATTTGTTTTTGTTAAACCTAGTAACTTGCCTAGTTCCTATTCTGTGACATACATGTACAGTGTTTATCATGTGTATACTCGTACTGCCTAGTTCTATTCTGTGACATACATGTACAGTGTTTATCATGTGTATACTCGTACTGCCTAGTTCTATTCTGTGACATACATGTACAATGTTTATCATGTGTATACTCGTACTGCCTAGTTCTATTCTGTGACATACATGTACAGTGTGTATCATGTGTATACTCGTACTGCCTAGTTCTATTCTGTGACATACATGTACATTTATCATGTGTAATACTACGCCTAGTTCTATTCTGTTACATACATGTACAAGTGTTTATCATGTGATATCGTACTGCCTGATTCTATCTGTGACATATGTACAGGTTTATCATGTGTATACTCATGTATTCATGTGATACGCGTTACTGCTATTCTATTCTGTGACATACATGTACACGTGTTTATCATGTGTATACGTACTGCTAGTAGTTCTGAGACATACATGTACAGTGTTTATCATGATACTTCGTACAGTATTCATGTGTGATCAGTGTATACTCGTACTGCTAGTCTATTCTAGACATACATACAGTGTTTTATCATGTGACGTACTGCCTAGTTCTATCTGTGACATAACATGTTTACAGTGTACATGATATACTCCGTACTGCCAGTTCTATTCTGTGCACTACATGTACAGTTATCGTACTGCTAGTCTATTCGTGACATACATACAGTGTATCATGTGTATACTCGTAACTGTCTAGTTCTATCAGTGACGTACATGTACAGGATTTTATCATGTGATACTTCTACTGCCTAGTTCATTCTGACATACATGTACAAGTGTGTACATGTGTGTATGCTGTCTATCTGTGCCATACATGTACAGTGTATCTTTGTGACTCGACTGCCTAGTTCTATTCTGTGACATACATGACAGTGTATCATGTGACGTACTCTACCATACTGTGACTACATGTACATGTATCATTGTATACTCTACTGCTAGTTTTCTATTCTGTGACATACATGACAGTTGTATCCGTGTGATACTTTCACAGTGTGTACATACCATGTTTATTCACGTGTGTACAGTGTGTATCATGTGTGTATACTCTACTGCCCTTGTTCTATTTCTGTGCCATACATGTACAGTGTGTATCATGTGTATACTCGTACTGCCTAGTTCTATTCTGTGACATACATGTACAGTGTTTTAACATGTGTAATACTCGTACTGCCTAGTTCTATTCTGTAGACCTACTTGTACAATGTTTATCAGGGTGTATACTCGTAACTTGCCAATTCTATTCTGTGACATACATGTACAGTGGTGTAACATGTGTGTATACTCACAGTGTGTATCATGTGGTGTATACTCGGACTGCCTAGTTCTATCTGTTGACGTACATGTACAAGTGTGTATCATGTGTGTTAATACTCTACTGCCTAATTCATTCTGTGACATACATGTACAGTGGTTTATCATTTGTTATACGACTACTGCCTAGTTCTATTTCTGTGACTACATGAACAAATGTTTTATCATGTTGTATACTCCGTACTTTGCTATTTTTCATTCCTGTGACTACATTACACAGTTTATCATGTGTATACTCGAACTGCCTTAGTTCTATTCTGTGACGTAACATGTACAGTGTGTATCATGTGTGTATACTCCTACTGCCTATTTCTATTCTGTGACCATACATGTTACAGTGTGAATTCATGTGTGTACTCGTACTGCCCTAGTTCAATCTGTTACATACCATGTACAGTGTTTTATCATTGTGTATTACTCTGTACTGTCTAGTTCTATTCTGTGAACGTACATTAACAAGGTTTATTCAGGTGTATAACTCGTTACTGCCTAATCTAATTCTAGACATACATGTACTAAGTGTTTAACATGTGTATACACTCTACTGTCCTAGTATTCTATTCTGTGACATACATGTAACAGTGTGTATCATGTGTGTATACTCGTACTGCCTAGTATTTCTATTCTGTGACATACTGTTACATGTGTATCATGTGTTTATTTACTTCGTACTGCCTAGTTCTATTCTGTGACATACATGTACATGTGTATCCATGTTGGGGTAATACTCGTACTTTGCCTTGTTTGTCAATTCTGTGACCATACATGTACAGTTGTGTTTATCATGTTATACTCCCGTACTGTCTAGTTCTAATTCTGTGACGTACATGTACAGTGTTTAATCATGTTGTATAATTTACTCGTACTGCCTATTTTCTAATCTGTGACATACATGTACCATGTTTAATCATGTTGTATACTCGTACTGTCCTATTCTATTTCTGTGACGTACATGTACATGTTTATACATGTGTATACACGAACTGTCTATTTCTATTCTTTGACGTACATGTACAGTGTGTTCATGTGTATACTCTACTGCGCTAGTTCTATTCTGTGACATGACATGTACAGTGTGTATCATGTGTATACTCGTACTGCCTAGTTCTATTCCTGTGACATACATGTTCAGCAGTGTTTTATCATGTGTATAACCTCGTACTGCCCCAAGTTCTATCTTGGACATACATGTACAGGTGTTTATCTATAGTGTAGACTCGTACTGCCCTAGTTCTATTCCTGTTGACATACATGTACAATGTTTTATCATGTGTATACTCGTACTGCTAGTTTATTCTGTGACATACATGTACAGTGTGATCATGTGTATACTCGGTAACTGCCATGTTTCTATCTGTGACATACATTACAGTGTTTATCAAGTGTATACCTCGTACTGTCTAGTTCTATACTGTTGACATACATGTATCAGTGTGTATCAAATGTGTATACTCGTACGCCTAGTTTCTATTCCTGTGACATACATGTACAGTGTGTATCATGTGTATACTCGTACTGCCTAGTTCTATTCTGTGACATACATGTACAGTTGGTATCATGTGTATACTCGTACTGCCTAGTTTCCTATTCTGTGACATACATGTACAAGTGTTTATCAAGGATATATCGTACTGCCTAGGTTCTAGTTCGTGACATACATGAACAGTGTTTATCATGTGTATACTCGTACTGCCTAGTTCTATTCTGTGACATACATGTACAGTGTTTATCATGTGTATACTCGTACTGCCTATTTCTAATTTCTGTGAACATACATTACATGAACAATGTTTATCATGTGTATACTCAACTGCCTATTCTATTCTGTGACAAACATGTACAAGTGGTTTATCATGTGTATACCGAACTCCTAGTTCTATTCTGTGACCATACATGTAAAGTGTTTATCATGTTGATACTCGTACTGGCCTAGTTCTATTCTGGACATACAGTACAAGTGTGTACATGGTAATACTCGTTACGCCTATTTCTATTCTGTGACATACGTACAATGTGTATCAAGTGGTAATACTCGTAACTGCCTATTCTAATTCTGGACAACATTACTGTTTTATCATGGTAATATTCGTACCTGCCTAGTTTCTATTCTGTGACATACATGTACAATGTTTTTATCATGTGTTATTCGTACTGCCTATTTCAATTCTGGGACATACAAGTACAGTGTTTATCATGTTGTATACTCGTACTGCCTATTCTAATTCTGTGACAACCATGTTACATGTTTTTAACAATTTGTATATCTGTTAAACTTCGAAACTGCCTAAAATTTTTATTCGGTGAATACTGTACAGTGCAACCTCTCTACAACAGCCACCCATGGGAAGACGTAAAACTGGCTGTTGTACAGAGGTGGCTGTTGTAGGGAGGTTAATGCCGATAATTCTCATCAAATACATGCTTTGACAGCATTTTAGAATCATTTCTAATGGAAATGATTCTAAAGTGTTGTCAAAACATGTTTTGTTGAAAAAGAATGCAAAAACAACATTAGAGGACAATGTTCATGCTCAGCAGTCTAAGGGTTAGATATAGAGGAAATCGTCCATTTGGGATATAAAATAGCGGCTGTTACAGAGAGGGTGTTGTTGTAGAGAGGTGGCCGTTCGGGGAGGTTCGACTGTACATGTATTTTCATTTTGTCAAGTTTACTTGACATCTATGTTGTACATGTACATGTACCTGTAAAATTTGTATATTAACCCTTAGACCACTACACACAACAATTGTCGTCTGCTGTTGCTTTTACATCTATATCTTGCCTTATTTCTCAATAAAAACATGGTTCGACAGCACTTCAGAATCATTTCCATTGGGGTCAGTGGTGGAAGGTGGGTCGTGGATTTGCTATAGCATGATATAGCATATTAAGATGAATGCATGTATGAAATATCAATGCGCTCCCTGAAAACAGAAGTTATACAAAATTTAACCCAACGTTAAGTTTATGAACGCACTAAGTTGGTGATTTTCTACAGCCTGATAGCTATTCACAGGAGGAACGCATGTATGAATGCGCTATGTTTGTGACCTTCACCTTGGGGAAAGGGGTGGGGGGTGGGTCAAGGATCAAGGATTTGCTGTAGCACAATAGAGCATCAATGTACAGTGGAACCCCTCCAAACCGAACACCCTGGGGACAAACTGAAAAGTTTGGTTTATAGGGGTTTTCGGTTTAGAGGGGTTTTCTATTTCCAGTTAAGGAAATGTATGTTTTCCATCATTAACTCTTCGATTTGTATAGTATATACCATTATTAGCATATTGAAAGCATATGTACACATTTTTCAATAAATATGTGCAGATTCGCAAGGGGTATAGCAAATAGTGCAGATTCGCAATGTAATCGGAGTCTACGGTCTACGCTGGTCGCAAAGAGCATATGACACATTTCGCGTGTGCTGTGTAGTTACCGCGAGCTGCTACAATAGCCCACAGGCTACAGTCACGAGTTTACAGCCTGGTTAAGGAATTATCAGATTATCTCAATTAATCGGTCGGTAGGTTCACAAATAATGTGCCAATTATTTTATTTCCGTAATTGTTACGTACGCGTATAATTCAATTGTCAACCTGCTATTGTAATGAGCTTGTAAAACAGCAAACATGTCTCGTATTTAGGTCGCATGTATTGAATAGATTCTTAACTTTGTAATGCCGCTTATAACATTAAAAAAACACGCTGCTTAGCGCATTACACGCATGGATAGCGCTTGTACAAGGCTCAAGTTAATGTGCGTAATTTGATCAATTTTATTATTTCTTCCACACAAATGTCAAGTTAGAAGTCCGTTAGAATCGTCTCATTCTCGTGGCTCCGCATTTTGGGAACCAGAGCTGAACAATACTACCGGGAACCAGTATATTGTAAACACGGTGTGATTTTGACACCCGCTTGAAACAACAACATTGAAATTGGGCGCGGTGTATTTCTTGGATGACATCCTGACAGGTGACCGTGTTTCCGGTTTTCCGGGGTTATTTTAACGCTGAAATATGGTTTTGGGACTTGAAATGGCGTCCGGATTACGGAGTAGAGGGGTTCCGGAATAGAGGGGTAGAAACTAATGTGTTTATATAGCAGAATATTCGGGGCGTGGTCGTATGTTCGGTATAGCGTGAATTCCGGTATAGAGGGGGTCCGGTTTGGAGGGGTTCCACTGTATGTATGAAATATCAAGGCGTTCCCTGTAAAGAAACAGAAGTTATAAGAAGACATTTACTCCAACGTTAAGTTTATGATGTTGATCTTGGGGAAAGGGGTGGGGTTCATGGATTTGCTGTAGCACAATAGAGGATCATCAGATGAATGCATGTATGAAATATGAAAGTGTTCCCTGTAAATAAACAGAAGTTACCCAACACTTACCCCAACGTTAAGTTTATGAATGTGCTAAGTTTGTGACCTTGACCTTAGGGTAAGGGTTGGGTGGTGGGTCGTGGATTTGCTACAGCATGCTAGAGGGTCATCTGAGGAATGCATGTATGAAATATCAAGGCGTTCCATGAAAGGAAACAGATGTTACAAGACATTTACCCCAAAGTTTATGAATGTGCTAAGTTTGTGACCTTGACTTTGGGGTAAGGGTTGGGTGGTGGGTCATGTATTTGCTACAGCATGATAGAGGGTCATGTATGAAATAACAAGGTGTTCCATGAAACGAAACAGAAGTTATAAGACATTTAACCCAACGTTAAGTTTGTGGACGCCGACGACGCCGACGACGCCGGGGGTATGCCATAAGCTCTTCTGCACTTCGTGCAGGCGAGCTAAAAATCATGGACCATTATTAATAATCTGGTCGCTCACAACTTATTTTGGGGCATTTTATGGTAAATTCAGGGTAATGGCGCTCCTACATTGAGTGAGTGAATAGGGTTTAACGTCCGCTTTTCTGACATAGAGGTACAAGCCTCAGGGAGTCTACACGCAGACGGGTCAACGGGGTCGTGTCCCGTATCCACCTGTCCGAGGGGGGTAAATCTCAACTTCAGAACTCAATATTTACAATCAAAATATATATTCAGTCCTGAAATTAGAACAACCTGATCTGGTGCCAGGCCATTTATCCCATCCCTAAAAGTAATAGGATTAGCGCTAATCTTACTTTTATATATGGGGCATAGCCCCCGACTCAACTCTCACATACAAGAAAGCCAAAAATGTACGTGAGGGCCAAATCCGGTATAGTGGGTTCCGGAAAGTATGAACCCAATTGTTAAGCCAGTTTAGTCGCCTTTTACGACAAGCAATGGCTACTGCAGCACTATTCTCAGGATCAGTTGATCCCGCCCCGGTGCCTGCACGGGGCGCTCCTACATTGAACACTGCATGAACAGTTGTGGATATCTAGTATCACCATGCAAATATTTTGCAGTATAATTGTGAAAACACATTCTTACATGTATATTGACAGCTTTCGTTAATAGTTGGTTCATGGAATTTTAGGTCCTAAAAATGTCATTCGGTTCTCAGACAACGAGAATGTGTGCAGAATTCTTGTTTATTGTCTTGGCATACATTTTTTGTCAAATTATACTTACTAAGTGAATCTTCTGCTTCGATTCATAGAGGTAGGGGTGTGTTATACGGTCAGGAATGTTGGGTGCAAGTGTTTGGAATGCTTCAACCAGTTCCACCAGTACTCTCTCAATGGTTATCTGCTCTGAAAATTGTACAGAAAAAACTTGTACATTTCTTGATACATCGTGTACATGTAACAGAGCTCCAGCCAGATATTTCCAATGAAAATGATTCTAAAGTGTTGCTAAAACATGGTTTTATTGACGTATTGGCATATTTTACGCAATTAGTTTAGCGGAGTACGCATTGATTTTTGTTTAATTTGTTTTTATGATTTGTTCCCTATTTAAAGGTACATGCCCACTCAGTAAGCACAAAATGTTCTTTATAGGAATTAAATAAGTGTATAATTGTGTCACTATTCCACCAGTTCTAAAAATTACAAGTGCCCGGAAAACAGATATAATCATTTATTAATATTTATTTTACTGATAGTGACGCGCGTTGGTATCAGGCTATTTTCATATGCAAATGAGGCATGATATTTTTTACTTGTGTATACTAATGAAATGCGTCACCTGAAAAAATAATATTTTCGACAGATTATAAAGTATGATCATTGCACATCAAAAAATAAATACAGAGAATAAATAGTAATGTCCGTTAACTTTTTAAGGAAACACGGTTATCGCCCCTGATATCAGTGTGAAATCTTTTGTCTAAAATAAAATCTATAATAATGCCAATCAATACGTGTGGTAATGGTGAATGAATGTTTATTTTGCCAGAAAATGTCATACGTACAGAATATACAAAAGTATCTGTATCAGTATATTCTAACCAACTGCGTGGGCATGTACCTTTAATACGGAAGAAAATCAATAATATATTTATTGTAAAAGCAAAATATGCATTGAATTTGAAATCTATAATTCACTTTAGATACACAACTTATCTGGAGCATATTTCACCAACATTGCAAAGTATACTTTACTAGCAAAGTATACTTTGAGGGAGTAATCATTTATTTTTCCTGAAATGCATTATTTCATATAGAACTAACAAATGCATATATTTCATGATTAAAAGTATGCAGAATTATTATACTGAATTTATTACATTATCAACAGCCAAATTGGCTGTGATAATGTAATAAATTCAGTATAATAAAAATTAATAAATTTATCCTTAAATTGAAAATTTCTCCCTCAAAGTATACTTTGCTACTAAAGTATACTTTGCAATGTTGATGAAATAGGCTACTGGAGCTCTGTGTAAGCTGTGTATTTGTCTCAATGCAAAATTAACAAGAACAATTATAACATGAATGACCATGTTATAAAAGAACGCTTTGAGCGTATGTTATTATTATTGAGGCCAACTACATGTTTGCAAGTAGCATGTAGTTATAGATATCAGGGTATGAGATCACGTGGTTTCCTAACCTGATTTTCCGACGTGACGTATTCTGTGACGTCATTTTTACAGTAGATTTTCTTGAAACTTTTCCAAGCAAACGGACGGATTTCGATGATATGTAGCACACCATAGAAGTGACATATGTGTTTTATGGGTGCTCTAAAAGGTCTTTACGATAACCTATAACTGTCATGAAGAATCAAGTACCGTTTATTTCTTACATTCACGTTCTTAAGATTTTTATTCACATCCATGGTAACCGATTCTTCTTCAAAACCAGAAAATTATTAGATTAAAGCAAACTAACTATACAATAATGCAAGAACTGGCATCATTAAACGAAGCTAATCCCCTCGCTGGCAACCTTGATAATAAAAAAGAAAACAAGAAATGCATCTGTCGAACGCGGATGCCACCTGCAGCATATTTGAGAAACTGTGACAAAGTGGTTAACCGAAAAGTGTGACGTACAGATGGACGGACGGACTCCCTGAAGTGACGTTGTGGGGTTTGTTGCATGTGGGTTTTTTGGCCATGTCTTTTGGGTTTTTTTGGGTGCCATTTGTGGGGTGCAAACAATGCTAAAGGTGTTATCTCCCCTATACTAACTTGCTCTCGTTTTCTTATGTCTCTTGCATGCACTTGTGGGGTATTTGGGTTTGATCAGTGAAGTACAATATGTACTTGTGGGGAAATTTAGTCAGCCATTGTTTGTGGGGTTTGGATGGACGGACGGTTTTGACCATCACCCTCTGGGGTGTCAATTTTTTATTGCTTTTTTGGGCTTTTCAGAAGTGATGGAGTTCATTAAGATAGTTGCGTATGGGGTGCACCCCACATGCAACAAAAACCCCACATGCATGTCATGTACTCGTGAATCACCCCACAACGTCACTTCAGGGAGAGCGGACGGACGGACGGACCAACATTTGACATTTGTGAGCTATTTATTTTACGAGCTTATTTTCTGTTCAATAATGCGGGCTTATAGTTCTGAAAATGAACACTAAAGAGCTTTGCTAAAGTCCAAATTTTGCAAGCTTTTCCTGTCTCAGTAATATGAGTTTATTACACATAAGCATAACAATTCATAAAAATATATGGGAAAAATCATGTAATTGTACTAAGAAATGCTGTTCATCAATTTTTTTGAATTTATAATATGAAAAAGATGTAAAAAATATATATATTTGACCGTGAAGTTGAAGATTATCAAAAAAGACGAGCAGTTAAGTGCCTAAATATTAATGATCATTGATAATGCCTAAATTAAAAAAATATATGTTTGCGGTAATACTACCGACTCACAAAAATGACCACAGCTCAAACAGTTTTTGTCCTCAGTGCTCCAATTTTTTTTGTAAAAAAAAAAAATGCTACCTACCAACCTACTGAAAAATTATTGGGCCAAAATATTTTCTTAATTTGGTCCTAAATGAACTATTATCAACATTCATAAATATCAGATTTATAATTTTGCAATTAAAAACAGTTGGCTCAAACATGATATAGGATGTCCATAATGTATTGGTTAAACAATAAATATGTTTGATGATTTTAACTTGACCACAGACACGCTTTGTTTATAAAACCGGCAAAAGGCCGACTCGTAAAATA
>CM055270.1:6505452-6678732 GCA_029237695.1 Conchocele bisecta
TGAGGGACAGGGGGAGCACCTACAGTCAGGGAATGCACCTGTATGGGACAGTGGGAGCACATACAATCAAGGAATGCACCTGTGTGGGGACAGGGGGAGCACCTACAGTCAGGGAATGCACCTGTATGGGGCAGGGGGAGTACCTACAGTCAGAGAATGCACCTGTATGGGACAGTGGGAGCACATACAGTCAAATGCACCCTCATGGGGCAGGGGGAACACCTACAGTCAGGGAATGCACCTGTATGGGGCAGGGGGAGTACCTACAGTCAGAGAATGCACCTGTATAGGGCAGGGGGAGCACTTACAGTCAAATGCACCCTCATGGGGCAGGGGGAACACCTACAGTCAGAGAATGCACCTGTATAGGGCAGGGGGAGCACTTACAGTCAGGGAATGCACCTGTATGGGGCAGACGGTGCACCAACAACCAGGGAATGCACCTGTATGGGGACAGGGGGAGCACATACAGTCAGGGAATTCACCTGTATGGGACAGTGGGAGCACCTACAATCAGGGAATGCACCTGTATGGGGCAGGGGGAGTACCTACAGTCAGAGAATGCACCTGTATAGGGCAGGTGGAGCACATACAGTCAGGGAATGCACCCTCATGGGGCAGGGGGAGCACCTACAGTCAGGGAATGCACCTGTATGGGGCAGAGGGTGCACCAACAACCAGGGAATGCACCTGTATGGGGACAGGGGCACATACAGTCAGGGAATGCACCTGTATGGGACAGGGGGAGCACCTACAGCCAGGGAATGCACCTGTATGGGGCAGAGGGTGCACCAACAGTCGGGGAATGCACATGTATGGGACAGAGGGTGCACCAACAGTCAGGGAATGCACCTGTATGGGGACAGGGGAGCACCTGCAGTCAGGGAATGCACCTGTATGGGGCAGAGGGTGCATCAACAACCAGGGAATGCACCTGTATGGGGACAGGGAGAGCACCTACAGTCGGGGAATGCACCTGTATGGGGCAGGGGGAGTACCTACAGTCAGGGAATGCACCTGTATGGGACAGGCGGAGCACCTACAGTCAGGGAATGCACCTGTATGGGACAGTGGGAGCACCTACAATCAGGGAATGCACCTATATGGGGCAGGGGGAGTACCTACAGTCAGAGAATGCACCTGTATGGGACAGTGGGAGCACATACAGTCAAATGCACCCTTATGGGGCAGGGGGAACACCTACAGTCAGGGAATGCACCTGTATTGGGCAGGGGGAGTACCTACAGTCAGAGAATGCACCCGTATGGGGCAGCGGGAGCACCTACAGTCAGTGAATGCACCCGCACGGGGAAGGGCGGGGGGGGTACCTACAGTCAGGGAATGCACCTGTATGGGACAGGGGGAGTAACTAGTCAGGGAATGCACCTGTATGGGATAGGGGGAGCACCTACAGTCAGGGAATGCACATGTATGGGACAGGGGGAGTACCTACAGTCGGGGAATGCATATGTTTGGGACAGGGGGAGTACCTACAGTCAGGGAATCCACCTGTATGGGACAGGGGGAGCACCTACAGTAAGGGAATGCACCTGTATGGGGCAGGGGGAGCACCTACAGTCAGGGAATAAACCTGTATGTGGCAAGGGGAGCGCCTACAGTCAGGGAATGCACCTGTGTGGGGACAGGGGGAGCACCTACAGTCAGGAAATGCACCTGTATGGGACAGGGGAAGTAACTACAGTCAGGGAATGCACCTGTATGGGACAGGGGGAGTACCTACAGTCAGGGAATGCACCTGTATGGGACAGGGGGAGTAACTACTGTCAGGGAATGCACCTGTATGGGACAGGGGGAGCACCTACAGTCAGGAAATGCACCTGTATGGGACAGGCGGAGCACCTACAGTCAGGGAATGCACCTGTATGGGACAGTGGGAGCACCTACAATCAGGGAATGCACCTGTATGGGGCAGGAGGAGTACCTACAGTCAGAGAATGCACCTGTATAGGGCAGGTGGAGCACATACAGTCAGGGAATGCACCCTCATGGGGCAGGTGGAGCACATACAGTCAGGGAATGCACCCTCATGGGGCAGGGGGAGCACCTACAGTCAGGGAATGCACCTGTATGGGGCAGAGGGTGCACCAACAACCAGGGAATGCACCTGTATGGGGACAGGGGGAGCACATACAGTCAGGGAATGCACCTGTATGGGAGGGTCGAGTACCTACAATCAGGGAATGCACCTGTATGGGACAGGGGGAGCACCTACAGTCAGGGAATGCACCTGTATGGGACAGGGGGAGTACCTACAACCAGGGAATGCACCTGTATGGGACAGGGGGAGCACATACAGTCAGGGAATGCACCTATATGGGACAGGGGGAGTACCTACAGCCAGGGAATGCACCTGTATGGGGCAGAGGGTGCACCAACAGCCAGGGAATGCACCTGTATCGGACAGGGGCAGTACCTAGTCAGAGAATGCACCTGTATGGGACAGTCGGAGTACCTACAGTCAGGGAATGCACCTGTATGGGGCAGGGGGAGTACCTACAGTCAGACAATGCACCTGTATGGGACAGAGGGGACACATAGTCAGGGAATGCACCTGTATGGGGCAGGGGGAGCACCTACAGTCAGTGAATGCACCTGTATGGGGTAGGGGGAGCGCCTACAGTCAGTGAATGCACCTGTATGGGACAGGGGGAGCACCTACAGTCAGGGAATGCACCTGTATGGGACAGTGGGAGCACCTACAATCAGGGAAAGGGAATAGCTCCTGTAATGGGACCAGTGGGAGCACTACATACCCAGAGGAATGCACCTTTCATGGGGCAGGGGGAGCACCTACAGTCAGAGGGAATGCACCTGTATGGGACAGGGGGGTAGCAGCTACAGGCAGGGAATCATAGAATCACCTGTATGGGCAGGGGTGTAACTACAGTCAGGGAATGCACCTGTAATGGGGACAGGGAGTACCTACTGTCAGGGAATGCACCTGTATCGGACAGGGGGAGCACCTACAGTCAGGATGCACCTGGGTATGGGGACCAGGGGGCGGGCACCTACAGGGTCATGGGAATGCACCTGTCAGGGACTGTATGGGGACAGGGGGAGGGTACCTACAGTCGGGGTAATGCACCTGTATGGGACAGGGAGTACTACAGTCGGGAATGCACCTGTATGGGACAGGGGGAGCACCTACAGCAGGAATGCACCTGTATGGGGCAGGGGGAGTGGGCACACAGGGGAGCACCTGTATGGGGTCAGGGGAAGCACATACAGGGGACAGGAATGCACCTGTATGGGGAACAGGGGGGGGTGAGGGTACCTACAGTCACGGGAATGCACCTGTATGGTGACTGGGGAGGGGCAGGGGGGCCTACAGTCCAGGGAAGGCATATGTAAGGGTGAGCACTTTATGGGCACCTCCAAGCAGGGGGGGAAATGCAACCTGCCATACCCTAGTGCAGGGGGGAGCCACCAGGGAATAGGTCAGAACAGGGAGCACCCTACATGCAGAGGGCATGGACCTGCAGGGAATGCACCTGTATGGGGCAGCTGAAGCACAACAGTCGGAGGGAATCACCTGTAAAGTACAGGGGGAGCACATACAGTAAGGAATGCACCAGTATGGGCAGGGGGGTGAGCACCTGTATCCAGGGGAAGGCACCTGTATGGGGACAGGGGGAGCACCTGCAGTCGGGGAAATTGCCCCTGTTTATTGGGCAGGGGAAGAACTACAGTCAGGGAATGCACCCTGATGGGGCAGGGGAGCAAACCTTACAGTCGGGGAAATGCCACCTGTGTGGGGTCAGGGGGAGCACCAACACGTCGGGAATGCACCTGTATGGGACAGGGGAGCACCTGCAGTCAGGGAATGCACCTGTAAAATGGGACAGGGGGAGCACCTGCAGTCGGGAATGCACCTGTAATTGGGCAAGGGGAGTAACTACTAGTCAGGGAATGCACCTGTATGGGGACAGGGGGAGCACATACAGTCAGGGAATGCACCTGTATGGGGACAGGGGGAGCACCTACAGCCAGGGAATGCACCTGTATGGGGCAGAGGGTGCACCAACAGCCAGGGAATACACCTGTATGGGGACAGGGGAGCACCATACAGTCAGGGAATGCACCTGTATGGGGCAGGGGGAGTACCTACAGTCAGGGAATGCACCTGTATGGGACAGGGGGAGCACCTACAGTCAGGGAATGCACCTGTATGGGGCAAGGGAGTAACAACAGTCAGGAAATGCACCTGTATGGGACAGTGGGAGCACCTACAGTCAGGGAAGTGCACCTGTTATGGGGCAGGGGGGGGGGGTACCTACAAGTCATATGCAAATGTAGGGCAGTGTACCTACAGTCAGGGAATGCACCTGTATGGGAGAGTGGGAGCACCTACAATCAGGGAATGCACCTGTATGGGGCAGGGGGAGTACCTACAGTCAGACAATGCACCTGTATGGGGCAGGGGGACACATAGTCAGGGAATTCACCTGTATGGAGCAGGGGGAGCACCTACAGTCAGTGAATGCACCCGCACGGGGCAGGGTGAGTACCTACAGTCAGGGAATGCACCTGTATGGGACAGGTGGAGCAGCTACAGTCAGGGAATGCACCTGTATGGGGACAGGGGGAGTACCTACAGTCAGGGAATGCACCTGTATGTGACAGGGGAAGCACATACAGTAAGGAATGCACCTGTATGGGCAGGGGGGGGGGCGCATACAGTCAGGGAAAGCACCTGTATGGTGCAGGGGAGCACCTACAGCCAGGGAATGGACCTGTATGGGACAGGCGGAGCACCTACAGTCGGGAAATGCACCTGTATGTGGCAGGGGGGAGCACATACAGTCAGGGAATGCACCCTCATGGGGCAGGGGGAGCACCTACAGTCAGGGAATGCACCTGTGTGGGGCAGAGGGTGCACCAACAGTCAGGGAATACACCTGTATGGGGACAGGGGGAGCACATACAGTCAGGGAATGCACCAGTATGGGGCAGGGGGAGCACCTGCAGTCAGGGAATGCACCTGTATGGGGACAGGGGGAGCACCTGCAGTCGGGGAATGCACCTGTATTGGGCAAGGGGAGTAACTACAGTCAGGGAATGCACCTGTATGGGGACAGGGGGAGCACATACAGTCGGGGAATGCACCTGTATGGGACAGGGGGAGCACCTACAGCCAGGGAATGCACCTGTATGGGGCAGAGCTTGCACCAACAGCCAGGGAATACACCTGTATGGGGACAGGGGGAGCACATACACTCGGGGAATGCACCAGTATGGGGCAGGGGGAGCACCTGCAGTCCGGGAATGCACCTGTATGGGGACAGGGGGAGCACCTACAGTCAGGGAATGCACCTGTATGGGGCAAGGGGAGTAACTACAGTCAGGAAATGCACCTGTATGGGACAGTGGGAGCACCTACAATCAGGGAATGCACCTGTATGGGGCAGGGGGGGGGGTACCTACAGTCAGAGAATGCAAATGTATAGGGCAGGGGGTGTACCTACAGTCAGGGAATGCACCTGTATGGGAGAGTGGGAGCACCTACAATCAGGGAATGCACCTGTATGGGGCAGGGGGAGTACCTACAGTCAGACAATGCACCTGTATGGGGCAGGGGGACACATAGTCAGGGAATTCACCTGTATGGAGCAGGGGGAGCACCTACAGTCAGTGAATGCACCCGCACGGGGCAGGGTGAGTACCTACAGTCAGGGAATGCACCTGTATGGGACAGGTGGAGCACCTACAGTCAGGGAATGCACCTGTATGTGACAGGGGGAGTAACTACAGTCAGGGAATGCACCTGTATGGAACAGGGGGAGTACCTACAGTCAGGGAATGCACCTGTATGGGACAGGGGAAGCACATACAGTAAGGAATGCACCTGTATGGGCAGGGGGGGGCACCTACAGTCAGGGAAAGCACCTGTATGGGGCAGGGGAGCACCTACAGCCAGGGAATGGACCTGTATGGGGCAGGGGAGCACCTACAGCCAGGGAATGTACCTGTATGGGACAGGGGGAGTACTGTCGCGTGACACGTGCATTCTTGTACATTCCGGATTTCCGTATAATTGTATATTTGTGATGTGTGGTACTGTTTTGTATTGTTGTGCGTATTATTGATTTCACATACCTGTGATTCCACATACCTGTGATTTCACACACCTGTGATTTTTACATACCTGTGACTTTGCATGTACATTTCCCATGTACAATGTGCGTGTAATAACGGGGTTTATGTTGTATTGGTGGAAATTCGTTTATGCGTGTCATTTTTGCGGATTTAAATATACGTCTATTTTATGAGTAATGTTTTACTGATGTCACGCCATATTTGCCACAGACTATGCATGTGTGTGGTAGAGAACTCGTTGACTGCGTGTGCTGGTTTCGCTATGGAGAAAACCCCTTTTAGTATTACGGATGTCCACTATCCGTGCCAGCCGAGTTTGTCCGCGTGTCAGTTGTTCACCAGATAAGGGACCTTCTGTAGGTGAAGCCAGTTTATAGCGCAGACCATACCATGGTCTGCCCTGTTATGTATGCCACGGGTTAGTGTTTCAGCATAGCCTGGTACTGGCCAACACGGATATATCAGATCCCATACTGGTGATGTTTTGTGTCGTGATATTTCCGTAAATGACCACGATATTTGAGTTTAGTATGTGCTACACTCTCATTTGAGTGTATAGCCGTAGGACCGATATGGAGGGGTTTGGCGGGGCCAAGAAGCGACCTTCGCATTGTCGAGACCAGTCGAGTAGATTTCGGATTATGAGATCTGGGTCTATAGTGTGCAGATTTATGGTAGTGTGGGGGTATACCTTGTTGGATGGTATTTATTCCACGAGGGCTGTACACTGGTTTGGTTGAATTTAAGGCGTGGGAAAATATATTTATGCCAAATATAACCCACGGGTGACATGGCAAAAGCCATGGTTTTGTAGTATTTATGTGAGATGTCGAACGAGGGGTAGGCATATTCATTATTCCGTGCATGGTTTCACTGGTGCGTATATAAGCGATGTCTCGCTATGTGTTGGCGGGACACATATTTTCTGGTTACAGAAGACTAGTACTGTATTCACCAGTGACACGGAGGATTTTGGTATGTATACTCAACAAAACTAGAAACGTCCCTGTTTTATAGCCGGTGTAGCTCTGTCTATGTATGTACCACATGTTCAAAGTACATGTATTTTAAACCGTGGCGATATTCAGAATACGATCATGTAGAGTTTAGCCGATACACACGGTATACATAGCGGCCAGTGACCGGAACGTTGATTTCCACTTTTTGCACGTGCACGCTATATTTGTCATCGATAAGGTGATTCAGTTCATGTCGTACCATTCATGCGATAGGGGCTATTCGGAAAATTAAAAAACTTTTTTAATTTTTCACTGTTTTCGATATGCCACGGCTTTCCGAAAACGAGCGAAATCAGGCAATTGGGATGCTTGCGGGTGGGATGGCCGCCAGGGCGGTCGCGCCTCGGTTTGGTTGCTGTCGGAAGACGATTGATCGTCTTGCAGCCCGGTACCAGCATACTGGGGCTGTTCACGACCGGCAGCGACCTGGTAGGCCTCGTGTAACGACGGCTAGAGCCGATCGTTACATTACGTTGACACACTTACGTCAACGTCGATTGGCAGCCACAGTCACTGCTAGGCGATACGGTGTCTCAGGGCAGACCATTCGCAACCGGTTACGTCGTAACGCCCAACCAATCCGGGCACGCCGCCCGTACACTGGTCAGATAATGACCCAACGTCACCGTGCTGCCAGACTGTTATGGGCGCGACGTCATCTGAACTGGAGAAGGGCTGACTGGAACCGAGTTTTGTTCACCGATGAATCTCGATTCACAGTTAGTCATGCTGACGGAAGATTACGGGTATACAGGCGTAAAAATGAAAGATTCACCGATTGTTGCATTGTTGAGAAGAACAGGTTTGGGGGAGGGAGCCTAATGGTCTGGGGTGGGATCATGGGAAACCGGAAGACAGATTTGGTTGTTGTACAGGGCAACATCAATGGACAACGTTATGTTGCAGATGTGCTAAATGCACATGCCTTACCATTTATCCGTCAGCATGGTCCTGGTGTGACATTGATGCACGACAATGCCCGCCCTCACGTAGCCAGGGTCACCACTCAATACTTACAGCAAAACAACGTCGACGTCATGCCATGGCCCGCGGTCTCCCCGGATCTCAATCCCATTGAGCACATATGGGATGAGCTGGGCCGCAAAGCACGAGCTAACCATCAGATTGACAATGTTCGCGATCTTACACGGGCGTTACAACGGGAATGGAGGAATTTGCCCAACGCACTTGTATTGCGTTACGTCACGTCGATGCGGCGTAGGATCATTGCATGCATTCATGCAAATGGTGGCCACACTCGGTACTTACGAGATTTACTGAATTTGCCACATTACTTATTGAAATTACATCTCTAAACATTAAGTAACACATTTCTGAGTTTTTGTGATTTTTGATTTTGACCCCTACCGCCCTTGGCCGGTTATCTCTCGAATATTTAACAAGATATCCAAATGCAATTTATTGGCTTTGATACAGAAATGAATGAACTTGTTTTTCCATTTTGATTTTTAAAAGTAACCCTTTTGGTTTTTGATGAATCTTTCCTTAAACATGGAGGGACGTTTCTAGTTTTGCTCAGTATACCTACAACATTTTATTTCAGCTGTGATTTGCCGTTGTTCGATTCCCGTTTTAGTCCGTTGTGCATCCTGTCTGTCTGTCTGTGCGTATTCGTCCAGTAATTGGAGACTCATTTCATTTTTGTAGCCTCTTGAGATCGCTCCAGCGGGCAACATTGGACGTTTTGGTCCACTCGTTGAGGGCAGACCCCAGTCAGTGCAGAGTGTCAGGTCGTCCGAGTGTCCGTACGTCTGTCTGGCGCAGTGTGTGTAGCAGCTCCGGGTACAGGCCTGTATAGAGCAGTGTGTGATAGCTACGTCGCGTTCAGCAGACAGTCACAGCCATAGAGTAGTGAAGTGAAACTCCATACACACATATCTTATCATTATACGACCACCGAGTTGAATGTCACCTAAGTGAAACTTTTCCCGGCGTCTTAGCCATAGTGATAATCGCCATTTTTGTATTATATCGGAACTTTACATCCGGTCTACCACTTCCGGTATTACAACCCATTGATTCACCATGGATACTTTACATCGGGTCCACCACATCCGGGTTGCTACAGTCGAGTGATACCATAGGAACTTTACATCTGGTCCACCATTTCCGGAAATAATACTACCTTTGGAACTTTACTTCCGGTACCAGCTTCCGGTACCAGCGGAACATTATCGTTATTGACTATCATGTGATGTAACCACATCCGGCTTTGACTTATGACATTCATACTTTGGAAATATATTGCATAGGCAATACACATGTATACTTTGATAGTGTATGGTAATACTCCTATCATGGCATATCATGGCTAAGGGATTGTAGTAAGACTACATATATTGTTTATGGATTAATCCACTTTAAGTTGGATAATAGCCATATTTGTGACTAGACCTCATACTGCGGGTGAGGCAGACCTTGGGACCTTGATACTCGGAGGTTACCACTATCTATTGAGATACGCCAGCACTGGGGTAGCTCAGATGATTGTCATTTGTCCTCCAATGTTCGTTATGCCATGTTATACTTGTATGTTATTTCACTTTGATTAGCGATCATCAAAGTACTTGTGCATTCATACTATTGTCCACTACGGGACCATTGAGATACCACATACTGAGTTTATTCGTCTATATCTTTTAAGTTGCGTTAAAGTATAACAGTCGATTGGCTTACTACCTTGTAGTAATTGAATAGTATCATGCACAGTACAGTGATGTTCGCATATCAATGTATCATGTATTCCTGTGTGTTCCCCATGTAATATAGTGTACATTATAAGTGATTAAGTGACTACGTGTACTTATCTACTCTGGCCTATCCCTTACACTTCAACTGCATTGTTACCACTTTTCGTTCGTCAGATCGAGCTATATTGGCCATAACGTCATAACAATTGAAGTATACTTGGTTCATAGGATAATTGGGGAGACAATTTGTCTCGATCATTCCTGACCTTGGTAATGACCTTGACAAGTACCTACAGTCAGAGAATGCACCTGTATGGGGCAGGGGGAGTACCTGCAGTCAGAGAATGCACCTGTATGGGACAGGGGGAGTACCTACAGTCAGGGAATGCACCTGTATGGGACAGGGGGAGTACCTAGTCAGAGAATGCACCTGTATGGGACACGGGGAGCACCTACAGTCAGGGAATGCACCTGTATGGGACAGGGGGAGTACCTACAGTCAAGGAATGCACATGTATGGGGCAGGGGAAGCACCTACAGTCGGGGAATGCACCTTTGTGGGGCAGGGGGAGTACCTACAGTCAGAATGCACCTGTAAGGGGCAGGGTGAGCACCTACAGTAAGAGAATGCACCTGTATGGGGCAGGGGGAGCACCTACAGTCAGTTAATGCACCCCACGGGGCAGGGGAGCACCTACAGTCAGTGAATGCACCTGTATGGGGCAGGGGGAGCACCTACAGTCAGGGAATGCACCCGCATGGGGCAGAGGGGGTACCTACAGTCAGGGAATGCACCTGTATAGGGCAGGGGGAGTAACTACAGTCAGGAAATGCACCTGTATGTGGCAGAGGGAGAACCTACAGTCAGGGAATGCACCTGTATGGGACACGGGGAGCTCCTACAGTCAGGGAATGCACCTGTATGGGACAGGGGGAGTCACTACAGTCAGGGAATGCACCTGTATGGGACAGGGGTAGCACATACAGTCGAGGAATGCACCTGTATGGGGCAGATGGAGCACCTACAGTCAGGGAATGCACCTGCATGGGGCAGGGGGAGTACCTAGTCAGGGAATGCACCTGTATGTGGCAGGGGGAGCATCTACAATCAGGGAATGCACCTGTATGGGGCAGGGGGAGCACCTACAGTCAGGGAATGCAACTGTATGGGGCAGGGGGGGCACCTACAATCAGGGAATGCACCCGCATGGGAATGCACCTGTATGGGACAGGGGAGCACATACAGTCAGGGAATGCAGTTAGGGAATGCACGTGTATCGGGTAGGGGTGTATATAGGCAGGGAATGCACATGTATGGGGCAGGGGAAGCACCTACAGTCGCGGAATGCACCTTTGTGGGGCAGGGGGAGTACCTACAGTCAGAGAATGCACCTGTATGGGGCAGGGGGAGTACCTACAGTCGGAGAATGCACCTGTATGGGACAGGTGGAGTACCTACAATCAGGGAATGCACCTGTATGGGGCAGGGGAGTACCTACAGTAAGGGAATGCACCTGTATGGGACAGGGGGGACACAGAATGCACCTGTATGGGGCAGGGGGAGCACCTACAGTCAGGGAATGCACCCCACGGGGCAGGGGGAGCACCTACAGTCAGTGAATGCACCTGTATGGGGCAGGGCGAGCACCTACAGTCAGGGAATGGGAACCTGGGTATGACCAGGGGGTGGTACCTACATCAGGGAATGCACCTGTATGGGACAGGGGGAGTACCTACAGTCAGGGAATGCACCTGTATGGGACAGGGGGAGTACCTACAGTCAGGGAATGCACCTGTATGGGACAGATAGTACCTACAGTAGGGAATGCACCTGTATGGGACAGGGGGAGTACCTACAGTCAGGGAATGCACCTGTATGGGGACAGGGGGAGTACCTACAGTCAGGGAATGCACCTGTATGGGACAGGGGGAGTACCTACAGTCAGGGAATGCACCTGTATGGGACAGGGGGAGTACCTACAGTCAGATAATGCACCTGTATGGGACAGGGGGAGTACCTACAGTCAGGGAATGCACCTGTATGGGACAGGGGGAGTACCTACAGTCAGGGAATGCACCTGTATGGGACAGTGGGAGCACCAACAATCAGGGAATGCACCTGTATGGGGCAGGGGGAGTACCTACAGTCAGAGAATGCACCTGTATGGGACAGGGGGGACAGTCAAGGAATGCACCTGTATGGGGCAGGGGGAGCACCTACAGTCAGGGAATGCACCTGTATGGGGTAGGTGGAGCACCTACAGTCAGGGAATGCACCTGTATAGGACAGGGGGAGCACCTACTGTCGGGGAATGCACCTGTATGGGACAGTGGGAGCACATACAATCGGGGAATGCACCTGTATGGGGACAGGGGGAGCACCTACAGTCGGGGAATGCACCTTCATGGGGCAGGGGGAGCACCTACAGTCAGGGAATGCACCTGTATGGGACAGGGGGAGCAGCTACAGTCAGGGAATGCACCTGTATGGGGAAGGGCGAGTAACTACAGTCGGGGAATGCACCTGTATGTGACAAGGGGAGTACCTACAATCGGGGAATGCACCTGTATGGGGACAGGGGGAGCACCTACAATCAGGGAATGCACCTGTATGGGGCAGGGGGAGCATCTACATTCAGAGAATGCACCTGTATGGGCTAGGGGGAGTACCTACGGTCGGGGAATGCACATGTATGGGACAGTGGGAGCACCTACAATCAGGGAATGCACCTGTATGGGGCAGGTGGAGTACCTACAGTCGGGGAATGCCCCTGTATGGGACAGGGGGGACAGTCAGGGAATGCACCTGTATGGGGCAGGGGGAGCACCTACAGTCAGTTAATGCACCCCCACGGGGCAGGGGGAGCACCTATAGTCAGTTAATGCACCCCCACGGGGCAGGGGGAGCACCTAGTCAGTGAATGCACCTGTATGGGGCAGGGGGAGCACCTACAGTCAGGGAATGCACCCGCATGGGGCAGAGGGGGTACCTACAGTCAGGGAATGCACCTGTATAGGGCAGGGGGAGTAACTACAGTCAGGAAATGCACCTGTATGTGGCAGAGGGAGAACCTACAGTCAGGGAATGCACCTGTATGGGACACGGGGAGCTCCTACTGTCGGGGAATGCACCTGTATGGGACAGGGGGAGTAACTACAGTCAGGGAATGCACCTGTATGGGACAGGGGTAGCACATACAGTCAAGGAATGCACCTGTATGGGGCAGATGGAGCACCTACAGTCAGGGAATGCACCTGCATGGGGCAGGGGGAGTACCTAGTCAGGGAATGCACCTGTATGTGGCAGGGGGAGCATCTACAATCGGGGAATGCACCTGTATGGGGCAGGGGGAGCACCTACAGTCAGGGAATGCAACTGTATGGGGCAGGGGGGGCACCTACAATCAGGGAATGCACCCGCATGGGAATGCACCTGTATGGGACAGGGGAGTACATACAGTCAGGGAATGCAGTTAGGGAATGCACGTGTATGGGGTAGGGGTGTATATAGGTATATAGAGCACCTACAGTCAGAGAATGCACCTGTATGGGACAGGGGGAGTAACTACAGTCAGGGAATGCACCTGTATGGGACAGTGGGAGCACCTACAATCAGGGAATGCACCTGTATGGGGCAGGGGGAGTACCTACAGTCGGAGAATGCACCTGTATGGGACAGGGGGGACACATAGTCAGGGAATGCACCTGTATGGGGCAGGGGGAGCACCTACAGTCAGTGAATGCACCTGTATGGGGCAGGGGGAGCACCTACAGTCAGGGAATGCCCCTGTATGGGAGAGGGGGAGTAACTACAGTCAGGGAATGCACCTGTATGGGACAGGGGGAGTACCTACAGTCAGGGAATGCAACTGTATGGGACACGGGAGCACCTACAGTCGGGGAATGCACCTGTATGGGGCAGGGGGAGCACCTACAGTCAGGAATGCACCTGCATGGGGCAGGGGGAGTACCTAGTCAGGGAATGCACCTGTATGTGGCAGGGGGAGCATCTACAATCAGGGATGCACCTTGTATGGGGCAGGGGGGAGCACCTATCAGGGAATGACTGTATGGAGGTGCACCTACAATAAGGGGAAGCACCCGCATGGGAATGCACCTGTATGGGACAGGGGAGCACCTACGTCAGGGAATCAGTTAGGGAATGCACGTGTATGGGGGGGGGGTAGGGGTGTATATAGGCAGGGAATGCACCTGTAGGGGGCAGGGGGGGGGAAATCTCAGTCAAGGAATGCACATGTATGGGGCAGGGGGCACCTACAGCAGGGATGCACCTGTATGGGGTAGGGGGGGGGGGGGGGGCACCTCAGTCAGGAATGCACCTGTAGGGACAGGGGGAGCAGCTTAACAGTCGGGAATGCACCTGTATGGGGCAGGGGGAGTAACTACATCAGGGAATGCCACCTGTATGGGGCAGGGGGAGCACCTAGTCAGGGAAATGCAACTGTATGGGGCAGGGGGGGCACCTACAATAAGGGATGCACCCCGCATGGGAATGCACCATGTATGGGACAGGGGAGCACTACCGTCAGGGGGGGAATTCAGTTCAGGGAATCACTATGGGGTATTGGGGTGGGGGTAATCAGAATTGGCATGGGAATGCACTGTATGGGGCAGGGGGGGTGGGATCTACAGGGTCAAGAATGGGGCACATGTATGGGGCATGGGAGGGGCACCTACAGTCAGGGAATTGCACCTGTATGGGGTAGGGGGAGAATCAACCTACTGTCAGGAATGCACATGTATGGGGCAGGGGGAAAGCACTACCGTCAGGGATTGCACCTGTATGGGGTAGGGGGAGCACCTACAGTCAGGGAATGCACCTGTATGGGACAGGGGGAGCAGCTACAGTCGGGGAATGCACCTGTATGGGGCAGGGGGAGTAACTACAGTCAGGGAATGCACCTGTATGGGACAGGGGGAGTACCTACAGTCAGAGAATGCACCTGTATGGGGCAGGGGGAGTACCTACAGTCAGAGAATGCACCTGTATGGGGCAGGGGGAGTACCTAGTCAGAGAATGCACCTGTATGGGACAGGGGGAGTAACTACAGTCGGGGAATGCACCTGTGTGGGACAGGGGGAGTACCTACAGTCAGGGAATGCACCTGTATGGGGCAGGGGGAGTACCTACAGTCAGGGAATGGACCTGTATGGGACAGGGGGGGGACACAGTCAGGGAATGCACCTGTATGGGGCAGGGGGAGCACCTACAGTCAGTGAATGCACCCGCACGGGGCAGGGGGAGCACCTACAGTTAGTGAAGGCACCTGTATGGGGCAGGGGAAGCACCTACAGTCGGGGAATGCACCCGCATGGGGCAGAGGGGGTGCCTACAGTCAGGGAATGCACCTGTATGGGGCAGGGGGAGTAACTACAGTCAGGGAATGCACCTGTATGTGGCAGAGGGAGAACCTACAGTCAGGGAATGCACCTGTATGGGACACGGGGAGCACCTACAGTCAGGGAATGCACCTGTATGGGACAGGGGGAGTACCTACAGTCAAGGAATGCACATGTATGGGGCAGGGGAAGCACCTACAGTCGGGGAATGCACCTTTGTGGGGTAGGGGGAGTACCTACAGTCAGAGAATGCACCTGTATGGGGCAGGGTGAGCACCTACAGTAAGGGAATGCACATGTATGGGGCAGGGGGAGCACCTACAGTCAGGGAATGCACCTGTATGGGGCCAGGGGGGGGGCACCTACAGTCAAGGAATGCACATGTATGGGGCAGGGTGAGCACCTACAGTCGGGGAATGCACCTGTATGGGGCAGGGGGGGGGGGGCGCCTACCAGTCAAGGAATGCACATGTATGGGGCAGGGAAGCACATAGTCAGGGAATGCACCTGTATGGGGCAGGGGGGGGGCACCTACGTGGGGAATGCACCTGTATGGGGCAGTACAGTCAAGGAATGCATGTATGGGGTGGCCAGGGGTGCAGCCCTAACCAGTCAGGGAAGATGCACATGTATGGGGTAGGGGAGCACCTACAGTCAGGGAATGCACCTGTATGGGGCAGGGGGGGGGGGCACCTACAGTCAAGGAATGCACATGTATGGGGCAGGGGAAGCACATAGTCGGGGAATGCTCCTGTATGGGGCAGGGGGAGCACCTACAGTCAAGGAATGCACATGTATGGGGCAGGGGAAGCACCTACAGTCGGGGAATGCACCTTTGTGGGGCAGGGGGTGTACCTACAGTCAGGGAATGCACCTGTATGGGGCAGGGGGAGTACCTACAGTCAGGGAATGCACCTGTATGGGACAGGAGTACCTACAGTCAGGGAATACACATGTATGGGACAGGGGGAGTACCTACAGTCAGAGAATACACATGTATGGGACAGGGTGAGTACCTACAGTCGGGGAATGCACCTGTATGGGACAGGGGGAGTACCTACAGTCAGGGAATGCACCTGTATGGGGCAGGGGGGGGGGCACCTAATCAAGGAATGCACATGTATGGGGCAGGGAAGCACATACAGTCAGGGAATGCACCTGTATGGGGAAGGGGGGGGGGGGGGCACCTACAGTCAAGGAATGCACATGTATGGGGCAGGGAGAGCACCTACAGTCAGGGAATGTACCTGTATGGGGTAGGGGGAGCACCTACAGTCAGGGAATGCACCTATATGGGGCAGGGGGAGCTACCGTCAGGAATGCACATGTATGGGGCAGGGGAAGCACCTACAGCGGGAATGCACCTTTTTGGGGCATGGGGGGTACCTACGTCGGAATGCACCTGTATGGGGCAGGGGATACCTAGTCAAGGGAATGCACCTGTATGGGCAGGGGGCACCTACAGTCGGGGGAATCACCTGCAGGGAGTAACTACAGTAAGGGAATGCACCTGTATGCAGGGGGTAACCAGGGGTCATGAATGCACCTATGGGGAACTGCAGCCACCTACAGAGGAATGCACTGTATGGGACAGGGGGAGTACTACAGTAAGATGCACCTACCGTATGGGGACGGTGAGGGGGTACCACAGTAAGGGAATGCACCTGTAGGGACAGGGGGAGTGCCTACAGTCAAGGGAATGCACCTGTATGGCAGGGGAGCACCTACAGTCAGTGAATGCACATGTATGGGACAGTAGTACCTTACAGTTAGTAGAAAATGCACCTGTATGGGCAGGGGGGAGCAGTGAAGTAACACTACAGTAAGAATGCACCTGTATGGGACAGGGGGAGTACCTACAGTCAGGGAATGCACCTGTATGGGACAGGGGAGTACCTACATCGAATGCACCTGTATGCGGGGAGACTACAGTCAAGGGAATGACCTGTAGGGGCAGGGGGAGTACCTACATAAGGGAATGCTACCTGTTAATGGGGACCAGGGGAGTCACCTACAGTAATGGAATGACACCTGTAATGGACAGGGGGAGTAACTATCAGACGGGGAATACTCATGGGGTATTTGAAAGGGGGAAATACCTACATTCAGTTAATGCACATGTATGGGCAGGGGGAATAACAACATCAGGGAATCACCTGTAGGGGACAGGGGGAAACCTTACAGTCAGGAATGCACCTGTATGGGGCAGGGGGAGCACCTACAGTCAGGGAATGCACCTGTATGGGGCAGGGGGAGTACCTACAGTAAGGGAATGCACCTGTATGGGACAGGGGAAGCACCTACAGTCATGGAATGCACCTGTATGGGATAGGGGGAGTAACTACAGTAAGGGAATGCACCTGTATGGGACAGGGGGAGTACCTACAGTCACGGAATGCACCTGTATGGGACAGGGGGAGTAACTACAGTCAGGGAATGCACCTGTATGGGGCAGGGGGAGTAACTACAGTCAAGGAATGCACCTGTATGGGACAGGGTGAGTAACTACATTCAGGGAATGCACCTGTATGGGACAGGGGGAGTACCTACAGTCAGGGAATGCATCTGTATGGGGCAGGGGGAGTACCTACAGTCGGGGAATGCACCTGTATGGGACAGGGGGAGTACCTAGTCAGGGAATACACATGTATGGGACAGGGAGAGTACCTACAGTCAGGGAATACACATGTATGGGACAGGGGGAGTACCTACAGTCAGGGAATGCACCTGTATGGGACAGGGGGAGTACCTACAGTCAGGGAATGCACCTGTATGGGACAGGGGGAGTACCTACAGTCAGGGAATACACATGTATGGGGCAGGGGGAGTACCTACAGTCGGGGAATACTCATGTATGGGACAGGGGGAGTACCTACAGTCGGGGAATACACATGTATGGGGCAAGGGGAGTATATACAGTCAGGGAATACACATGTATGGGGCAGGGGGAGTACCTACAGTCGGGGAATACACATGTATGGGACAGGGGGAGTAACTACAGTAAGGAATGCACCTTTGTGGGGCAGGGGGAGTACCTAGTCAGGGAATACACATGTATGGGGCAGGGGAAGCACCTACAGTCAGGGAATGCACCTTTGTGGGGCAGGGGGAGTACCTACAGTCAGGGAATGCGCCTGTATGGGACAGGGGGAGTACCTACAGTCAGGGAATGCACCTTTGTGGGGCAGGGGGAGTACCTACAGTCGGGGAATGCACCTGTATGGGGCAGGGGGAGTACCTACAGTCAGGGAATGCACCTGTATGGGGCAGGGGAGCACCTAGTCAGGGAATGCAGCTGTATGGGGCAGGGGGAGCACCTACAGTCAGGGAATGCAACCGCATCGGGCAGGGGGAGCATCTACAGGCAGCACTGAAGTTACATTAAAAACTGTCAGCACTGAAACACAGTGTCCTGATGTGGCCCGGTGGCCCAAGGCCTCAGTTAGCTTAACAGACTGTGAACCCTTACACCGCTATCTTAATTTTTTGTCGTCTGCTGTTTATTTTTTATTTTCCATTTTTATCATCAAAAACATGCTTTGACGCCACTTTAAAATAATTTACAACATGCTTTGACAGCACTTCAGAATCATTTCCATTGGAAGTCTGGGAGTTCATTCTGAAGTGCTGTCGAACCGTGTTTTTATTGAGATATAATGCAACATATAAAAGCAACAGCAGACGACAATTGTTGTGTGTAGCGGTCTAAGGGTTAAGAAAAGAATCATGATGGAGGGGTCAATGACAACTGGGGGGCATGTGATATTGTGGATGCCTGGCACTAGATCAGGACACTTGTCTTACAGTGTTTAATTTTTTTATTGTAATGTTGTGCTGAACATAAATGTAAATTCCCCTCTGTATATGACGTTGATCTTGAACCTACGTTTGTTTGTTGGGGTTTAACGGTCTATCAACAGCTAAGGTCATTTAAGGCCGGGTCAATTGGTTCAGTACTAAATCCCATATATTACCTGTACAAGTACATGTTCAAGAACATGTACAAATGGGGGGAAAATCCCAAAATCAGAACTAAATATTTACAATGAAAAATCTATAAATTCAGCCCTGAAATCAGAATAATCCTGATCTGATGCCAGGTCCTCGCCACACCAGACTCACTTGTCCCCCTCCCAAAAGCAATAGAATTAGTAATAATCTTGCCACTTTTATAATGAACAATAACCCAATTCAACTCCCAAGTAACAAACGAGCCAAAGATAACAAGAGTTGTCAGAAGACAACGAAGCTCGCCTGTTGGCAGCCTTCACTCAAACTTAGCAGTTGCATAAAAAACATGAATATTATATATATAATTGACCTTGGGTTAAGGGGCGTGCGGTGGACCTTGACATTGGGGTCAGTGGTACAAGGTGGGTCGTGGGTTTGCTATAGCATAATATAGCATATTATGATGAATGCATGTATGAAATATCAATGCGCTCCCTGAAAACAGAAGTAAAACAAAATTTAACCCAACGTTAAGTTTATGAACGCACTAAGTTGGTGATTTTCTACAGCATGATAGCTATTCACATGAGGAATGCATGTATGAATGTGCTAAGTTTGTGACCTTAGGGAAAGGGGTGGGGGTGTGGGTCATGGATTTGCTGTAGCACAATAGAGGATCATCAGATGAATGCATGTATGAAATATCAAAGTGTTCCCTGTAAAGAAACAGAAGTTAAACAACCTTTACCCCAACGTTAAGTTTATGAACATGCTAAGTTTGTGACCTTGACTTTGGGGTAAGGGTTGGGTGGTGGGTTGTGGATTTGCTACAGCATGATAGAGGGTCATCTGAGGAATGCATGTATGAAATATCAAGGTGTTCCATGAAAGGAAACAGATGTTATAAGACATTTGGGGTGGGCGGTGGGTCATGGATTCGCTATAGCACAGATAGTTTCATTAGATGAATGCATGTATGAAATATCAAGGCGTTCCATGAAAGGAAACGGATGTTAAGACATTTACCCCAACGTTAAGTTTATGAATGTGCTGTGTTTGTGACCTCGACCTTGTGGAAAGGGGTGGGTCATGGATTTGCTATAGCACAATAGAGGATCATCAGATGAATGCATGTATGAAATATGAAGGCATTCCCTGTAAATAAACAGAAGTTACACAACATTTACCCCAACGTTAAGTTCATGAACATGCTAAGTTTGTGACCTTGACCTTGGGGTAATGGTTGGGTGGTGGGGTGGGGATGTGCTACATGGTTGGGTGGTGGGTCATGGATTTGCTACAGCATGATAGAGGGTCATCTGAGGAATACATGTATGAGTATGAAATAACAAGGTGTTCCATGAAAGGAACCAAAGTTAAGTTTGTGGACGCCGACGCCGAAACCGACGACGCCGGGGGTATGCCATAAGCTCTTATTGCACTTCGTGCAGGCGAGCTAAAAACGTACCTGAGGGCCAAACCAGGCAAATCGTGATTCCTATAAGGAGGAAACCCTACCGTTAATTTACGCCATTGCGTTCACACCCGACCACCACCCATTTGGGGGCATGTGATCCGGTTTATTGAGGGTGCCTGGCACTAGATCAGGACACTTTCAGTGTTGAACTTTTTTATTGTAATGTTGTGCTGAGCATAAATGTAAATCTGCATACAGGTGAGCCAAGTAAGAACAACAACAACAACAGCATTGATTAACAATCATACACGAGTTGTTTATTCATGATCCTGTGTATCTGGATGGATCCTATGAGTATACATTTTCTTAAGCATGTTCTCCACTTCCTTGAAACTTAAAATCGAGCAGTTTGATTGGCTGGGACACGGCATTGCTGAATCTTGACCAATCTAACTTCCGGATTTGAGCATGATGTTTAACCCTTTCATCCCTAAGTAACTGGAATGGATTTTGATATGTTAATTTTGCAACCAATCAAATTGTCACAAAATGATTTTCAGACCAGTCCATTTATGAAAAGGAGTTAAACGTACAGGCCCACTCAGTAGGCGCAACATGTTCTTTATATCAGAGACATCATCAGAGACATTTTCTGGCAAAATAAACATTCATTCACCAATACCCCACGTATTGATTGGCATTATTATACATTTTATATCCGAGGTAAATTTTCACTGATATCAGGGGCGATAATCGTGTTTCCTTAAAATCTTAACGGACATTACTATGTATTCTCTTTCTTTAATTTTTGATGTGCAATGATCATACTTTATAATCTGTCGAAAATATATTTTTTTAGGTGACACATTTAATTAGTAAAAGTATAAATAATAAACAAAATACCAAGCCTCATTCGCATATGAAAATAGCCCGATACCACCGAGCGTAACTATCATTAAAATAAATATTACTAAATCATTATAGCTGTATAGCGGGCACTCGTAATTTTTATAACTGGTGGAATAGTGACACAATAATACACTTATTTAATTCCTATATAGAACAGTTTGTGCCTACCGAGTTGGCATGTACCTTTAACTCTTTGCATTCTAGCGGCGAAAATATCCGCCAAACGAATTAGGAGTATGTTTTATTTCTCTCTGTAAATATGTCTTGAAATTTCATTAGAATTGTGTCCTCCGGACACAATTCTAATGAAATTCCAAGACATATTCATGACATTTATAAGGAGAAATAAAAGAAAATATAATGAATTGTCATCTGCTATTTTTGAACTATTTATAGCCCACAAATTTCCCAGCATGCAAAGAGTTAAGGACATGCTCCGGTGATCTTTGTGGAGGAGAGAAAAATGGCCTCCCTGCATAGTGATTATCTCCCTTTATCCCATCTCAATCTTTCTTGTATGTTGCCAAATACCAGTGGCACATGCGGAATTAAATCGCAAAGTTGACATAAATTTAATGGCACATGCAGAAAGAAAGTTTTTTAAGTCGTTTTCAGACAATATGGCGTGTTTTCAAAATCAGTATCGTTGAATTGATTGATTTATTGGTTTTTAACGGCCTATCAACATGTAAGGTCATTTAAGGCCAGGCCAACGGGTTCGACAATATCGTTGAAGCAAGGAGCATAATACAAGGGAGACGATCAGATAGCTGGGCCCATGAATTTGTACTACAGTGGAACCTATCTAAACCGGACAACAATGAAAGACCTGTGATCTTATTTTTGATGAGTTTCTTGGCCATTTATCGCATGATCGCATAGCACATAACTATGGCTCAGACTGATCAAATGCTTGATTTACAGTGAAACCTCGCTAAGCCAGACACCCTGGGGATCTCCCAGGGTGTCGGGCTTAGCGAGGTTTCACTGTACTATACAAGTATACAGATTACTTTGTGTTGACATGTTCTTCACACTCCATGCTGGTTTGGCTAACCCGTTCTAGATGAAATGCCTGCATAGTGGTAATGGCAAAAAGTGTAGATCCAGATGAGCCGGCTCGTGACGAGCCGTCTCATCAGGATCTACACTTTTTGCACGTAGTTTTAATATTTTTGAGAACAAAAACACCCCTATATCATAAATGGACTAGTTATGATTGGATTGGTCGGAAAATTAACATATCAAAATCAATTACAGTTACTTAGGGGTGAAATGATTACCGGTAATGTCTATCCTAAATGTAAAGTCATGTCAGTATAGATGATATGCAATAGTAAAAACGTCACAGCAAATCGGACAATAAGGAAATCATATGTGAGAATAGGTCAATAGAATAACTCTGATAAGGTGGTATGTTGCTAAATTATTGTATTCACACATATAGACTTCATCGGATTAAGGAGGGTATGTACACAGCACCCGTCGCACTGCATCTGCGTACGGGCCTGTTATAAATATGTGGCTGTGAATGGAGAAATGTGGCTTATGGGTTTTGCGACCTGTGTAGATCAGCGTGTCCATTCCCACTATCTGATTAGGATCTGCACTGTTTGCCATTGCATCAATGACCCTTCATGCTTCTAATTAATGAATAAAACCATGGGCTGTTGCGTTTACTGAAGAAGAAAAACAGTTGGTATGTTTAAAGTGTGTGGAGTCCAAAGGACTCTTTGCAAACTTTAAACAGACCAACTGTATGCACGTCATACATTTTAATTACGTCAAACAAACTATAACGAATCAACGTCGCGCGACGTCAAGTGGGGCTAATGTAATGTACTAGGATATAAACACAATACGTTGAATGGGCGTTTCCATTATGAATTTAAGGACAGTGTAAATATTAAGCAATATATACCGTTATCAGGCTACCTGAGTGTGTTATTAATCGGGAGCTAGATGTTCCATTTCTCTTGTCCCGGCCACACATTAATTTGATTTTCTGGAACCAAATGAAGATGTATTCAATACACAATCAAACCAAGCAACCCAGCATGTTGTCAAACCATACCAGTAGCCTATTTCACCAACATTGCAAAGCATACTTTTCTAGCAAAGTATACTTTGAGGGAGAAATTTTCAATTTTAGGATAAATTTATTAATTTTTATTATACTGAATTTATTACATTATCACAGCCATTATGGCTGTGATAATGTAATAAATTCAGTATAATAATTCTGCATACTTTTAATCATGAAATACATGCATTTGTTAGTTCTATTTGAAATAATGCATTTCAGGAAAAATAAATGATTACTCCCTCAAAGTATACTTTGCTAGAAAAGTATACTTTGCAATTTTGATGAAATCGGCTACAGGTCTACATACTCATGCAGAAAAAAAACAAAAACTTATCTGATTCAGTAGAATATACATGTACATCAATTCTACAGAGCCCCGCAGGCGATGTAGAATTCTTTTTCATTAATTCGTTCCCACAAAATAACAATTCGCTCCCACAAAATAACAATTTGTTCCCTCAATTTAACAATTCATTCCCACAAATTAACAATTTGTTCCCTTAATTTAACAAATAACAATTTGAGGAAACAAATTGTTAAATTGAGGGAACAATTGTTGTTTTGTGAGAACAAATTGTCAATTTGAGGAAACAAATTGTTATTTCGTGGGAACGAAGTGTTAATTCGAAGGAACGAATTGTTAAATTGAGGGAACGAACATGGATCACACTAATCAAACTCCCATTCATTCTACACACATCGCAGTTATATGTGGCTGTGACTAGAGGAATGGGGCTTATGGGATTTGTGATCATTGAAGCTCCTGATCCGTGACGGATACCAGGTGTTTTATTTACATCAAGAAAAAATATATTCAGCCCTGATATTATAATAAGCGGACATGGTGTCGGGTCCATTCCACACCAAAGTCACTTGGCCCCTTCCCCTAAAAGTCATACGAATAATCGTAATACTCATATAAGGGGTATAACCAGATTCAACTGTCAAATACAAAATGCCAAAGACGTACATGAGGGCCAAAGCAGCCTCCATAAACAACTACATGTAGTGCACAAATTTGATCAGGATCTACTCGGGTAGTAAATTGTGGCACACTGTTCATTTCTCAATCTGGTGTTGCATATTTGTAAATAGTTTATCATTAAAGCTATATCACACGATGTGAGGAAGTAAATGTGTTATGCTATATACAATCATTATAATATATGTCGCTGTGAAGGGAGAAATGTGGCTTTTGGGATTTGTGACCAGTGTAGCTCATGATCAAATAGCACACTCCTCTAGCCTGATAATGATCTACATTGCTTGAAACATGACATGTGCTTGATTAATGGAATAGCGAACAGTGCAGATCCTGATCAGACTGTGCGGATGCACAGGCTGATCTGGATCTACACTGGTCACAAAACCCATAAGCCCCATTTCTCCCTTCACAGCGACATATACAATAATTATAATACATGAATTGTATTAAATAAGCAATAACGATTAACATAGACAACTGACTGAGAAAATGGACCTTATCAGATTTACAACTGGTGTAGTCCCTGATCAGTTTGTTTGTTTATTGGTGTTTAACGGCCTATCAATAGCTACGGTCATGTAAGGCCGGGCAAATGGGTTCGATCGCATTTTAACCTGTTGCATTGGGGGGAAAATCCCAAAATCAGAATGTAATATTTACATCGAGAAAAAATATATTCAGCCCTGAAATTAGAATAACATGACCTGGTGCCAGGTCCATACCACACCAAAACCATTTCCCCTAAAAGTAATAAAATTACGAATATTCGTAATAATCACATAAGGGGTATAACTAGGTCTGTGGTTGGGATTCCGTTAAGGATGAACCCCGATCGTTAAATTACCCGCCTGCCACTCACCAGCCAATGAAGAGTCTTTGCAGCTGGTAACAGAGGTTAGGACCTGTACTTAATCCTTAAAATGCTGAAACAAAATGTGTCGTCCGCTGTTGTTTTATATTTTATCTTCATTCACTATAAAAACATGGTCACAAAGGTCACAATATACGCCCGTCGAGGCAAGGCCAGTTAACAAGGGGAGATAACTCACTGAAAATGAATAGGGTTCTTGCCGTGATAAATATGCATATTGAATTTGGTCACGATCCGTCAAGTAGAACTTATTGTTATTGCGTGGACATAGTCAGAAAATCAAAAATAGCCGCCAAGGGCAGATAAGTCATCGGAAATTTTTGAAAATCAATAGGCTTCTTCGTCTTGCTGTGATAAATATGTACATGTATACACAATTTGGTTACGATCGGTGAAGTAGAACTTGAGTTATTGCGTGGACAAGGGATACAGAGTGTGGAAATTAAAAATGGCCGCCAAGGGGAGATAAGTCATCGGAAATTTTTCAAAATCAATAGACTTCTTCGTCTTGCCGTGATAAACATGTATACCGAATTTGGTTACAATCTGTCCAGTAGAACATTAGTTATTGCGTGGACAAGCTGTGCCCGCCCGCCGCTCGCCCGCCCGTACAAGGTGAATACATAATACGTCCCGTTTTTTCAAATGGGCGTAGAAAAATAGAAAATTATAAAATAAAATAAGCAGCAGACGACCAAATTTAATTCAGCATGATTGTGAACATGTACTTTGTTTCAAAACTTGAAATCAAGGGCTTTGATTGGCTGAACTACTTGATTTAAAGTGGATTTATTGTTTTTTGTTTGTTTGTTTGTTTGTTGGGGTTTAACGGCCTATCAACAGCTAAGGTCATTTAAGGCCGGGTCAATGGGTTTAGTACTAAATCCCATATATTACCTGTACAAGTACATGTACATTTTCAAGTACATGTACAAATGGGGAGAAAATCTCAAAATCAGAACTGAATATTTACAATAACAAAACTATATATTCAGTCCTGAAATCAGAATAATCCTGATCTGATGCCAGGTCCTCGCCACACCAGAATCACTTGGTCCCTCCCAAAAGCAGTAGGATCAGTAATAACCTTACTACTTTTATAATGGGCAATAACCCAATTCAACTCCCAGGTAACTAAAGAGCCAAAGATAAGAACGTACCTGAGGGCCAAACCAGGCAAATCGTGATTCCTATAAGGAGGCACCCATACCGTTAATTTACGCCGTCTCATTCGCCCGACCACCACCCATTGTTTGTTGTTTGTTTATTGGTGTTACGGCCTATCAACAGCTAAAGAGGAATAATTATTAGATTTTATTTATTGGTGTTTAACGGCCTATCAATAGCTAAGGTCATTTAAAGCCGGGCCAACAGGTGTATAATTATGAGAATTAATATTCTCAGAATGTTAAAATAAATAGTGCGTAAAATGACCGCTACATACATAGCTATGACTGGAGTATGGCTTATAACATACGTACACCTGACGACATAAAGTGGCTTATGAGATTTATGACCAGCCAGAGTTCTACACTGGTCACACTATAGGAATGAATGGCCTTTTTGTGGAATTTATCGGGGTATAAACTTGGAAAAGTCGCGGGAATACTGGACGAAGGCCGGAAGGCCTCGTCCAGTATTCCCGCGACTTTTCCAAGTTTATATCCCCGATAAATTCCACAAAAAGGCCATTCATTCCTTATAATTCCAGCATTTGAAATAAATTCATCAAGAAAATGTGTTTATTTTCCGTTTTCTTAAGAATTATTTTAACTGCGCCTCACGATTACGGAAAGTAGTTCGGCGTGGGAGTTTACTGGAATATAAACTTTGGACAGAGACTTGCTACGGGCCAATGAAATGTTAGGGAATGGTGTAAATATTTTTGTGCTGGAATTATAGACCATAAGCCCCATGTCTCCAGTCAGAGCCACCAATTCGAAAATGTTACAAGATCCATATTGTCAGTCAATCAATGGCCCAAATGTGATACTTGGGAACAAGGGTCTAATTACATGAACTGCAATACACAAACACATTGTATAAGCAAACTGTAAAGCATTGAAATGTCAAGCCTCTGTCGATTGATGTCATATGCAACTTGTCTCCCCTTGAATGACATAATATGCTGGCAATGAACAGACTAATTAATAGGTAACATATATTTGCATCTACATGTATATCCTATTAAAATAACACTGATAGAGTTGATGTATAAATAGTAATGCAAAATTAAAATATAATTACATTCAAATAAATTCAATTTATTTTTACTGTTTTCTTAACCCATTTTGCACCATCATTGATCCTACTGATGATATAACCATTGCTTTTATTCCATTGACAATGTTCAATCATAGTCTGTTTCACGAAAGCTGCCCAAATTTTACGGCCATATAAACAATTCAAAAACAATATTTTTTTCGATAATATTAAATTAAAGGAAAATTTAAGAATGAGCCTTCTTTTTATTTCGTGAAATTCGGTCAAATATTGATTTTATTACGAAAAATTGATTTGTCTATGGGAATTTAACATGGGGGAAAAAGTGGTAAGGAAGTGTGGGAGGAGTCAAAAAATGAAAACATTTGGAAACCTATTTGGAATTTGGAAACCAAGCTATATAGCTTGGATATGATCTAACTAAGAAAACAAAAGTTAAATTTTAAAAATCGGTCCAGTATTTCTGAAATTCTAAAAAAATTTCCCATGTTAAATCCCCATAGACATCTTCACTCCGTGAAGATGTCTATGGGGATTTAACATGGGGAAATTTTGTTTTCGCAATAAAATCAATATTTGACCAAATTTCACGAAATAAAAAGAAGGCTCATTCTTAAATTTTCCTTTAATTTAATATTATCGAAACAAATATGGTTTTTGAATTGTTTATATGGCCGAAAAATTTGGGCAGCTTTCGTGAAACAGACAGTAAGTATTAGTGTAATCAAAAACATGTACAGCACACCATACCGTATTTATTCTAATAGTAGCCCCCTCTCTAATAGTAGCCCCCTCCCATATTTGCATTCAAAGGCTTTATTAGAATAAATATGGTACTGGCATTTGACATTTTGTTTTAAAGAAATGACATAACATCTAATTGAGACCAGAAATAGTGGCATATTTCTACTACTTTATTAAACATGCTAAATATAACAGAAATTACTTCTTGTTGAGAAATTGGAAAAGTTTTTTATTTGTTTTTTATCACGACTCTGTGAAATCAAATATATGAAACAGTGAATTTTAAATTGATTTGATTTATTGGTGTTTAACGGCACAACAGCTAAGGTCATATAAGGTCGGCCAACGGGTTCAATCCTGTATTTAACCTGCTGCATTGCGGGGGAAATCCCAAAATCAGAGCGGAATATTTACATCGAAACAACTACATATTCAGCCCTGAAATTAAATAACCTGACCTGGTGCCAGGTCCATACCACACCACTTGGCGCCTTCTCCTAAAAGTAATAGGATTAGTGCATTTTAAAATACCAGTGCACACACACGTTTGAATTGTATAACAAGTGTTTGTTTGTTTGTTGGGGTTTAACAGCCTATCAACAGCTAAGGTCATTTAAGACCGGGTCAATGGGTTTAGTACTAAGTCCCATATATTACCTGTACAAGTACATGTACATGTTCAAGTACATGTACAAAATGGGGGGAAAATCCCAAAATCAGAACTGAATATTTACAATAACAAAACTATATATTCAGCCCTGAAATCAGAATAATCCTGATCTGATGCCAGGTCCTCGCCACACCAGAATCACTTGGCCCCTCCCAAAAGCAGTAGGATCAGTAATAATCTTACTACTTTTATAATGGGCAATAACCCAATTCAACTCCTAGGTAACTAAAGAGCCAAAGATAAAAACGTACCGGAGGGCCAAACCAGGCAAATCGTGATTCCTATAAGGAGGAAACCATACCGTTCATTTACGCCGTCTCATTCGCCCGACCACCACCCACGTATAACAAGTGAACAAGTTCCTTCCCTTTTGTGTTTTATATTTAAAATACATTAGGTTTAATAATTTATAACAGAACTTCACGCCTTTGTTATTTCCCTTGAGACCAACTTGATTGTAAACGGCGAGTGTCAAAATGGTCGGGAAACAATATTTTTATCATCTAATTTTACACCAAATTCTCTTTGTTATCATGATAAACATGCTTTTGAATCATAGGAGAATTGTCTCCATGGGAGGCTGGAAAATAATTGTTGTCTGCTGTCTATCATGTTTTTGTTTAATAAAATGAAAACAAAAACAAAACAAGAGGGCCATGATGGCCCTAATTCGCTCACCTGACTCCATGAACACCAGAGGAGAATGTGACATTGAGTTCATGTGTTTTAAAAAAATTGTGCTATTTTTAGATGGCGGTCATCTTGGATTAAGCGATGACTCTCATTTTACAAAATCTGAAAATGCTTCACCCAGCATCGGCCATGTGGTTCCTGAGAAAAAGACGTTAAAAATCTTGAATAAATGGACCTTTTGGTGGCCATCATGGATGACATAATCATCTGATTCCGACAAATATTGCACCAGAGTGACCGCCTCATTGATACCTTCAATTTGATATATGACATGACCATATTCAGTCAAAAATAAAATTTGACCCCAATTTGACCCCACGGGCCACGCCCATTTTTGACCCCGGGGTCACCATTTTAACAACTTTCAAAGAGCAATGTACATCGATCATTCCTACCAAGTTTCGTCGAAATCCGGCTAGCGGTTCATGAGAAGAAGATTTTTTAAGAATTTAAGCTATTTTTAGACGGCGGCCATCTTGGATTAGCGATGACCTCCATTTTAACAAATCTGAAAATGCTTCACCCATGGACCATAACTTTTAAGTTTGGCTACCATGGGCCAAGCGGTTCATGTGAAGAAGAATTTTGAAATCTCTAATAAAAGAACGACCTTTTGACATTTCGGTGGCCATCTTGGATGACATAACAATCCGATTTGGACAAAAAATGTACCAGAGTGATCGCCTCATTGATACCTTCTATTTGATATATAACATGACCATATTCGGTCAAAAATAAAATTTGACCCCACGGGCCACGCCCATTTTTGACCCCGGGGTCACCATTTTAACAACTTTGAAAGAGCATTGTACATCAATCATTCCTACCAAGTTTCGTCAAAATCCGGCTAGCGGTTCATGAGAAGAAGATTTTTTAAGAATTTATGCTATTTTTAGATGGCGGCCATCTTGGATTAGCGATGACCTCCATTTTAACAAATCTGAAAAGGCTTCACACATGGACCATAATTTTTAAGTTTGGCTACCATGGGCCAAGCGGTTCATGTGAAGAAGAAATTTGAAATCTCTAATAAAAGAACGACCTTTTGACATTTCGGTGGCCATCTTGGATGACATAATCCGATTTCGACAGAAAATGCACCAGAGTGATCGCCTCATTGATACCTTCAATTTGATATATGACATGACCATATTCGGTCAAAAATAAAATTTGACCCCAATTTGACCCCACGGGCCACGCCCATTTTTGACCCCGGGGTCACCATTTTAACAACTTTCAAAGAGCAATGTACATCGATCATTCCTACCAAGTTTCGTCGAAATCCGGCAAGCGGTTCATGAGAAGAAGATTTTTTAAGAATTTATGCTATTTTTAGACGGCGGCCATCTTGGATTAGCGATGACCTCTATTTTAACAAATCTGAAAAGGCTTCACCCATGGACCATAACTTTTAAGTTTGGCTACCATGGGCCAAGCGGTTCATGTGAAGAAGAATTTTGAAATCTCTAATAAAAGAACGACCTTTTGACCTTTCGGCGGCCATCTTGGATGACATAACAATCCGATTTGGACAAAAAATGCACCAGAGTGATCACCTCATTGATACTTTCAATTTGATATATGAAATGACCATATTCAGTCAAAAATAAAATTTGACCCCAATTTGACCCCACGGGTCACGCCCATTTTTAACCCCAGGGTCACCATTTTAACAACTTTGAAAGAGCAATGTACATCGATCATTCCTACCAAGTTTTGTAGAAATCCGGTTGGCGGTTCTTGAGAAGATTTTTTAAGAATTTGTGCTATTTTTAGATGGCGGCCATCTTGGATTACGTAATGACGTCATTTTAACAATTTTGTAATCCCCCTACCTAAGGACCATGACCATGAAGTTTGGTGACCATAGGCCCAATGGTTACCGAGGAGAAGACGTTTGAAAATGTTCACGGACGACGACGACGACGACGACGGACGACGGACACATTGCGGTAACAATAGCTCACATGAGCTTCGCTCAGGTGAGCTAAAAACAAGATAAACAGTTCTGTATAGACGACAAATATTTTCCAGCCTCTAAAGAGTAATAAATAATATATTACAAATGTACACGATATAGAATGGTTATAAGTTTGACGATTGAATATGAAATAAACGATTGAAATGATTGATTTGGCGATTAAAATGAAATAAACCAGGACGGTGGGAAATTAATCTCTGCGGTAAAGCGGCAAATGGTAAAACTAGAAAAATCAACCAGAATGGTAAAATTAGTCAGCCGGCGAATGGTAAAATTAGTCAGCCGGCGAATGGTAAAATTAGTCAGCCGGTGAATGGTAAAATTAGTCAGCCGGCGATTGGTAAAATTAGTCAGCTGGCGAATGGTAAAATTAGTTAGCCGGCGAATGGTAAAAATAATGGGCAAACCATATGCCATGATTTAAAAAAATTAAATGCAACAAAAATGAAAACATGTAATGTCATCCTTAACCATATAACTACTGGTATATCAATATATTGATACATGTATATAGCCCAGTGTTAACCATATAACTACTGGTATATCAATATATTGATATGTGTATATAGCCCAGTGTTAACCATATAACTACTGGTATATCAATATATTGATACGTGTATATAGCCCAGTGTTATTAGGAGATCAGCTCCCTTAGACATCACTTGTAGTGTGATCATGGTCATTATTTATAAAGCATATACATAAATGTTATGATGTGTGGCAATGGCATAATCATTGTTTAATATATTACATTAGTGCCTCATAAAAATACAATTGTGTCCGGTGATTTCGCGCACCCGTTTAATTCGCCTGGTCAACCTCTCGCTACCTGGTGTTGGTATTTTAGAAGTCGACCTTTTCATAAACTATACAACTTCTGACGAAAGTTGTAGGTCTGAATATGCGATATTTATAGATCAGTTACGTTATTGTTTCCTTAGCTACGCGAAATCACCGGACATCACAGTACGGCTATACATTATAACTGAAGCTTTTTAATCAAGAATCGGTTTTACAAATTATTATATTTTAAATAATAAATAACATACCAATTTTTAGAATGTATTCATTACGTGACATCAGTTCAGCTCCATATACAAATAACTGGACTAGTAGTAATAATTTATTTTTCAAATTTCATTTTGATTAGTACATACCGGTAGTTTATTTATCGGTTTAAAATATATTATTACATGAGCGATAATTTCAACCAATGAAATATGCAGTATCGGGTCACATGATTGTGGACATAAATGATATTCAGCTGAATATCAGTCTCGGACTCGTCTCGTAGCGCGAGACGAGTCCAAGAATGATATTCAAAATGTGATATTCACCTCTTTCAAATAACACTCTCAGACTCTTCTCGCACAAGTTTGGTTTGTTCATTCTAAACTTATTTCTTGAGAAAAATATGTTTCGACAGCACATGAGAATCTTCAGAATCGCTATACTTTAGTAAATTGCACACGTTTCTGTAGCCTATTTCACCAACATTGCGAAGTACTTTTCTAGCAAAGTATACTTTGAGGGAGTAATCATTTATTTTTCCCGAAATGCATTATGCCATATAGACCTAACGACTGCATATATTTGATGATTAAAAGTATGCATAATTATTATACTGAATTTATTACATTATCACAGCCAATGTGGCTGTGATAATGTAATAAATTCAGTATAATAAAAATTAATAAATTTATCCTAAAATTTAAAATTTCTCCCTCAAAGTATACTTTGCTAGATAAGTATGCTTTGCAATGTTGGTGAAATAGGCTACATATGCAGGTAACGACACTAAACAGGTGTGTATTTATCCACATCACATGATAGAGTGGAACATTTTATCATGCAGGGGTGGGCAATGATTTAACTATGTTGGAGACGAAAATTATCGTCTGCTGTTTTTCATTTTTGCCTTAATTCTTAACAAAAAAAACCTGTTTTGGCAGCACATGAGAATCGTCTCCAGTGGAGACGATTCTCATGCGCTGTCAAAAAAGGTTTTTATCGATAAGTATTGAAAATAAAACTTTTCCAGCAGACGACAAAATTTAATTCAGCGTAGTAAGGGTTAACGTGGCTCATTCGTGATTCATTGAAGCTTTATGTGTCACCACTGCACTATATGAGACACGTCATGCGATTTTGTACCTTCGGACATCTGTGCAATTTCATGAAATACGTTTACAAAATTTACCATATTTTCCAGAAATGGCGTCAAAAGTTGACATGTGGAATTATATTTGTAAATTTTGCAGACGTATTTACGAAGATACAAAATCACATGCGTGTCTCGTATTGGTCAGACCAGCCAATGTCAAAATCGTTCAAGCACTCAAAACTGCTGACAGGGCTGGAAAACTACAATTCTACCGGGATGCGTCTTTGCATCAAACCAAAAGCCATTTCGTTTGCTTACATTTATTTCAGGAAAACATCGGCCGCCGTATAATTTGACTACTCAATTGAGTGTAAACTAGTTAACTATGCACGTATATGGCAAACAGTTTGGTTACACACTCTACACAGCATCCCGACATTGTGTGAAAGCCGCTGATTAGTACACATGAATACATGGGCCTATCTTTTGAATTACCTCCCGTATCGTACTGTCGTCTATTTCCTTGATACAGATTTTAAAAAAATATAACATTTTTTTGTAAAAGTGAGTGAGTGAGTGAATAGGGTTTAACGTTCGCTTTTCTGACATAGAGGTACAAGCCTCAGGAAGTCTACACGCAGACGGGTCAACGGGGTCGTGTCCCGTATCCACCTGTCCAAGGGGGTAAATCCCAACTTCAGAACTCAATATTTACAATCAAAATATATATTCAGTCCTGAAATTAGAACAACCTGATCTGGTGCCAGGCCCTCGCCACACCAGCATCATTTATCCCATTCCCTAAAAGTAATAGGATTAGCGCTAATCTTACTTTTATATATGGGGCATAGCCTGACTCAACTCTCGCATACAAGAAAGCCAAAAATGTACATGAGTGCCAAATCCGGTATAGTGGGTTCCGGAAAGTATGAACACAATCGTTAAGCCAGTTTAGTTGCCTTTTACGACAAGCAATGGCTACTGCAGCACTATTCTCAGGATCAGTTGATCCCGCCCCGGTGCCTGCACGGGGCAATTTTTGTAAAAGAGATTAAAAGTTGACAAAAATTTCAGAGAACATGCAGAATTAAATTCTACATTTGTTCTAAAAATGTTGTTAACATTTAATATTACATATATACGAAAAATACTAAATCTCAGTATTGTCAAAAATTGGTGGTGTGGCAAGGGAAGTAATTCAAGGTCTGCGAACATATACAAATAGTATGAATATTAGTAAACGCCACTTGCTTTGCTGACGATATGGCTACCATTTGCCCATACTTGACCTGTAACATGTTTAATTGTAGGATGTTAACACACAAATATCCCAACTGCTATGGTCACTTAACTCTGCATGCTAGCGATGAAAATATCCGCCAAACGAATTATGAGTAGTGTATATGTTTTATTTCTCTCCGACATTTATAAGCAGAAATAAAATAAAATATAATTAATTGTCATCTGCTATTTTTGAACTATTTATAGCCCACAAATTTCCCAGCATGCAAAGAGTTAAGTAACCAAGAGCAAGATTTAGTGGTTGTCATTGGATTCATAGAGAGAGATTACTCGAAAATAGATAACCGAGATTGATAACTTGCATTGCATTGCAAATATGCCAATACATGTTCTTCATGAAGATGTTTCCATGTTTTTCAGCAAACACATTTCAGATAGATGGACATGATTCAGGCTATGTGCAAATCAGATGGCGGGGGCATACAAACAAGCTTACACGGATATGAAAAGTTGCTTGAAGTATCCATATTGATTTGGCAAGAAAACATGGTAACAGACTATGTGAGATACATACCGTATTTTGCCGTGTATAGGTCGCAAGCATGTATAAGTCGCACCCCTATTTTCACTCCAAAATCTGGGGGAAAATGTCTACATGGGGGTAAGACGCACCCAATTTTCTTAACAAAAATGAAACAAAAAAAAACAAAAAAATCGCCCGAGTTGTTTATATATACATGTAATATCCATCAGGATATTCTAAAGCAAAATTTGTGATATGAATTTACTACTTGTCATCAAAAGAATTTCAATTCATTATATTTTAGAAATGCATTATTTCATATAGAACTAATGGAAATGATTCTGAAGTGCTGTCAAATCATGTTGTAAATTATTCAAAAGTGCTGTCAAAGCATGTTTTAGATGCATGTTTTAGATGATAAAAATAGAAAATAAACAGCAGACGACACAGCTTGCGTCACATGTACAACCGAGACTACACAACATAAACTTAATACACACAGGTTCTCTACACGCAACGTAAACTGGCATATTAATCAATATCACAGTTAGCTAACACACAAATGGAAGATAGACAAACTTTAATGCAACTCGTTGTTGATAGAATAAATGAATGCTAATAGAGCAAATAACATTTACTTCTAGCATACAGATGATGGACAGGTTTTATTAACAAATAAACAACACATGTGACTCTATACAAGAAACTGGAGGATATTTATTATTTTCAATCGTATAAACAAATAACAGTATTTTCACGAGTGGTGATGAAATATATAGAGGATATTCATATTTTTGCAACAAATATGACATATGTTCATCGAGTGGTGTGAAATGTCCATATTTCACGTGAAATATGGACATTTCACACCACGAGATGAACATAGGTATATGTCATATTTGTTGCAAAAATATGAATATTCTATTTATTATATACTGTACCATGGAAATTAGCAGTTTTTTAGACTGTATACGGTAAAGAATGTGTATTTGCAGCCTATTTGCGCTGTTTTCCCGAACATAGATTTTATGAATATAGATAGCGAAAGTAGTCGTATTTTCACCGGAAGTTGTTTATTTCAGCGATGAGACTTTTATTTACATCGTATAACTATGTATTTCATGGGTAGGTATATAATATATATAATAAATTGATATTACAATGAAAACAACAAATCTTGTTTTATTTAATACCAATATTTCATGAAATTGATGATTTTTATCCGAAAATCAGCCCACCATACTTTTGTGTCACAAGATATTTGCTAATGACACAAACGTTAGTGACGTCACATAAAACTAGATGTTTGCCCACTTGTCGCGCCTGTCCAAGCTTTGATAGTCAAGGTGCATGATCACGTGGTTACAACAATAACAACGTCGCCCACTCCAATTAAGTATTATTTGATATTTTCCTTAATATGCAACGGATTTTGATGAAATATGGCACAGCAAACGCGTCTTCAAGAGCTGCATTTGGTGTTCCAGGGAGTTCGGTACAGACTGATGTCGTTTTTGCGGAGAATCGATTTCCGTGACAGAAGTTTGGGCGAAAATACAGACCACCAAATGTAGCTTAACAAGATGCGTTTGATGCGCCATATTTCATCAAAATCCGTTATGTAATAAGGACAATATAAAATAATACATGTACATACTTTGAATCAGATGGATTCTGGAAGTTTCAGTACTTGTTGTTGTTGTTAGTACCACGTGATCATACACCTTGATAGTATACCGAAAAACTTTAACCAAAAACTGTAACCCAGATGCACATACAATACAATGTGCCGACAATATCATGCTGTCCGCAAGCAGTCGCGACAAAAACAGCATTTCCCGACTTCAGTAATTAGAAACACGAAACACAAGAGTGGTGTAAACTACACTGTACTACCGCTCTACAGATCCGAGTGGTGTAATTCATCGCAATAATTTCTGTAAACTACTGTGAGATTGAAATACAAGAAATTTGAACATTGAACCAGAGCTCCAGAAAATACGCATTGATTTTCAAATGGGTAGGGAAAATACTGTAATAAAGTTGAAAATGTACACTGTATGCTTTTTGCAGCTCAACTAAGTAAATTTTGAACTGTATTACAGCATAAATAAGTGAATAAGTAATAATACACTGAAATAAGTGAATGGTTAAATTTGATTTATGTTTTGATCATTTGTTCCCCGTTTAATAATGAATCAATAATCCATTTGTAAACATAAAACTCTGTTGAAGTAGAGGCATCAGGAAAGCTTGCCAGATGAAATAGCGAACAGCGAGACTGTGATCAATTGTGCAGGCTGATCTGGATCTACTCTATTCACAAACTCAGTACGGTGTGTCCCTTCTTGTCATTGTGAGTCACACATGAGATGAGCCATGTGATTTTGTACCTTAGAAGATGTGCAATATCTCATAAAAAATATTTACAAATTAAATATTTTCCGTAAATGATATCAAAAGTTGGTGAAATTAATTAATTATATTTCACATGTGCTCTGAAAATGTTGTCAACTTTCGATGTCATTTACAGAAAATATCACAGTTTCTGTAAATAGTTTTTCATGAAAAATCGCACATGTTCTTAGTCACAAAATCACATGGCTCGTCTCGTATACATGTAGTATATCTATATTCCATTGTACAGCCACGTAATAAACATCTACATGTACAAATTATACTTATACCTTCCAGTATTCCAAATATTCAGGGATTCCGCTGGCGATCGCCACTTTCGCAATTGGCGATAAAAATAAACAATTGGTGATAAAAAATTACAATTTTCGAAAAAAAATCCCCCAAAAAAAATGTTTTTCTTTTTTTTTCGAAAATTGTAATTTTTTATCGCCAATTGTTTTATTTTTTTGAAGTGGCGATTTTTTCTATTTTCCCCAGTGGAATCCCAGAGTATTTCATAAAGTAACAACTTATTTTGTGAAAAGTTTCACCCCTACAATGTAACTGGAATGGATTTTGATTTGTTAATTTTGCAACCAATCCAATCGTCACAAAATAATTTTCAGACCAGTCTATTTAAGAACAAGAGTGCCGAAGGTAACAATATATGCCCGTCGAGGCAAGGCCAGTCAATAAGGGGAGATGAGATAAATCACTGAAAACGAATATGGTTCTTCATCTTGACGTGATAAACATGTATACCAAATTTGGTTACTATCCGTCAAGTAAAATTTATTGCGTGGACAAGGATACAAAGTGCGAAAATTAAAAATGGCCACCAAGGGGAGAAAAGCAATCGGAAATTTTTTAAAATCAATAGGCTTCTTCCGCTTGCCGTGATAAACATGTATACATGAATTTGGTTACGATCGGTGAAGTAGAACTTGAGTTATTGCGTGGACAAGGATAGAGAGTGCGAAAAATAAAAATGGTAGCCAAGGGGAGATGTCATCGGAAATTTTTGAAAATCAATAGGCTTCTTCGTCTTGCCGTGATAAACATGTATACTGAATTTGGTTACAATCCATCAAGTACAACTGGAGTTATTGCGTGGACAAGCTGTGCCCGCCCGCCCGCCATCCGCCCTCCGCACAAGGTGAATACATAATGTCCCGTTTTTTCAAATGGGCGTATAAAAAGGTGTGTTTTTGTCCTTACTTACTTGCAAAAAGTGCAGATCCTGATGAGACGGCTCGTCACGAGCCGGCTCATCTGGATCTACACTTTTTGCCAATATCACTATACAGGCCTGTGGTGTTGAAAGGGTTAAACAGCTAAAAAGTTTAACAATTTCGTACTCCGCATATATACAATTACAAACAAAATGTGTCAATAGGTGACAAATGCCCAAAATCATGTTTCAATAGAAAACTCAACAAAAACTCCAACAAGAAATCGTAAAATTTGAAATCAGAGAAGGGAGACAATCCACGAACAGAGCAACAAATTAATCAAACCTTACTGTACACGAGCAGCGCTCCAGATAAGTTTTGTATCCAAAGAGTATTTTCCCCCCAGATTTCAAATTCAATGTGTATTTTACTTTTGCAAAGGTATTATTTATTTTCTTCATTATTAAATAGGGAATTATAACAAAATAAAAAATTCACTTATTTGAGCTGCAAAAAAGCAAACACTGCAGCTCAACTAAGTAAATTTCAACTTTATAACAGTATTTTCACTACTTAATTTGAAAATCAATGCGTATTTTCGCATTGCTGTGAGTATTTTGTACTCCCACTTTTTATAATCAATGCGTATTCTGCAAAAATAAGTGCGTCAATACGCACCTTATCTGGAGCTCTGCACAAGTACACGTTCCACACATTGACCTTGGCCCTAGTACTATAAGTACACGTTCCACACATTGACCTTGGCCCTAGTACTATAAGTACACGTTCCACACATCAGAACATATGCTCCGTAAGGAAGCAACATTCAGTTTGTTGACAGGTTACACTGTATATAACCCTTTCAACACTGCAAACAGTGTAGATCCAGATGACCCGGCTCGTAACAAGTCGTCTCATCAGGATCTGCAAGTTTTACGAGTAATTTTTATATTTTTAGAGACAACACCTCATTCTTATATAAGGACTAGTCTGAAAATCATTTGTTGATGATTGGATTGGTCCTTAAATTAAAATATGACAGTCCATTCCAGTTATTTAGGGTTAACAGGTTTAAATTAAAATAATGGTCAGACGGACAAGGGATAACCCTAAATGCCCCTGCATTCATGTTGTGAGGCACAGTAAAACACACTACGCATGTAAAAGCCAACAATTAGAGATTTAAAATAAATGGACGCAATATTTAAACAAATGCCATTTGAATAAGAGGTACAAAATACAACTGATAAAAGCATGAATTGTAATGTTTTACTTTAACCCTCAATCCTTTACGCTTACCACGAGGAATTAAATTTTGACGTCTGCTGATTTTTCTCCATTTTTCCATTTAATCAGCAAACAAGGATAAGCTACATGGGAGATGATTTAAAACATGTTTTTTGTTTTTAAATAAATGAAAGAAAAAACAGCAGACGACAAACAAACATTTTCCCGCCTTAGAAAACTTCACACATGTATGTAATGGTCAATTGGCAATCGATGAGTCACTAGCAAGACGAGATGCGAGGTTAAAAACGGCCTTACATGTAAAACATGGCTTTCATACACATACAAGGTGCATGATCACGTGGTTACAACAACAATGTCGCCCACTCGAAAGTAAGTATTATTTTATATTTTCCTTAATATGCAACGGATTTTGATGAAATATGGCGCCGCAAACATGTCTTCATGAGCTGCATTTGGTGGTCTAGGGAGTTTGGCAGAGACGTATGTCGTTTTTGCGAAGAATCGATTTCAAACGACAGAAGTTTGGGCAAAAATACAGAGACCACCAAATTCAGCTTAACAAGACGCGTTTGATGCGTCATATTTCATCAAAATCTGTTACGTAATAAGGACACTATAAAAGAATACGTACTTTGAATCGGTACTTGTTGTTGTTGTTAGTACCACGTGATCATACACCTTGACATAGCATGTATTCTGAAGTGGCGTGATGACATATGACCCTGGAATTCGTATTATCTCCCTTGTCACACGTGTCGATTTTTGCCGATATTGATTTCGAAAATTGGTATTTTTTTTGTAAATTGACAAAAAAGTCGGAGCTTATGCGGAATTTAATTCTGCAAGAGCTCTGACTTTTTTGTAAATTTATGGAAAAAATTACCGATTTTCAAAACCAATGTCTGAATTTTTTGTCGACGTTATTTACAAATGGAAAATTATACGACAGATTTTTAAAAAAAACATCGGTCATGCCATAAGGGTTCACACCAGAGCTAGGCAGACATTGGTATCACTGTGCAGCAAAAATACACAATTAGTATCACAAGATGTGTTATGCCATGACAAAAGAAATTTATTGCGTTTGCGACCAGTGTAGCCCCAGAGCAACCCTCGCATCCAGTCTGCCTGAACAGCCTGCACATCCGGTCTGATCATGGTATACACCCTTTGCTATTGTGCTGGGGAAACAGTCAGAAAACCTCTGATGAAAACAAGAAATCATTAACACTAATGGATGCACCATTCACAATCTTTAAAGGTGGGTGCTCTGAAATTATGTAAAAAATACATGTTTATGGAAATTAAGCTGGTACCTAATTATGTAACTATTCCACATGTTTTTAACATCCAAAGTGTCCGTTTTTAAAAGTATTAACTAATATTTAAATGTTGTGTCGGTAGTGGTGATCACCAGTGTATGTACATGTGAAGAGTTTTAATTATTTAAATAAATAATGTGTATAAACTTAATTACGACTGATGTCGATATCTTATAGTCTAATTGCTGTACACCAGACAATGCATTGTACGAATAAATATTGATTTCCGTTGAACAAATATTGATTTTTATGCCACCGGGTTTCGAAGAAACGGGTGGCATATAGTGTTTGGACCGTCCGTCTGTCCGTCTGTCCGTCTGTTCATCTGTCTGTCCGTCCGTCCGTCACACTTTTCGGTTTACCACTTTGTCACAGTTTCTCAAATATGCTGCAGGTGGCATCCGCGTACGACAGATGCATTTCTTGTTGTTAATATTTTGAGAAAACGCGTTATCTACCCCGACCTCAAAATTATTAAAATCTGTCATACAAGAAAGGCAAAATAATGGCAATAAGTGTATCAGGTAATAACAATTCATTGACATTTTTGCTGGGAATCCCGAGGACCCCCATTTTGTAGGAGGAATCCCTGAACTTTCAAGAAAACCCCATTCAACATAATGTAAAAATCGGGATGTCTGTACTGCGGAATCCCTGGCCCAAAAGCAAGTGTCAAACCTTGTGTACAGAGAATTTTTTTTCGGGATATATAAAAATATATGTGTAGGAGTGTGTTAGCTGATCAGGGTTTACACTGGTCTAAAACTCAATAAGCCCCTTTTATCCATGGCAGGGCATACATGGGTCGCTGCATGAGAAAACTTGCCTTACAGCATTTGCAACCATTGTAGATTCTCAGCATGCAGTCACACAGTCGGATTAATATCTAATTGTTTTGCTAACTACAGTATTGTTACTCAAGTTGATGAATGGCGAACAGCGTAGCCCCAGATCAGCCTGTGCGGCAGATGTACAGGCTGATCTGGGGCTATGCTGGTCACACACGTCATAACACCCACCGTCTTAGACGTCAGCCCATATATATTCTTAAAGGTACATGCCCACTCAGTAGGCACAAAATGTTCTGTATATCAGAGACATCATCTCAGACATTTTCTGGCAAAATAAGCATTCATTCAACATTACCCCACGTATGGATTGGCATTATTATACATTTTATATCAGCCATAAATTTCCACAATGATATCAGGGGCGATAACCGCGTTTCCCTAAAATGTAAACGGACATTACTAGTTATTCTCTGTATTTATTTTTGATGTGCAATGATCAAACTTTAAAATCTGTAGAACATATTATTTTGTTCAGGTGACGCATTCAATTAATATAAATAATTAAAAAATATAATGCCTCATTTGCATATGAAAATAGCCTGATACCACCGCGAGTCACTATCGGTAAAATAAATATTACAAAATGATTATATCTGTATAGCGGGCACTCGTACTTTGTAGAACTGGTTGAACAGTGACACAATTACACACTTATTTAATTCCTATAAAGAACATTTTGTGCCTACTGAGTGGGCATGTACCTTTAAGTTGCATCCTCTAACCATCCATTCTGTAGTTGGTCCAGTCACTCCAGTGTACTGAATAGAACGAACAATTCTGGAACAACGTTGGCCAGTAACTTACGTTTCACTTATCAATCAACAACTCGGTAAAACTAATATATACTTTATTGTTTTTGACCTATTTTAAACCTTTTTTTACTTAATAGTTAACAATGTAAATACCGATTTCTAGTAAACCATTAACAGATATGACTATTATACCATATATTTTCTAATAAATGCCCATTGATATTATTAGATAACATTTGTAAATATGAAATATAAATTTGGGAAAAACATTAACCCTTAGACAGCTACTCACAACAATTGTCATCTGCTGTTGCTTTTATATCTTGCCTTGTTTCTCAATAAAAACATGGTTTGACAGCACTTCAGACTCATTTCCAATGGAAATGATTCTGAAGTGCTGTCAAACTATGTTGTAAATTATTCTATGTCAAAGCATGTTTTTGATGATAAACAATAACATCCCAAATCAGGCAGTTTGATTGGCTGAGACCGAGCGGTTCTCAGCCTCAACCAACCAAACTGCCAGATTTTGCATTCAAATTTCAAAAACACTTTCCAATCTTAACTGTCCCTGGGCTAAATTATCATAAAACATATGGTGTATTGTCTATAACAGTAGAACTAAAGAATATCTATCTTCCGTTCAGCATCAAGAATAAATTAGTATTGAGGTGACGTGACTAGCGGTGCACCCACAGCTACAAGCGAGACTGCCCGCTCTGAGAGATCTCGTAAAACAGGACATATGCCTCCGACGACGCGGCTTGATTCGCTCCACACTGCGACACTCTGAAATGCACACAGCAATAATATGTTTTATACTTTTCAAGGTTCGAACCCGCGACCCTAGCACCTAGGACATTCATTCTACCTGGATTCCTGACCCCGAGACCTGTAGCCTATTTCATGAACATTGCAAAGTATACTTTAGTAGCAAAGTATACTTTGAGGGAGAAATTTTCAATTTTTTAAAAATTTATTAATTTTTATTATACTGAATTTATTACATTATCACAGCCATTTAATGGCTGTGATAATGTAATAAATTCAGTATAATAATTCTGCATACTTTTAATCATGAAATATATGCATTTGTTAGTTCTATATGAAATAATGCATTTCAGGAAAAATAAATGATTACTCCCTCAAAGTATACTTTGCTAGTAAAGTATACTTTGCAATGTTGATGAAATAGGCTATAGGTTTGGCTCTCATGTACATCTTTTGCTTTCTTGTATGTGAGAGTTGAATCTGGTTATACCCCTTATACGAGTAATATGATTATTCATATATTCATATTCCTATTACTTTTAGGGGAAAAAAAGTGATGTGCTTAACGTCCCACCTACAGCTAAGGTCATATACAGACAGAGAACCACAGTTTAAAGTCTCATCCGACAAATCAGTGGGATGGAAATACTATGAAAGTATTTTTTGATGACCTATAGTCTGTTTCACGAAACCTGCCCAAATTTTACGGCTATATAAACAATGCAAAAACAATATTTTTTTCGATAATATTAAATTAAAGCAAAATTTAAGAATGAGCCTTCTTTTTATTTCGTGAAATTTGGTCAAATATTGGTTTTATTACGAAAAATTTATTTCTCTATGGGAATTTAATGGGGGGAAAAAGACATTGGTAAAAGAGGTAGACTTGTGGGAGGAGTCAAAAAAATTTTTTTGGAAATTGACTCCGAAACCTAGCTAGATAGCTTGGAAATGATCTAACTAAGAAAACAAAAGTTAAATTTTAAAAATCGGTCCAGTATTTCTGAAATTCTGAAAAATGTCCCCATGTTAAATCCCCATAGACATCTTCACTCCGTGAAGATGTCTATGGGGATTTAACGGAAATTTTGTTTTCGCGATAAAATCAATATTTGACCAAATTTCACGAAATAAAAAGAAGGCTCATTCTTAATTTTTCCTTTAATTTAATATCATCAAAAGAAATCTTGTTTTTGAATTGTTTATATGGCCGTAAAATTTGGGCAGCTTTCGTGAAACAGACAGTGGTTACAAAACTCATAAGCCCCATGTTTCCAGTCACAGTCACAGCCACATATGGAGATGGGGCCTCCATTTTAAGTGACATCCGAAAGACCAGTGGGATGGAAAAATATGTCATTCTATGAAAATAGTTTTCAGAGCTCCAGATAAAGTGTGCACTTATTTTAGCAGAATATGCATTGATTATCAAAAGTGTGAGTACAAAATACAATACAGCAATGTGAAAATTTATTTTGAAATTCAGTAGTGAAAATGCTGTAATAAAGTTGAAAATTTACTTAGTTCAGCTGCAAAAAGCAAAAACTCAAATAAGTGAATTTTTAAATTCGTTTTATTTTCTATCATTTGTTCCCTATTTAATAAGGAAGCAAATCAATAATACATTTGTAAAAGTGAAATATGAATTGAATTTGAAATCTGGGGGTATAATACACTTTAGATACAGAACTTATCTGGAGCTCTGAGTTTTTAAGCCTAGGCCAGGGATTGAACCCACAATCTCTAGTATTGTTTTCCATTGTTCTACCAATAGCCTATTAACATATATCCGCAGCAAGAACTCCACATAAATTGGCATAAATGTGTCTGTGACTAGAGAAATGGGGCTTAAGGCAATATTTTTCACGGAATAGTACTCTGAAAATGTTGTCAACATTTGACGCCATTTACGGTAAATATTGTAAACGTATTTCTCATATGGCAGAGTATCCACCCACTCATAAGCCCCATTTCTCCAGTCACAGCCACAAATGACGTATTGACGATATATAACTATATTCACCCACCTTGTATCATTAAAGTAGTTCCATTCACCAGTGAAGGCGTGTTTACACTTTGCTGTGTAATGGCCGCCGTACGTCGTCCCAGAATGCTCGCTGACAGCATACAGGTCGTACTTGAGTCTCTGGCCTGGTTGAAATGGTGCAGAAACATGTTATTATTATCACCTATATAAGTGGATTAATTTTATTTGAATTATTGAATTGGGGTTTTACATCCATTCAACAACAGGGTCATATACAATAATATAATTGGAAATTGGAATTTAGTCAAAGGTGTCTTACTAACACTGAATTACCAGCAGTTGCTATCGTAACTCCAGAGCCAGGACCATATACTGCTGTGACTGGATGCGTTTTGCGACAAGTGTAGATCCTGATCAGACTGGTCACCATTACATCAATGAAACACCCACCATGCTTCTAACAAGCCATGTATACTTTTACAGGCTACGAGGTGTGCTAATTGATCAGGATCTACACTGGTCACAAAACCAATTTCTCACAGACATATTGCAAGTGATAAATTTTATCTCCACCAATCAATTGCTTTGCCTCGTTTCTGACGACATATTCTGGCCACGAGGGTAGACTATCCTTGTGCCACACCAGTGCATATGATGGATACTCTTATTCCTCTTAATCTCCACACCCATACTGGCTAAACTGAAAGTGAATTGGTTTAACAGCTAAGGTCAGAGACAGGACCACAGTTAAAGTCTCATCCGACAGACCAGTGGGATGGAAATACTATTTTATCCCGTCAACACAGTGCGTATGTGCCGTGAAACACGGTGCCGTGAACATTTGAAATAAATTCATCAAGAAAATGTGTTTATTTTCCGTTTTCTTAAGAATTATTTTAACTGCGCCTCACGGTTACGGAAAGTAGTTTGGCATGGGAGTTTACTGGGATATAAATTGTGGACAGAGACTTGCTACGGACCAATCAAATGTTAGGGAATTGTGTAAATATTTTTGTGCTGGAATTATTATGTTTTTGATGCCGTAGGCGAGGTTTGAACCTATAACCACATGATTGGAAGTCAAGTGTTAACCCCTAGGCCACAGCCCAACCATCATACTGGCTGACCTCCCTGCTACCTTCAATGGTTTGAATGTAGAACTACTTTATGGGAGGGATTACAACTCACTTGTGTATTAAAGGTACATGCCCACTCAGTAGGCACAAACTGTTCTTTATAGGAATTAAACAAGTGTATAATTGTGTCACTATTCCACCAGTGCTAAAAATTACGAGTGCCCGCTATACAAATATAATCATTTAGTAACATTTATTTTACTGATAGTGACGCGCATTGGTATCGGGCTATTTTCATATGCAAATGAAGCATGATGTTTTTTAATTATGTATACTAATTAAATGCGCCACATGAAAAAATAATATTTTCGACAGATTATAAAGTATGATCATTGCACATCAAAAAATAAATACAGAGAATAAATAGTAATGTCCGTAAACATTATAAGAAAACACGGTTATCGTCCCTGATATCAGTGTGAAAATTTACGTCCGATATAACATGAATAATAATGCCAATTAATATGTGGGGTAATGGTGAATGGATGATATAAAGAGGAAGTTGTGCCTACTTAGTGGGCATGTACCTTTAAGACTCATTTTTTACTCAGAATATGAATGGCTTTTTCGCCAGAAATGTCAAAACGTGACGTCAATTACGTCTCGCGAATGTCTAGGAGGAAATATTTCCTTCAAAGAAATAAATCCCTCTAGAATCACGGTAAATCACGCATGTAATATAGAAAATTACAATACACAGAATGTGAATTCCAAAATCAGACAACACCACCACCATTCAGTTCAAGCAGAGTGACGTACCTTTCTCTGCGGCGAATTCACTCAGATCAAGGGAGGCTACCGGAAAGTTGACCAGCGTTCCTATTTTCCGACTGTAACGTTCCTGACTGAACCGCTTCAAATCTAGACATCGGTTAAGGAACAACACAGACAAGTCGACTACTGCTAAGGGTATAATTCCGACTGGTTCATGTACAGTGAAACATCTCTACGCCGGATGCCCTGGAAGTCCCCAGGGTGTCCGGCGTAGAGAGGTTTCACTGTAAATCAGGCATTTGATCATTCCGAGAGATAGCTGTGTGCTATACGATCACGAACAGACATTATCACCCGAGATGAAGGACCAAGAAACTCATCAAAAATAAGATCACAGGTTAAGGAGCATATACAGTCGCTAAACCAGACACGCAGGCAGTCTCTGTATTCATTGTCACCTATTCCAGATGATAATGCCTTTTTCAAGTTCGCAAAGCACATCCGCATGCATTGGCATAGACTAACATGCCATGTCTATATCATGTTTAACTTCTATTTTTCATCATCTGACTTTTATCATTTATTATTTACTTTGCTATAGTAACGGTAGTAAAGCCATAGTGCTATGTCTAGCATTGGCATAGTGATATGCCTGATTTACAGTGGAACCTCTCTAAACCGGACACCCTGGGGACCTCCCAGGGTGTCCGGTTTAGAGAGGTTTCACTGTAACAACACAGACAAGTCAACTATCGCCAAGTGTATAATTCAGACTACATGTACATGTGAACTTGACCACTTTTACTGTTACACTGTTCTTCTGTTTTATTAAGTTAGATGATTTCCAAGCTATCTAGCCCACAGGGTGAAGTAACGGACCGAGTTCTATAAATACATTAAATATGCCTAAAAGCATAAATAAATGAAGAAAAAATAATAATTTATTTATGCTTTTAGGCATATTTAATGTATTTATAGACCTCGGTCCGTTACTTCACCCTGTGATCTAGCCCAGTTTCAGAGTCAATTTGCTTCTTTTTTTGTGTTATTCCTCCGCAGCTGCTCCAGCTCCTCTCCCCATGTTAAAGCTACATAGTACCTAGGCCATACAAAAAGTACTTTGGTTCTCAGATATCGCCGCGCAAGAAAAATCGATGCGCGTCATGTATTGTATCGTGATGGACAAATTAAAACACATATTGTAAATTCGCCACATGATCGATCAAAGCAACTACCCTGCTAAAATATGTAAATCCAACGATGTCTGATAAAAATCTGGTGACTTTTAACGTCTAAAGAGGTTATAGTAGCTTTCCTAGCATATATGTGAACCACATGTTTAATTGACATGTAAAATGCATCTGGCGACTTAAACAAATGAGAGACGATGTATATATTAAAACAATCCGCCCTCCTGTGTCACATTCTGCAAACCCGTGTCTGAGAACCAAAGTACTATTTTTATGGACTTATAGTATGTGAAATTGGAAATTTAGCATTGCATCCTGATCTGATGTCAGGTGCTTCATACGACAATAAAAGCTGCTTGCAGGGTTACCTGTGCATGATTTTATTCTACGCTGCGCCATTGCTGACCAAGCTTTTTTTTTTTTAAAATACAGTAGAATGTCTCTAAACCGGACACCCATACAATCTCTTTCTGCGTGAATTTGATGTTTTTAGTGTCATTTATCTACGTTGATAATGTCTGTTCATGATTACAAAGCGCACACGCATGCCTGGAGGTGCTCACATGCCTGATTTACATTGGAACCTCTCTAAACTGGACACCCAGGGGACCTTCCCAGGGTGTCCAGTTTAGAGAGGTTCCACTGTACTGAAAATAATGAAATGTGACGACAAAATTAAATCGAGCAAGTGTTACATTATTTGAAGGATACGAAACACGAGCACTGGAGGGAATCTCTGAATGTAGAACCGCTTCCTACACGACCGCTTCTTCTTACATTTGGCACACATCTGTAGGTGGAGGAAAAATGAAAGTTAATGGGTTTAACGTCCCAGCAACAGTTGGGGTCATATACAGACGGGACCACAGTTTAAAGTCTCATCCGACAAGACCAGTGGGATGGAAATACTATGAAAGTATTTTTGATGCCCTATGCAAGGTTTGAACCCATAACCCCCGGATTTGAAGTCAGGTGTTCTCACCCCTAGACCACAACCCATCCCTGTAAAAGGAGGAAACTTCACTGATATGCCTTCTACTGCAATGATACTGATACCTGGGCCTTCTACTGCAATGATACTGATACCTGGGCCTTCTACTGCAATGATACTGATACCTGGGCCTTCTACTGCAATGATACTGATACCTGGGCCTTCTACTGCAATGCCATATATGGGAAATACTCTCAAAAGTGGGAAAAACTGGGAAATATATTATTTATTTTTCCCGGGAAATATAATTTTTCATGTAATTTTCCTTTTCAAGCTAATTCTATTAACCCTTACATCGCCATCTTAATTCTGCTGTTTATTTTCTATTTTCCATTTTTATCACCTAAAACATGCTTTAACAGCACTTTAGAATAATTTACAACATGCTTTGACAGCACTTCAGAATCATTTCCATTTCCTTTGGAAATGATTCTGAAGTGCTGTCAAAACATGTTTTTATTGAGTAATAAGGCAAGATATAAAAGCAACAGCAGACGACAATTGTTGTATGTAGCGGTCTAAGGTAAAATGACATTAATGGTTGTTTAAACAATTGTCAGCAAGACGGAAACCACTAGAAGACGGGTGGAAATTATCAACCTGTGAATAGATAACTGGCTATCAATATCCAGATTTTTGTTATCTTTAAAACATCATTTAACAAGAAATGAGGCAAAGCCACGAAGGCCAGGTTTTTTCCAAGCATGGACACTTGGATAACATAATTATACCCACTTTTTGTAGACTAGATGGCCGTGGCCTGCATGTCGCGCCTTGGGGCGAGGCATGGACACTAAAAAAATAGATATAGTAGATGGAAAAACTTTAACCAAAAAACTTTAACCGGACACACGGACGAACGGACGGACGTATGCCAAAATGCTGACGATATCGCGCTTTCCGCAAGCGGGTGCGACAATGATGATAAACACCCATGTGAAGTATCAAGGTAATGGGTGAAGCAGTTGCAGAGATATAGTACACGAAAAAACTTTAACAAATAAATTCAAAGTAATTTGACCTTGACATTGCGCACAGGGGCCGCACGGTTGGGGATTAGAGTGAAAATATGGACGATGATAAACACCCATGTGAAGTTTCAAGGTAATGGGCGAAGCAGTTGCAGAGATATAGTATAACAAAAAGTTTTAACCAAAATATTTAACCAGACGTACGTTAAAAAGTTAACGTTGAAAATGGCTAAGTCAATTACGTAGAAATAATAGGTGAAGGTAAAAAAATGGTCACATGTTGGATAGTTGTATGTGGTAGGCACCCCTTGGTTATGAAGCTGTGAAAGTTTGGTGGGTCCTAGGTGGTACAGTACCAAAGAAAATGGACTTAAACACGAAAACTTAACATTGTAAACGCGAAAAGTTAACATTGAAAATGGCTAAGTCGACTGCGCGGAAAAAATGGGTCAAGTTAAAAACAAGAAACGAGGCAAAGCCACGAAGGCCAGGTTTTTTCCAAGCATAGACACTTGGATAACATAATTATACCCACTTTTTGTAGACTAGATGGCCGTGGCCTGCATGTCTCGCCTTGGGGCGAGGCATGGACACTAAAAAAATAGATATAGTAGATGGAAAAACTTTAACCAAAAAACTTTAACCGGACACACGGACGAACGGACGGACGTATGCCAAAATGCTGACGATATCGCGCTCTCCACAAGCAGGTGTGACAATGATGATAAACACCCATGTGAAGTATCAAGGTATTGGGTGAAGCAGTTGCAGAGATATAGTACACAGAAAAAAACTTTAACAAAAAAATTCAAAGTAATTTGAACTTGACATAGGGCACAGAATCGCGCTTTCCGCAAGCAGGTGCGACAATGATGATAAACACCCATGTGAAGTATCAAGGTATTGGGTGAAGCAGTTGCAGAGATATAGACACGAAAAAACTTTAACAAAAACATTCAAAGTAATTTGACCTTGACATTGGGCACAGGATCGCGCTTTCCGCAAGCAGGTGCGACAATGATGATAAGCACCCATGTGAAGTATCAAGGTATTGGGTGAAGCAGTTGCAGAGATATAGTACACGAAAAAACTTTAACAAAAAAATTCAAAGTAATTTGACCTTGACATTGGGCACAGGATCGCGCTTTCCGCAAGCAGGTGCGACAATGATGATAAGCACCCATGTGAAGTATCAAGGTATTGGGTGAAGCAGTTGCAGAGATATAGTACACGAAAAAACATTAACAAAAAAATTCAAAGTAATTTGACCTTGACATTGGGCACAGGATCGCGCTTTCCGCAAGCAGGTGCGACAATGATGATAAACACCCATGTGAAGTATCAAGGTATTGGGTGAAGCAGTTGCAGAGATATAGTACACGAAAAAACTTTAACAAAAAAATTCAAAGTAATTTGACCTTGACATTGGGCACAGGATCGCGCTTTCCGCAAGCAGGTGCGACAATGATGATAAACACCCATGTGAAGTATCAAGGTATTGGGTGAAGCAGTTGCAGAGATATAGTACACGAAAAAACTTTTAACAAAAAAATTCAAAGTAATTTGACCTTGACATTGGGCACAGGATCGCGCTTTCCGCAAGCAGGTGCGACAATGATGATAAACACCCATGTGAAGTATCAAGGTATTGGGTGTGAAGCAGTTGCAGAGATATAGTACACAAAAAAACTTTAACAAAAAAATTCAAAGTAATTTGACCTTGACATTGGGCACAGGATCGCGCTTTCCGCAAGCAGGTGCGACAATGATGATAAGCACCCATGTGAAGTATGAAGGTATTGGGTGAAGCAGTTGCAGAGATATAGTACACGAAAAAACTTTAACAAAAAAATTCAAAGTAATTTGACCTTGACATTGGGCACAGAATCGCGCTTTCCCGCAAGCAGGTGCGACAATGATGATAAACACCCATGTGAAGTATCAAGGTATTGGGTGAAGCAGTTGCAGAGATATAGTACACGAAAAAACTTTAACAAAAAAATTCAAAGTAATTTGACCTTGACATTGGGCACAGGATCGCGCTTTCCGCAAGCAGGTGCGACAATGATGATAAACACCCATGTGAAGTATCAAGGTATTGTGTGAAGCAGTTGCAGAGATATAGTACACGAAAAAACTTTAACAAAAAAAATTCAAAGTAATTTGACCTTGACATTGGGCACAGGGGCCGCACGGGTTGGGGTTAGAATGAAAATATGGTTATGATGAAAACACCCATGTGAAGTTTCAAGGTAATGGGCGAAGCAGTTGCAGAGATATAGTATAACGAAAAAGTTTTAACCAAAAAACTCTAACCAGACGTACGTTAAAAAGTTAACGTTGAAAATGGCTAAGTCAATTACGTAGAAATAATAGGTGAAGGTAAAAAAATGGTCACATGTTGGATAGTTGTATGTGGTAGGCACCCCTTGGTTATGAAGCTGTGAAAGTTTGGTGGTCCTAGGTGTACAGTACCAAAGAAATGGACTTAAACACGAAAACTTAACATTGTAAACGCGAAAACTTAACATTGAAAATGGCTAAGTCGACTGCGCGGAAAAAATGGGTCAAGTTTAAAAAAAAAAGTAACATGTTGGATAGTGATATGTGGTGGGTACCCCTTGATTATGAAGCTGTGAAAGTTTGGTGGTCCTAGGTGGTACAGTACGAAAGAAATGGACTTAAACACGAAAACTTAACATTGTAAACGCGAAAACTTAACATTGAAAATGGCTAAGTCGATTACGCGGAAAAAAATGGGTGAAGTTAAAAAAAAGCAACATGTTGGTAGTGATATGTGGTGGGCCACCCCTTGATTATGAAGCTGTGAAAGTTTGTGGTCCTTAGGTGGTACAGTAACAAAGAAATGGACTCAAACACGAAAACTTAACATTGATTGTGGACGCCGCCCGCCCGCCCGCCCGCCCGCCCGCCCGCGCCCGCCCGCCCGGCTTTCGCCAATCCAATAGCCTGGATTTTTTTTCAAAAAACCTGGCTAAAAAAGTAACATGTTGGATAGTGATATGTGGTGGGCACCCCTTGATTATGAAGCTGTGAAAGTTTGGTGGTCCTAGGTGGTACAGTACCAAAGAAATGGACTTAAACACGAAAACTTAACATTGAAAACGCGAAAACTTAACATTGAAAATGGCTAAGTCGATTGCGCGGAAAAAATGGGTCAAGTTAAAAAAAAGTAACATGTTGGATAGTGATATGTGGTGGGCACCCCTTGATTATGAAGCTGTGAAAGTTTGGTGGTCCTAGGTGGTACAGTACCAAAGAAATTGACTTAAACACGAAAACTTAACATTGAAAATGCGAAAACTTAACATTGAAAATGGCTAAGTCGATTGCGCGGAAAAAATGGGTCAAGTTAAAAAAAAAGTAACATGTTGGATAGTGATATGTGGTGGGCACCCCTTGATTATGAAGCTGTGAAAGTTTGGTGGTCCTAGGTGGTACGGTAACAAAGAAATGGACTCAAACACGAAAACTTATCATTGATTGTGGACGCCGCCCGCCCGCCCCCCCCCCGCCCGCCCGCCCGCCCGCCCGGCTTTCGCCAATCCAATAGCCTGGATTTTTTTTCCAAAAAACATGGCTAATAAAATAGTATTATCCATAAAATGATGTTAAAAGATAACAAAATTTCAGAGGTCTGCATTATTATGAACTTTTCGAAATTACCATCAGAAAAATCAATGAAACAGCGGTCATGCTTCTAACAAGAAATATTACAGATCGTTATCAGGCTACAGGAGTGTGCTATTTGATCAATCAGGGGTTACACAGGCCGAACTGGATCTACACTGGTCACAAACTGCATAAGCCCAGTCACAGCCATATTTATGAGACACGCTCATCTTTGTAATTTTATATCGTCAAAAATTCACTCAATAACTTCAATACACGACCAGTGTGCTTGCCGTTTGAAACAGTCGCTCCTTGGGCAACATTGGCCAGGAAAATAACAACATAACAAACAACGCCAATCAATAACATCAATAACATCAATAACATCAATAACATCAATAACGTCTCGCTACAGCATTCCTTTGTATTCATTGAACATTGAACAACATTTTTATTATTCAACTAATATACATTTTAGCAACCAGTGTATATCCAGATCAGCCAGTGCATCCACACAGCTTGATCAAGATCTGCACTGTTTGCCATTCCATCAATGAAACACCGTTATGCTTATACTAAACAAACAATATTGATCATTATCAGGCTACAGGAGTGTGATATTTGATCTGGATCTTCGCTGGTCACAGATCCCATAAGCCCGATTTCGTATTTGTATCGATTCATTGAGCAACATTTTTATTAATCAACTTATCAGTCTTGTAAAGGTAAAGTCAGCTGAAATGTGGCTGTGACTGGAGAAATGGCGCTTATGGGTTTTGCGACCAGTGTAGATCCAGATCAGCCTGTGCATCCGCACAGTCTGATCAGGATCTGCACTGTTTGCCATTCCATCATTAAAACACCCGCAAAGCAATATACATCAATACCAACACGCGTTATGCTTCTATTAAGCAAGCAATATAGATCATTATCAGGCTACAGGAGTGTGTTATTTGATCTGGATCTACACCGGATACAAATTCTGTAAGCCTCATTTCGCCAGTCACGGCCACAGATGTAAATATTCCTGTACGTAGTGAGAACCTACCGGACTCTCGTCTCCATATAAGTGTTCGTCCTTCATAAACAGGCTCAGACAATCAGCGATGTCACACTCCGACCGCGTCTGTAACACAAGGAAGGAGACACATTGGAATCTCTTTAAACTGGATACCTTTAGAAATGGTTCCACTGTAAATGAGCACTTTAAAATATGTATGTGTGCCTTGTACGGAATCATGATAGATCACAGATATTAAATGACGGAAACTCATTAAACAAGTAATCTTTGTGCAATAATACAACATGTTCAACAATTCTGCAAAAACCAGGAACCCACTTTTCCGATGTTTCGTCACAAGGCCTTTATCAAGGAATTAATTTCTACTGAACGCTAAGTGGCATCCATTTTAGATTTCACAATGTTTATGTTTCTGAAAACATAAACATTGTGAAATCTAAAATGGATGCCACTTACATGTAGCGTTCAGTAGAAACTAATTTTCTGATAAAGGCCTTGTGCCGAAACGTCGGAAAAGAGGGTTCCTGGTTTTTGCAGAATTGTTGAACTCATTAAACAAGGTCACCGCTATTACTAAGCTAATCCCCTAGGTAACAGCCTTGATAATCAAAATTAACAAAGTGAACATAAGGGTGTTCAGACGTGGGTCATATGGCACACAAAGCACCAACCCTAGATACACCAAATATGTGGCCAAATATTATTCAAATCGGTGAATAAGTTCATAAGTTATTAAGAAATGAAAGGCGTCACTAATGAATACACATGGCTACGTGCATACATCCATGCACTATCACTATATAATTCCAGCACAAAAATATTTACACAATTCCCTAACATTTGATTGGTCCGTAGCAAGTCTCTGTCTAAAATTTATATCCCAGTAAACTCCCATATGCCGAACTACTTTCCGTAACCGTGAGGCGCAGTTAAAATAATTCTTAAGAAAACGAAAAATAAACACATTTTCTTGATGAATTTATTTCAAATGCTGGAATTATAAGGAATGAATGGCATTTTTGTTGAATTTATCGGGGATATAAACTTGGAAAAGTCGCGGGAATACTGGACGAGGCCTTCCGGCCTTCGTCCAGTATTCCCGCGACTTTTCCAAGTTTATACCCCGATAAATTCCACAAAAAGGCCATTCATTCCTATAATGAAAGGCGTCACTAATGAATACACATGGCTACGTGCATACATCCATGCACTATCACTATATCACATCCCCTGCATTTCTACTAGGAAATAATAACCACATTTATGGTTTCTGAGCGTCCAGTTTACAGAGTTTGTATCCAAGGTGTATGATCACGTGGTACTAACAACAACAACAAGTACTGAAACTTCCAGAATCCATCCGATTCAAAGTACGTATTCTTTTATAGTGTCCTTATTACGTAACGGATTTTGATGAAATATGGTGCATCAAACACGTCTTGTTAAGCTGCATTTGGTGGTCTCTGTACGTTGGCCCAAACTTATGTCATTTTTGCGAAGATTCTTCGCAAAAACGACATAAGTCTGTGCCGAACTCCCTGGACGACCAAATGCAGCTCATGAAGACGCGTTTGCTGCGCCATATTTCATCAAAATCCGAAAATATCAAATAATACTTACTTTGGAGTTGGCCAGATTTCAACACTTTCAGCCACTGTTGTTGTTGTTATAACCACATGATCATGCGCCTTGGTACAGTACATGTATTTGTTGAGAGAATACCAGGCTATTCCCTTTATATAAATAAATATTACAATATTTTCATCGAAACAAGTGACTTGTAGGTTGGTTGATTGATTTATTTATTGACTGACTGGTTGATTAGTTATTGATTTATTGATTGATTATTAACTGTTGACTGCATGACTGATTTAACAAGAACAAAACACACTTTGTACTGAAATTGCAATATCGTTCCAGCACCGAACCACAAAATCTAGGATCCAGCTGACATGGTGCTACACTTTAACCCTGACACCCCTAAGTAACTGGAATGGATTTTGATATGTTAATTTTGCAACCAATCCAATTGCCACAAAATGTTTTTCAGACTAGTCCATTTATGAAAAAACGGGTGTTTTTGTTATCAAAAATATGAAAATTTTACTTGCAAAAAGTGCAGATCCTGATGAGACGGCCGGCTCATTTCGATCTACACTGTTTGTCAATGCCACTATACAGGTCTGTGGTTTTGAATGGGTTCCTCACCTTTGGTATGGGTAGGGAAAGGTCCCAGAAGGGGTCGAAGGTCACAGACCGATGCCCACATTCATCAAACTTCAACTCGCTCTTCAGCTGACCCACGAATATCTCTGAAAATGTATATATTTGAATAATGTTTGTGCCATTACTTTCTGTCCATTATACTATGTATGTGACTGCATATGTGACTATATGTATTGCCTATTGCTGGTGTCCAAACAATTTAAAGCAAATGACTAAGTAATTTGACTTTCATTTTGGTATACGGGCTGCATTGATGGCCATAGAATGAAAATATGGATGATGATAAACAAGCATATGCAATTTCAAGCCAACCTAACTTATAGCTGCAGAGACATAAGCACTTTAAAAGCATAACAAAAATTTCTGACTATAGACAGATGGACGTGCACACGTACGTCACTGTGGGGCTCAACAAACAAATATAGTGTCTCTAAATATATCTACCCACAGTCACACACCATAAATGCCTGGGTCATGGGAAAGGTTAACAAATATTATTTTATGGTTGGCCCCATATAATCGAGCGAGTATAATGACCTAATTTCCAAGTCCCCCAATAGATCCATCTCATTGTTTAAGCAATCGAGACAATCCAACCTACTAGTAACCTGTTTTTCATCAAATCTATCATGGCAGCTCCAGATAAGATTCATTATAGGAATGAATGGCCTTTTTGTGGAATTTATAGGGGTATAAACTTGGAAAAGTCGCGGGAATACTGGACAAGAAGGCCGAAGGCCTCGTCCAGTATTCCTGCGACTTTTCCAAGTTTATATCCCCGATAAATTCCACAAAAAGGCCATTCATTCCTTATAATTCCAGCATTTGAAATAAATTCATCAAGAAAATGTGTTTATTTTCCGTTTTCTTAAGAATTATTTTAACTGCACCTCACGGTTACGGAAAGCAGTTCGGCATGGAGTTTACTGGGATATAAATTCTGGGCAGAGACTTGCTACGGACCAATCAAATGTTAGGGAATTGTGTAAATATTTTTGTGCTGGAATTATAATGTCTTATTAGAAACATTGTGACTCATAGGGACCACCAACTACGGTAATTGACTTTACGATTTACAATAAGCAGAGCACCAGATAAGGTGCGTATTGGCATATTTTATGCACTTATTTTAGCAGAATACGCATTGATTATCAAAATGTGCAATGTGTGAAAATATGCATTGATTTTCATACTGAGTAGTGAAAATACTGTAGTAAAGTTTAAATTTACTTTGTTCGAGCTGCAAAAAGCAAACACCGAGTCTGTTTGCATTTTGCAGCTCAAAAAAGTGAAATTTTAAATGTGTTTTTGTTTTCTTTATCATTTGTTCCCTATTTAATAAGTAAGAAAATCAATAATGCATTTGTGAAAGTAAATTACGCATTGAATTTGAAATACTCTTTAGATATAAAACTTATCTGGAGCTCTGAATAAGTGTAGGTCTTGGTTCTCTGGTAAGATACACCGTTTATTTAACGAGAGTAGCTGATTATTGTGAAATAATACACAAGTGATTGGGTCCTTACGCTAAGCAAACGAGTGAGCATAGTGCACCTAGTTTATTCAGAGGTAGGACCCAATCACAAGGGCGATCTTTACACCAGATCACATGCAATATTATCAATGATGGACAGACAAATGGAAAAACAAGTATCAACCAATATACATGAACCATGTTTATTCTACTAAAAGCTCCCCGGGGCTATGCACTGAACCAAAAACAAATTTCTACATCGCAATACTTGATTGGTGTTTAAATTAGTTTAACAGTAGGGGAGGGAAGGAGGGAGGGGGAAGGGGGTGGAGGGCTACTTTTGGAGAGTGAGCTACTTTTAGAATACTGCACTAGTCACCCCATAATCTGGAACTTGCTTAAACCTTAGACCGCTACACACAACAATTGTCATCTGATGTTGCTTTTATATCTTGCCTTACTTCTCAATAAAGACATGGTTTGACAGCACTTCAGAATCATTTCCAATGGTAAATGATTCTAAAGTGCTGTCAAACCATGTTGTAAATGATTCTAAAGTTCTGTCAAACCATGTTTTTGATGATAAAAATGGAAAATAGAAAATAAACAGCAGACGACAAAAAATTAAGATAGCGGTGTAAGGGTTAACTTACCTACTATAGATACATACTGGAATGGAATGGTGCTTAACAGCCCATCAACACAAAAGAGTATCATTTAGGGCCAAGTCTATATATATACTGAAAATGCGAGACGGAGCTACTACTAGATGAGAATAACTATCGTACGGCACTAATTTGGTCAATATCCCCCGATTATCTGGGCCGGCTAAACTTACCTACTATCCGGCTGTGGTCGAAGCGCAAGTAATTTTTCCAATACTCCGCGGCCTTGTCGGAGTCGCTAGAGAAAATAACAATCGCAAAATCAATTATCGACATGAATAATGATGACTGAGAATCTGCGATTTCACGACTTAACTTCTCACTAGAATATTTCTGATGCACCACTGATATTGGAATTAACTCTTCCTGTATTGTAGTATTGGCGAAAAGTGTAGATCCAGATGAGCCGGCTCGTAACGAGCCGTCTCATCAGGATCTGCACTTTTTGCAAGTAATTTTCATATTTTTGAGAACAAAAACACCACCTTTTCATAAATGGACTAGTCTGAAAATCATTTTGTGACAATTGGACTCAAAACTATAACAAGAGTTGTCAGAAGACAAGAAGCTCGCCTGTTGGCAGCCTTCACTCAAACTTGGCACAGTTGCATAAAAAAACATGAATATTATATAACTTGACCTTGGGTTAAGGGGCGTGCGGTGGACCTTGACATTGGGGTCAGTGGTGCAAGGTGGGTCGTGGGTTTGCTGTAGCATAATATAGCATATTAAGATGAATGCATGTATGAAATATCAATGCGCTCCCTGAAAACAGAGGTCAAACAAAATTTAACCCAACTTTAAGTTTATGAACGCACTGAGTTGGTGATTTTCTACAGCATGATAGCTATTCACATGAGGAATGCATGTATGAATTTGCTAAGTTTGTGTCCTTCACCTTGGGGAAAGAGGTGGGGGGGATGGGTCATGGATTTATGCATGTATGAAATATCAAAGTGTTCTCTGTAAAGAAACAGAAGTTACACAACATTTACCCCAACGTTAAGTTTATGAACATGCTAAGTTTGTGACCTTGACCTTGGGGTAAGGGTTGGGTGGTGGGTTGTGGATTTGCTACAGCATGATAGAGGGTCATCTGAGGAATGCATGTATGAAATATCAAGGCGTTCCATGAAAGGAAACAGATGTTATAAGACATTTACCCAAACGTTAAGTTTATGAATGTGCTAAGTTTGTGATCTTGACCTTGGGGAAAGGGTTGGGGGGTGGCTCATGGATTTGCTATAGCACGATAGAGTATCATCAGATGAATGCATGTATGAAATATCAAGGCGTTCCCTGTAAAGAAACAGAAGTTATAAAAAGACATTTACTCCAACGTTAAGTTTATGATGTTTATCTTGGGGAAAGAGGTGGGGGGTCATGGATTTTCTGTAGCACAATAGAGGATCATCGGATGAATGCATGTATGAAATATCAAAGTGTTCCCTGTAAAGAAACAGAAGTTACACAACATTTACCCCAACGTTAAGTTTATGAACATGCTAAGTTTGTGACCTTGACCTTGGGGTAAGGGTTGGGTGGTAGGTTGTGGATTTGCTACAGCATGATAGAGGGTCATCTGAGGAATGTATGTATGAAATATCAAGGCGTTCCATGAAAGGAAACAGATGTTATCAGAAAATTACCCCAACTTAAGTTTATGAATGTGCTAAGGTTGTGACCTTGACCTTGGGGTAAGGGTTGGGTGATGGGTCATGCATTTGCTACAGCATGATAGAGGGTCATCTGAGGAATGCATGTATGAAATAACAAGGTGTTCCATGAAAGGAAACAGAAGTTATAAGACATTTGAAAGGAAACAGATGTTATAAGAAATTTACCCAACGTTAAGTTTATGAATGTGCTAAGTTTGTGACCTTGACCTTGGGGTAAGGGTTGGGTGTGGGTCATGGATTTGCTACAGCATGATAGATGGTCATCTGAGGAATGCATGTATGAAATAACAAGGTGTTCCATGAAAGGAAACAGAAGTTATAAGACATTTACCCCAATGTTAAGTTTGTGGCCGACGCCGACGACGCCGACGACGCCGGGGGTATGCCATAAGCTCTTCTGCACTTCGTGCAGGCGAGCTAAAAATGATGAACAAATGGACCTTACATAGCACACCAAAAACTAACCATTCCAGTAGCCTATTTCACCAACATTGCAAAGTATACTTATCTAGCAAAGTATACTGTGAGGGAGAAATTTTCAATTTAAGGATAAATTTATTAATTTTTATCATACTGAATTTATTACATTATCACAGCCATTTTGGCTGTGATAATGTATAATAATTCTGCATACTTTTAAACATGGTTGGATTGGTTGCAAAATTAACTTATCAAAATCCATTCCAGTCAAGGGGTGAAAGGGTTAATGGATATGGAATCAGTGAAGGTCCAGATCTGCGCCCAGAAATGGAATTTGACATGTTGATCTTGCAACCAATCCAACTGTCACAAAATTGTTTTCAGCCTAGTCCATTTATGAAAAGGGAGTATTTTTGTTCTCAAAAATATGAAAATTACTTGCAAAAAGTGCAGATCCTCATCACGAGCCAGCTCATCTGGATCTACACTATTTGCCAATACCACTATACAGGCCTGTGGTGTGGAAAGACTTAAAGGTACATGCCCACGTAGTAGGCACAAACTGTTCTTTATGATTTAAATAAATGTATAATTATGTCACTATTCCACCAGTTCTAAAACTTACGAGTGCCTGCTATGAAGATATAATTATTTAGTATGGTAATATTTATTTTACTGACGCGGGGTGGTATCAGGCTATTTTCAAATGCAAATGAGGCATGATATTTTTTAATTATTTACACTAATTAAAGTGTCACCTGAAAAAATAATAATTTCGACAGATTATAAAGTATGATCATTGCACATCAAAAAATAAATACAGAGAATAAACAGTAATGTCTGTTAACATTTTAAGGAAACACAGTTATCGCCCCTGATATCAGTGTGGAAATTTACTTTTGATATAAAATGTATAATGTCAATCGAATTGGTAAATTAATGTTTATTTTTGCCAGAAAATGTCATATCTATAGAATATACAAAACTATCTGTCTCCCTTTTTTGTGCCTACTGAGTGGGCATGTACCTTTAACTTCTCACTCAAATATTTTTGATGCACTACTGATGATTTCACTACTGATATTTGGATTGAAAAGGCTTTAATAGAAATGCGATTAGTGAAGGCCCAGATCAGACTTCTGATCAGGGCCTACACTAGTCGGTATCTAGAAACATTGACGCTACATTTAAATATTTCTGATGCACTCACTCGCTTTAGAATTAACAAGTGCCGAAGATCACAATATACGCATATCAAAGGTTAGTCAAGTGAAAACATTAGGGCCATTTTTCTCATGTCAAAACATTAACTTCCTTGTCAATATCGTTAGTTAACACATTACTCGTCAAGTAAATCTTGCACAAGACATAATTATGTTCAATTAGATAGCATATACACATACTGCGATCAATACTAAATAATATCTGTGCCAGAAACCTATTTTGGCAATAACCCTAACCCTTACAATGAATAATTAAATAATGTCGTCTGCTGTTTATTTTTATTTCCAATTTTTCAGATTAACAACATGGTTTGGCAGCACTTTAGAATCATTTCCAACGGAAATGATTCTAAAGTGTTGTCAAAACATGTTATTATTAAGAAAGAAGACAAAATATAAAACAATAGCAGACGACATTTTTCGTTTCTTGCATTCTAAGGAATATACCAACATGGACAAACCCTATACCCCCTCTTGGCTATCGGCGAGGGGTTAATAAGCAGGATAAAAAACATGTATCCTTTCAGAATGCTCTTAAGTGTGGGACCAGCAGATGCTGAGAGTTTATTTGACCCAAATAGACGTGGAACAACATCATAATCGGACGATTTTCGCCATCATTGATTGCATTCCAGTTACTGCGATTATCAAATTACGTCTAATGTGATATATGGAACGCCAAATCTACATAAACTCAAATATATATTGCTAGCAACAAATATTTGGAGCTAGCAATAAATATTTGGAGAGCTCTCGAAATCAATTAATGATATCTCGAAATCAATTAATGATATCTCGAAATCATTTGGAGAGCTCTCGAAATCATTTGGAGCGAGCAATATAACATTTGATTTGGAGAGCTCTCTAAATCATTTGAAGAGCTCTCGAAATCATTTGGAGCTATCTCTAAATCATTTGGAGAGCTCTCGAAATCATTTGGAGAGCTCTCGAAATCAATTAATAATATCTCGAAATCATTTAGAGAGCTCTCGAAATCATTTGTAGCGAGCATTATATAACTTGATTTCGAGAGCTCTCCAAATCAAAGCTATATAATGCTCGCTACAAATGATTTCGAGAGCTCTCTAAATGATTTCGAGATATCATTAATTGATTTCGAGAGCTCTCCAAATGATTTCGAGAGCTCTCCAAATCATTTAGAGATAGCTCCAAATCATTTAGAGAGCTCTCCAAATCAAATTATATAATGCTCGCTACAAATGATTTCGAGAGCTCTCTAAATGATTTCGAGATATCATTATTGATTTCGAGAGCTCTCCAAATGATTTCGAGAGCTCTCCAAATGATTTAGAGATAGCTCCAAATGATTTCGAGAGCTCTCCAAATGATTTAGAGATAGCTCCAAATGGTTTAGAGAGCTCTCCAAATCAAAGTTATATAATGCTCGCTACAAATGATTTCGAGAGCTCTTTAAATTTTGATTTCGAGATATCATTAATTGATTTCGAGAGCTCTCCAAATGATTTAGAGAGCTCTCCAAATCAAATGTTATATAATGCTCGCTCCAAATGATTTCGAGAGCTCTCCAAATGATTTCGAGATATCATTAATTGATTTCGAGAGCTCTGCAAATGATTTCGAGAGCTCTCCAAATATTTATTGCTAGCTCCAAATATTTGTTGCTAGCAATATATATTTGAGTTTATGTAGATTTGGCGTTCCATAGTGATAGGATGATAATTGTTGTTGTGTACGAGAAAACCATTCACTTCTTGATTCTGATATAGTTCATTTCATTTATTTATTGGTGCTTAACGGTATATCAACAGTTAAGGTTATTTAAGGCCGGGCCAACGGGTCGGACTATCATGTATTTAACTAGAAACAAAATTGCTTCCTCGCTATGATATCTCTCCACTATGATAACCATATCACAGGCAACTCTTGTAGCTAGTATTTAACATGTCCATGATGAGGGAAATTCCCAAAATCAGAACTCAATATTTACAGAAAATATATATTCAGCCCTGAAATTAGAATATCCTGACCTGGTGCCAGGTCCATTCCACACAGTTAGCTCCAACCCAAAAAGTAATATGATCAACACTAATCTTATTACTTTTTTAAAGGGGTATACCAGGATTTAGTTCTCAAGTACCAGAAGGCTGAAAATGTACAGAAGGGCCAAACCATGTAAGTAGGCATTGCGGTATGGATGAACCCTGATCATTAAATTACCCATTGCATGCTTCCGACCAACCACCCACTGCAACCACAGGCATTCGGCGTGTTCGGCTTTCATCGATATAACTATATAATATGAACAACAAGGCTTCTAGCTTTGACCTTGTATCATAACAATTTGCGCAATGTTCTAAACGCTAATGTAAATATTTTGGCGGAAAGTGCAGATGTTCATTTGAGAATATAGTGTTATCTTGCTGAAATAGCATAGTTAGAACATATTTATGCAAAGAATATCGAATTACAGCTAACTTTCCTAGGTCAGATATGACCTCGTATCATAACAAATGAAATCATGTTTTTAAGGCTATAATGTCAATATTATAGTGACAAGTTCATATGTTCATTTGAGAATTATCGTTATCCTACAGAAATACATTGAATGCATAGAAAATTACAATTTTAAACATGTTATTTTGTTACAATACGAGTACGGACGTGCAGTCTGATCTGGGTCCACACCAGTTGCTAGATATTCATATTGAGGTGTGAATCCTAGTAAGGATGGAGTCAATATTGAGGTGTGAATCCCAGTAAGGATGGAGTCAATATTGAGGTATGAATCCCAGTAAGGATGGAGTCAATATTGAGGATGGAGTCAATATTGAGGTGTGAATCCCGGGTAACGGGTTAGGAGGGAGTCAATATTGAGGTGGTCAATCCCAGTAAGGATGGAGTCAATATTGAGGATGGAGTCAAATTGAGGTGTGAATCCCGGCAAGGATGGAGTCAATATTGAGGTGTGAATCCCGGTAAGGATGGAGTCAATATTGAGGTGTGAATCTCGGTAAGGATGGAGTCAATATTGAGGTGTGAATCCCGTTAAGGATGGAGTCAATATTGAGGTGTGAATCCCAGTAAGGATGGAGTCAATATTGAGGTGTGAATCCCGGTAAGGATGGAGTCAATATTGAGGTGTGAATCCCGGTAAGGATGGAGTCAATATTGAGGTGTGAATCCCAGTAAGGATGGAGTCAATATTGAGGTGTGAATCCCAGTAAGGATGGAGTCAATATTGAGGTGTGAATCCCGGTAAGGATGGAGTCAATATTGAGGTGTGAATCCCAGTAAGGATGGAGTCAATAATGAGGTGTGAATCCCGGTAAGGATGGAGTCAATAATGAGGTGTGAATCCTGTGGAGTAGATTCAACATCGAAGTGAATATAAGGAAAATTGTGTTGAATCCCAGTAAGGATCAATATTGAGGTATGAATCCCGTAAGGATATCATAATGGATGAGGTATGATCCCAGTAAGATAGTCATGAATAACCCAGTAAGGATGGATCAACAATGAGGTGTGTAAGGAATCCCAGGGTAAGGATAGATTCAATTAGAGGTGTGATCCCAGTAAGGATGGATCAATCCCGTAAGGATAGATTCAATATGAGGTGTGAATCCCAGTAAGGTGGAGTCATATATCCCATAGAGGTGTGAATCCCAGTAAGGTAGATATGAATCCCATAGGATAGAGGTGTGAATCCCAGTAAGGATAGAGTTCATGGATGAGGAAGGTGATGAATCCCAGTAAGGATGGATGTTCAATATAATGAGGTGTGAATCCCAGTAAGGATAGATTCAATAGAGGTGTGAATCCCATAAGATATAGTCAACATTAGGTATGAACCAGTAAGGGATATATTCATTGAGGTGTGAATCCCAGTAAGGATAGATTCAATATAGGGGTGTGAATCCCAGTAAGGTATATTCAACATTGAGGTATGAATCCCAGTAAGGATATATTCAATATAGAGGTGTGAATCCCAGTAAGGATAGATTCAATATAGAGGTGTGAATCCCAGTAAGGATGGAGTCAATAATGAGGTGTGAATCCCAGTAAGGATAGATTCAATATAGAGGTGTGAATCCCAGTAAGGATATATTCAACATTGAGGTATGAATGTAATAGATTCAACATTGAGGTGTGAATCCCAGTAAGGATATATTCAACATTGAGGTGTGAATCCCAGTAAGGATATATTCAACATTGAGGTGTGAATCCCAGTAAGGATATATTCAACATTGAGGTGTGAATCCCAGTAAGGATATATTCAATATTGAGGTGTGAATCCCAGTAAGGATAGATTCAATATAGAGGTGTGATCCTGTGGAGTAGATTCAACATCGAAGTGTAAATCCCGGTAACGATAGATTCAACATCTAAGTATGAATCCCGGTAACGATAGATTCAACATCGAGGTGTGAATCCCGGTAACGATAGATTCAACATCGAGGTATGAATCCCGGTAAAGATAGATTCAACATTGAGGTGTGAATCCTGGTAAAGATAGATTCAACATCGAGGTGTGAATCCCGGTAACGAGAGATTCAACATCGAAGTGTGAATCCCGGTAATGATAGATTCAACATCGAAGTGTGAATCCCGGTAACGATAGATTCAACATTGAAGTGTGAATCCCGGTAACGATACATTCAACATCGAAGTGTGAATCCCGGTAACGATACATTCAACATCGAGGTGTGAATCCCGGTAACGATAGATTCAACATCAAGGTGTGAATCCCGGTAACGATAGATTCAACATCGAAGTGTGAATCCCGGTAACGATAGATTCAACATCAAGGTGTGAATCCCGGTAACGATACATTCAACATTGAAGTGTGAATCCCGGTAACGATAGATTCAACATCAAGGTGTGAATCCCGGTAACGATAGATTCAACATCGAAGTGTGAATCCCGGTAAGGATAGATTCAACATCAAGGTGTGAATCCCGGTAAGGATAGATTCAACATCAAGGTGTGAATCCCGGTAACGATAGATTCAACATCGAGGTGTGAATCCCGGTAATGATAGATTCAACATCAAGGTGTGAATCCCGGTAAGGATACATTCAACATCGAAGTGTGAATCCCGGTAACGATAGATTCAACATCGAAGTGTGAATCCCGGTAACGATAGATTCAACATCAAGGTGTGAATCCCGGTAACGATAGATTCAACATCAAGGTGTGAATCCCGGTAAGGATCATATATTCAACATCGAGGTGTGAATCCCGGTAACGATAGATTCAACATCAAGGTGTGAATCCCGGTAACGATACATTCAACATCAAGGTGTGAATCCCGGTAAGGATCATATATTCAACATTGAGGTTCCCAGTATGGACGGATTCACCAAGTGAGGTGTGAATCCCAGTAAGAATATATTTAACTTTAAAGTGTGAATCCCGCTAAGGATGGATTCATCATTGAGGTGTGAATCCCGGTAAGGCAGGATTCATCAACATACATATACTCTCCCATCCTCGTACCAAGTTCATTGTCCAGTCAGTGCTCTAGGGAAATGATTATAATGTCCAGTCAAACATGCAATTGTTACAAAATAAGCCTTTACAAGACTATAAACTGAATGAGATTCTCCACAGGGGAATGCCAATATTCACGGTATTACGAGATTACGGAATTATAACTAGGAATTATGATACGATAATGAATAGGCAATTCACCGGGGACCCATCTTCTGGAATCCAGGACAATGTTTTACAATGGATTGATGGCATATGGATAAAAAAGCAATCTATAATCAACGTCAATGATAAGCGAAAACCAGTCTGCGCAACAATCGACAGTGGAACCTCTCTAAACCGGGCACCCTGTGAGGCGCATACAGTGGAACCTCTCTAAACCGGGCACCCTGTGAGGCGCATACAGTGGAACCTCTCTAAACCGGGCACCCTGTGAGGCCCATACAGTGGAACCTCTCTAAACCGGGCACCCTGTGAGGCCCATACAGTGGAACCTCTCTAAACCGGGCACCCTGTGAGGCCCATACAGTGGAACCTCTCTAAACCGGACAAGGTGTCCAGTTTAGAGAGGTTCCACTGTATACCTGATGGAATCGACTATTTGACTCCGGGTATTTGCAGGATGGTTAATTTTGCAATGTAAAATTGTATTACAAATTTGAAATTTAATCATTATTGGCCATTTTGACCTTGTATTTTGTAACTTATTGACAACCCTATAGCCCAATCACAACTGAACTCCCCACCCACATATCCCCACTAGATAAACCCGTCTGGTCCAACTATACTAAGTTTAGTTATCTTATATTTAAGGGTAGGAATTTGCTCGCAGACCTTCCAAAGCCGAACTCTACTAAGTATATTGCAGACTAAATTTACAATAGATAGGGAGGGAGTATGGATATGGAAACATTGTTCATCAACGACTATTGTTCATGTGTATGATTAAGCCGGGAAAACCGGCTTAATCATACACGTGAAGTTGTGAACGATAGTCGTCGATGAGGGGGAGTTCAATCACCTGTACCCCAATCAACAGCAAGCTATAAAAGGATTGGTCTAAGACAATGAACAGAACAGCCAGCTATTCAAAAAGTGAAAGGGTTTAATGTCCCACCAACAGCTAAGGTCATATAGAGATGGGACCGCAGTTTAAAGTCTCATCCGACAGACCAGTGGGATGGAAATACTATAAAAGTATTTTTGATGCCAAAGGCGAGGCTTGAACCCACAACCTCCGGATTGGAAGTCAGGTGTTCTAACCCCTAGGTCACAACCCATCCCTCAAAGGTGAAGCAAATGTTACTATTACTATCGTCTGTGGGTAAGTACAGATTTAACATATTTCTTAAAAAAAACAAAAAAACACACAACATGTTTTAGAAGACCATGAGAGATGGGTGGAGACGATTCTCATAGGCTGTAAAGAAAAAATATGTTTTTATAAAACAGAAAATAAACTGCAGATGGTAAAATGAAGTCAGCATTGTGAAGGCAAAATGGACATTTGTTATGATCAAATCAAGAACACTTAAAGGCCCTGAACAGCTCAGTATTACAATTTTCCGATTTTTTCAAACACAAAAACAATGTTTGGCAACTGATTTAGTACACAAAACTAACATATACTGCCTAATAGATACATCTGAAGTCTTGAGATTTACATCTTAATCACAATGTGAAGACAACAAAAACTTGTTTTGTGTACCACTCAGTGCAAAATGTCAATATTGACAATTTCATTTCCGTAACCCAACGGCTTCGGCTCGGAAGCGAGTCGATAAACTCCAGCTATCAGAATGCATCGGCCGCGAATCGGGGAGTTGAGGAGTTGACCCGAGCGTCTATCGGAAAATCGATCGGGCTTTGAAACACGCACCTGCTGTTTGTTTATCAACAAATATTATCAACAAATATTGATATTTTCATCGACTACAAACTCATTTTTGTACCAAAATGAATGCAAACAGTTTCGAAGTGTGTGTAAATAGAAACCTGTTGGATTTATGTGTGGGAAAACCCAATAGGAGGCCAAATTCGGCAACTTGAGCCGTATAGGGGCTTTAACCCTTAGACCGCTATCTTAATTTTTTTTGTCGTCTGCTGTTTATTTTCTATTTTCCATTTTTATCATCAAAAACATGCTTTGACAGCACTTTAGAATAATTTACAACATGCTTTGACAGCACTTCAAATCATGTTTTTATTGAGAAATAAGGCAAGATATAAAAGCAACAGCAGATGACAATTGCTATGAGTATTAAGGATTATGATGAGTGATTGAATGAGTGGTTGGGGTTAACGTTTGAACAGGAGACGACCAAATTTGATTAACCCATTGAAGTCTAAGGATACAACAAATTGTTGAAAAAAAAATCAGATTTTCTAGTTTATTTCTCAATAAATGTATATGTTGTTACCATTCATTTGAACCGTCTCACAGAGATGGTTCAAATGAGTGGTGACAACTTATACTTTCGAGAAGAAAATATGGATTTTTTTAGAAAATAACATACTACTTAAATGGTATCCCGTCTGCAATGTACGGACTACGGAGCATGGGACGTGGATTTTTTTTATTAATTCGTTCCCAAGAAATAACAATTTGTTTCCTCAATTTAACAATTTGTTCCCTCGAATTAACAATTTGTTCCCACGATATAACAATTCGTTCCCTCGAATTAACAATTCATTCCCACGAAATGACAATTTATTCACTCAGTTTAACAATTCATTCCCTCGAATTAACAATTTGTTCCCACGATATAACAATTCGTTCCCATGGGAACGAATTGTTACTTTGTGGGAACGAATTGTTAAATTGAGGGAACAAATTATTTTGTGGGAACGAATTAATAAAAAAAAAAATTCTACGTCCCCTGTCGGGCTCCGTAGCAATCGGTTAAGCAGCGTAAAGGTTAATACAAGAGTGAAAGTGAATGGGTTTAACCGCTAAGGTCATATAGAGACGGGGTTACACAAGAGATGCAGTAGCCAAACCAACCTCGAGAAGTTACCGTCTTCTATTAATACGGGCTTGGGTTTCGTTGTTACGCGATTCACGTCCTCGTGGAGTCCTTCTAGCAGATAGCGCAGAAATTCCTGGGCGTCTTGCTGTCTGAAAGAGGACAAAAAAACAGCAATATTATGGTGGTCATTGTTTTGTTTGTTTGCTGAAGTTTAACGGCCTATAACAGCTAAGGCCATTTAAGTCCAGGTTTAGTACTAAATCCCATATATTACATGTACAAATGGGGGAAAAATCCCAAAATCAGAACTAAATATTTACAATAAAAGAATATATATATATATTCAGCCCTGAAATCAGAATAATCCTGATCTGATGCCAGGTCCTCGCTACACCAGAATCACATGGCCCCCTCCCAAAAACAGTAGGATCAGTACAGATCTTGCTACTTTTATAATAGGCCCAATTCAACTCCCAGGTAACAAAAGAACCAACAATAAAAATGTACCTGAGGGCCAAACCAGACAAATCGTGATTTCTATCAGGAGAAACCCTGTTAATTTACGCCGTCTCGTTCGCCCGACCAACCACCCGCTTGAATGGTGGGAATTGTACATCACATTTACCAGCTATTTGTTTATGGGCTAACATTGAATATATTTTACTTGTGTCCGCGCTAACAACAAGGGTTTAGGAGCTAGGGGAGAATCCATTATAGGAATGAATGGCCTTTTTGTGGAATTTATCGGGGTATAAACTTGGAAAAGTCGCGGGAATACTGGACGAAGGCGGCCTTCGTCCAGTATTCCCGCGACTTTTCCAAGTTTATATCCCCGATAAATTCCACAAAAAGGCCATTCATTCCTTATAATTCCAGCATTTGAAATAAATTCATCAAGAAAATGTGTTTATTTTCCGTTTTCTTAAGAATTATTTTAACTGCGCCTCACGGTTATGGAAAGTAGTTCGGCATGGAGTTTACTGGGATATAAATTTTGGACGGAGACTTGCAACGGACCAATCAAATGTTAGGGAATTGTGTAAATATTTTTGTGCTGGAATTATTGTAGCTTTCAAAGGTACATGCCCACTCGGTAGGCACAAACTGTTCTTTATAGGAATTAAATACCGTATTTTGCCGTGTATAGGTCGCAAGAGTGTATAAGACGCACCCCTATTTTCAGTCAAAAATCTGTGGGAATATGTCTACATGAGAATATAAGACGCATCCAATTTTCCTAACAAAATGAAATAAAAAAAAGTTGTTGTTGTTATTTATTCCCCGCACTAATGGACGATTGTATATAAAAATCGTGTTAAATATGTAACAGACTATTGTCAGAAATCGTGTTATATTTGCGATCATATTGCTGCCGAAATTGGTATTATATTGTTAATTATTGATTGCTGTATGTATTATCTCTTTTCAACACCATTTACTGAAAATATTTTCGAAATCAATATCGGCGAAATATGGCAAAAGATCTGCATACAATCCAGAGTGGTTTTTTTTACCCATTCCTTTCGGAATACACATTTACTGATATAAAATTTATTAAATATTTTATTTTTAGTTTTGTTATTACTCAATGAAAGTATATGTTGTGACCACTCATTTGAACCGTCTCGGAATATACTTCTGAGTGCATAGAAGGAAAATATTTAGGATTTTCCGCAAACATAAGCATATACTCAGCATGAAATAAATGGGTTACTGATTGCCCCATGATGCGAGGATGAAAGTCGCACGTTCGCGACGCCTGCGGCACATCAAAAGGCGTGTTGACCAATCAGTGCAATTTCAAAACATAGCCTAAAGGTCACACAGTTTACAGCCTCGTGCTGAATGATGTCATACGATAAACACCTGTTAGTTGACACGGCTGGGTGTTATCGATTTTTTTGCACAAGCAACACACAAATGTCGCCTGTGTAATATTTCAAAATCAGTCGTATCTTCCGTAAATGACGCTGAATGTTGACAGAAATTTCAGAGCAGTGCAGCCGAAATGACGCTGAAATCAGCCTATAGCGATGACGAATTTTCATTGTCTGCTGACGTAATTATGATGTTTTTAATTAGAGATTGGCGAACATTGTAAACCATGTGCAGACTACGCGAATCCACCGCCTGGCCGCTAATGCAATAAGCCGGGATTTGTCAGAGATAGAGACCCAATTCACATAAACACGTTTGCCGTGTCATAAATAGACTGGTTCCCGGTAGAATTGTTTCACTAGGCATGCATCAGACAGGGTACCAGTCTAGTGACGAATACAAAACTGACGTCAGCAACCGCGTGTATTGATATTTGATATGGCTTGACACGCGGTGTGTTTGATGTCGGCCAGCTGACTTAGGCTTGCCACTTTGGACGAATCAGCATCGTGTAAACACAGTTTCGAAACTAATGATGGAATTTTATAACTTGCGTGGAATTGCATTATGCATTTGGGATTACCGTATGCATTTGCAATATTTTGCATGGCAAAAATAAATGACACCGAGTAAATGTTTTCAAAAGATAATTCAAATGATAGAGGCCAGATTGTGATTCGGCAGAGAAAATGTCGACCGAATGTGACACAGCGTCGAAACCACAGGTATTCGGCGTGTTTGGGCTTTCGTCGGTATAACTCTATATTATATGCAGTTATACCGACGAAAGCCGAAACACGCCGAATGCCAGTGGTCGAAACGAGTAAGGCGTGAACTGTTTAGAATATGAATCTGAAGCTACTTTTCCAATTTCAAGCAGATGTTACCTCAAAGACTAAGAACAACAACAAATATTGAAACAAATCTTTATTTTATGAATTTGTGTTCATTTTTGCCGATATTTCGGGGTGGAAAAAAATGCTTTTCTATCCAAACGTATGTATAGGACGCATGGGCTTTGTGCCCACCCCCCCACTCCCCCGTCTCTCATATTTTGTAAAAATATATTTTTTTTTTCTAAAAAAACATGTCTTGGCAGCATATGAGAATCGTCTCTTAAGACGAATATTATGTGTCCTGTTGGGGACATTTACAATCCCGCGTTGGGGACACGTTATAATCCCGCGTTTTTTTTTATTACTGATGGTGAACACGTTTTGGTCTTATAATATACAATAGCCCGGTTTTGTCCGATCACGTCGTACATAATATGCACGTGCGGTTATAATCATTATTGGCTGTGATGTGGTGGCGGGTGAGACATCAAAGGCTACAAAGTCGTGCCTTTGATACATGCCGACGTGATGTCAACAGAGACACACATTTACGACCAATTACTCGACACATATTTATCTATTTCGGGACTCTATTAGGCATGGAATAAAATAGTACTTTATTTTCGCACACAATTGCTCCATAACTTCGAAATTTAAGTCGGAGGTGCAAAATCCCCCAAAAAAAGGTAAGGCAACAACCAGTGATGCGATGCAGTAACCAATAACATATATCAAAATATGTTTTCCCCCCAACATGTATTGGCAGTACATAAGAATCTTCTCCTAAGACGACGATTATCACGTTTTTGTCAAACTATGTTGTTTTTTGTCAAGATTTATTGGTGTCTGTCCACATTTGTTCTCTTCTTAATAAAAGCATGTTTCAGCAGCACACGAGAATCATCTCCTAAGACTATTTTTACTTCTCCTGTTGGGGACATTTTACTATCTCGCGATTCGCGCAAATGCGAAGTATGATCGCGAGCTTGCGAGACGAAAATACGCGGTTCTTTCGTATTCAATATTGCTTTTTCGCAACTTCGCCCACAGATGGAAGATCGCGCATTTTTGCTTTGCGATACGTACTTTATTTATACCAAACATTACCCCTAATACAGCGTAATGTAACAGTTCCACACTTAATATGGAATAGTCCGTGTCAGTTACTTGGGGATGCAATGTGTAATATTAAAAAATATTACAAACACGGATATTAACGACAGTGCATAGGTTCTTTATTTTATTTTAAATACGCTAAAGCCAGTCTATTTATAAACCGCTCTACAGCTATTGAGACCTTCACCTGTAACAATTACCACGCGCGTGTTATGAAAAATCGATACGTGGAGAAATATGTTGAAAGGCGACCAAACACACAGGCATTCGACGTGTTTCTGCTTTCATCGGTATAACCATATCGATGAAAGCCGAAACATGCCGAATGCCTGTGACCAAACACACAACGATGTTTGTTAACACGGATATTCTCCGGATATGTGTCATAAAATTGACATTACTTGGTGTCAACATCGTTACATTTGTACACGGTTGATAGGAAATAGCAGCAAATAGGTAATTTTTCTCGGACCGATTTTTAAGACTAGTTTTCAAATCTCAATCGGTCTGAGATATCAAAAATCGGGTCCAGAACCGATAAACTGAAAATTTAGAAGCCCTGCGCCCTGATATCAGTGTGGAAATTTACATCTGATATGAAATGTATAATAATGCCAATCAATACGTGGGTAATGGTGAATGAATGTTTATTTTGCCAGAAAATGTCTCTGATGATGTCTCTGATATAAAGAACATTTTGTCCCTACTGTACCTTTAAAGAACAAATAGACCATAACCCAAAAATGTTAGAATGTCCGTCCGTCCGTCTGTCCGTCCGTTCGGTTAATAAATTGGCCGGAGTTTCTCTAAGCTGCCACTGGTGACATTTGTGTGTGTACCGTTAAATTTAGAGAGGTTTAGAGAGGTTCCACTGTATCGACCTCCCAGGGTGTCTGGTTTAGAGATGTTCCACTGTATGGACCTCCCACTGTGTCTGGCTTAGAGAGGTTCCACTGTATGGACCTCCCACTGTGTCTGGCTTAGAGAGGTTCCACAGTATGGTCCTCCCACGTGTCTGCTTAGAGAGGTTCCACGTAGACCTCCCCCACTGGTGTTTCCTTGGCTAGAGAGGTTCCACTGTATGGAACCCTCCCACTGTGTCTGGCCTTAGAGAGGTTCCACGTATGGACCTTCCCACTGTGTCTGGTTAGAGAGGTTCCCTGTATGGACATCCCACTGTGTCTGGCCTTAGAGAGGGTTCCACTGTATGGACCCCTCCCACCCGGTGTCGGGCGTGAGAGGTTCCAATGTCTGGGCCCCTCCCACTGGTGTCTGGCCTAGAGAGGTTCCTAAGTATGGAACTCCCACTGTGGTCGGGCCTAGAGAGGTCCACTGTATGGACCTCCCACTGTGTCTGGCCTAGAGAGGTTCCACTGTATGGAACCTCCCACTGTGTCTGGCCTTAGAGAAAGGTTTCCACAGTATGGACCCTTTCCCCACTGTGTCTGGCCTAGAAGGTTCCACATATGGACCTCCCACTGTGTCTAGCTCAGAGAGGTTCCACAGTATGGACCTCCCCCTGTGTCTGGCTTAGAGAGGTTCCACTGTATGGACGTCCCACTGTGTCTGGCCTAGAGAGGTTCCACAGTATGGACCTCCCACTGTGTCTGGCTAAGAGAGGTTCCACAGTATGGACCTCCCCCTGTGTCTGGCTTAGAGAGGTTCCACTGTATGGACCTCCCACTATGTCTGGCTTAGAGAGGTTCCACAGTATGGACCTCCCACTGTGTCTGGCTTAGAGAGGTTCCACTGTATGGACCTCCCACTGTGTCTGGCTTAGAGAGGTTCCACTGTATGGACCTCCCACTGTGTCTGCCTCCCACTGTGTCTGGCTTAGAGAGGTTCCACAGTATGGACCTCCCACTGTGTCTGGCTTAGAGAGGTTCCACTGTATGGACCTCCCACTGTGTCTGGCTTAGAGAGGTTCCACAGTATGGACCTCCCACTGTGTCTGGCTTAGAGAGGTTCGACAGTATGGACGTCTCACTGTGTCTGGCCTAGAGAGGTTCCACAGTATGAACGTCCCACTGTGTCTGGCTTAGAGAGGTTCCACTGTATGGACCTCCCACTGTGTCTGGCTTAGAGAGGTTCCACAGTATGGACCTCCCACTGTGTCTACCTCCCACTGTGTCTGGCTTAGAGAGGTTCCACTGTATGGACCTCCCACTGTGTCTGGCTTAGAGAGGTTCCACAGTATGGACCTCCCACTGTGTCTGGCTTAGAGAGGTTCCACAGTATGGACCTCCCACTGTGTCTGGCTTAGAGAGGTTCGACAGTATGGACGTCTCACTGTGTCTGGCCTAGAGAGGTTCCACAGTATGGACGTCCCACTGTGTCTGGCTTAGAGAGGTTCCACTGTATGGACGGACCTCCCACTGTGTCTGGCTTAGAGAGGTTCCACAGTATGGACCTCCCACTGTGTCTACCTCCCACTGTGTCTGGCTTAGAGAGGTTCCACTGTATGGACCTCCCACTGTGTCTGGCTTAGAGAGGTTCCACAATATGGACCTCCCACTGTGTCTGGCTTAGAGAGGTTCCACAGTATGGACCTCCCACTGTGTCTGGCTTAGAGAGGTTCCACTGTATGGACGTCCCACTGTGTCTGGTTTAGAGAGGTTCCACAGTATGGACCTCCCACTGTGTCTGGCTTAGAGAGGTTCCACTGTATGGACCTCCCACTGTGTCTGGCTTAGAGAGGTTCCACAGTATGGACCTCCCACTGTGTCTGGCTTAGAGAGGTTCCACTGTATGGACGTCCCACTGTGTCTGGCTTAGAGAGGTTCCACTGTATGGACGTCCCACTGTGTCTGGCTTAGAGAGGTTCCACAGTATGGACGTTCCACTGTGTGGCTTCAGAGAGGTTCCACGTATGGACGTCCCATTGTGTCTGGCTTAGAGAGGTTCCACAGTATGGACGTCCCACTGTGTCTGGCTTAGAGAGGTTCCACAGTATGGACGTCCCACTGTGTCTGGCTTAGAGAGGTTCCACAGTATGGACCTCCCACTGTGTCTGGCTTAGAGAGGTTCCACAGTATGGACGTCCCACTGTGTCTGGCTTAGAGAGGTTCCACAGTATGGACCTCCCACTGTGTCTGGCTTAGAGAGGTTCCACAGTATGGACCTCCCCCTGTGTCTGGCTTAGAGAGGTTCCACAGTATGGACCTCCCCCTGTATCTGGCTTAGAGAGGTTCCACAGTATGGACCTCCCACTGTGTCTGGCTTAGAGAGGTTCCACAGTATGGACCTCCCACTGTGTCTGGCTTAGAGAGGTTCCACAGTATGGACCTCCCCCTGTGTCTGGCTTAGAGAGGTTCCACAGTATGGACCTCCCCCTGTATCTGGCTTAGAGAGGTTCCACTGTATGGACCTCCCACTGTGTCTGGCTTAGAGATGTTCCAATGTATGGACCTCCCACTGTGTCTGCCTCCCACTGTGTCTGGCTTAGAGAGGTTCCACAGTATGGACCTCCCACTGTGTCTGGCTTAGAGAGGTTCCACAGTATGGACCTCCCACTGTGTCTGGCTTAGAGAGGTTCCACAGTATGGACCTCCCACTGTGTCTGGCCTAGAGAGGTTCCACAGTATGGACCTCCCACTGTGTCTGGCTTAGAGAGGTTCCACAGTATGGACCTCCCACTGTGTCTGGCTTAGAGAGGTTCCACTGTATGGACCTCCCACTGTGTCTGGCTTAGAGAGGTTCCACAGTATGGACCTCCCACTGTGTCTGGCTTAGAGAGGTTCCACTGTATGAACCTCCCACTGTGTCTGGCTTAGAGAGGTTCCACTGTATGAACCTCCCACTGTGTCTGGCTTAGAGAGGTTCCACTGTATGGACCTCCCACTGTGTCTGGCTTAGAGAGGTTCGACAGTATGGACCTCCCACTGTGTCTGCCTCCCACTGTGTCTGGCTTAGAGAGGTTCCACTGTATGGACCTCACACTGTGTCTGGCTTAGAGAGGTTCCACAGTACGGACCTCCCACTGTGTCTGGCTTAGAGAGGTTCCACAGTATGGACCTCCCACTGTGTCTGGCTTAGAGAGGTTCCACTGTATGGACGTCCCACTGTGTCTGGTTTAGAGAGGTTCCACTGTATGGACGTCCCACTGTGTCTGGTTTAGAGAGGTTCCACAGTATGGACCTCCCACTGTGTCTGGCTTAGAGAGGTTCCACTGTATGGACGTCCCACTGTGTCTGGCTTAGAGAGGTTCCACTGTATGGACGTCCCACTGTGTCTGGCTTAGAGAGGTTCCACTGTATGGACCTCCCACTGTGTCTGGCTTAGAGAGGTTCCACAGTATGGACCTCCCACTGTGTCTGGCTTAGAGAGGTTCCACTGTATGGACCTCCCACTGTGTCTGGCTTAGAGAGGTTCCACTGTATGGACCTCCCACTGTGTCTGGCTTAGAGAGGTTCCACAGTATGGACGTCCCACTGTGTCTGGCTTAGAGAGGTTCCACAGTATGGACGTCCCACTGTGTCTGGCTTAGAGAGGTTCCACTGTATGGACCTCCCACTGTGTCTGGTTTAGAGAGGTTCCACAGTATGGACGTCCCACTGTGTCTGGCTTAGAGAGGTTCCACTGTATGGACGTCACACTGTATCTGGCTTAGAGAGGTTCCACTGTATGGACCTCCCACTGTGTCTGGCTTAGAGAGGTTCCACAGTATGGACCTCCCACTGTGTCTGGCTTAGAGATGTTCCACTGTATGGACCTCCCACTGTGTCTGCATCCCACTGTGTCTGCCTCCCACTGTGTCTGGCTTAGAGAGGTTCCACAGTATGGACCTCCCACTGTGTCTGGCTTAGAGAGGTTCCACTGTATGAACCTCCCACTGTGTCTGGGTTAGAGAGGTTCCACAGTATGGACCTCCCACTGTGTCTGGCTTAGAGAGGTTCCACAGTATGGACCTCCCACTGTGTCTGGCTTAGAGAGGTTCCACTGTATGAACCTCCCACTGTGTCTGGCTTAGAGAGGTTCCACAGTATGGACCTCCCACTGTGTCTGGCTTAGAGAGGTTCCACAGTATGGACCTCTCCACTGTGTCTGGCTTAGAGAGGTTCCACTGTATGAACCTCCCACTGTGTCTGGCTTAGAGAGGTTCCACAGTATGAACCTCCCACTGTGTCTGGCTTAGAGAGGTTCCACAGTATAAACCTCCCACTGTGTCTGGCTTAGAGAGGTTCCACAGTATGAACCTCCCACTGTGTCTGGCTTAGAGAGGTTCCACAGTATGAACCTCCCACTGTGTCTGGCTTAGAGAGGTTCCACAGTATGGACCTCCCACTGTGTCTGGCTTAGAGAGGTTCGACAGTATGGACGTCCCACTGTGTCTGGCCTAGAGAGGTTCCACAGTATGGACGTCCCACTGTGTCTGGCTTAGAGAGGTTCTACTGTATGGACCTCCCACTGTATCTGGCTTAGAGAGGTTCCACAGTATGGACCTCCCACTGTGTCTGCCTCCCACTGTGTCTGGTTTAGAGAGGTTCCACAGTATGGACCTCCCACTGTGTCTGGCTTAGAGAGGTTCCACTGTATGGACCTCCCACTGTGTCTGGCTTAGAGAGGTTCCACTGTATGGACCTCCCACTGTGTCTGGCTTAGAGAGGTTCCACTGTATGGACGTCCCACTGTGTCTGGCTTAGAGAGGTTCCACTGTATGGACATCCCACTGTGTCTAGCTTAGAGAGGTTCCACAGTATGGATGTCCCACTGTGTCTGGCTTAGAGAGGTTCCACAGTATGGACCTCCCACTGTGTCTGGCTTAGAGAGGTTCCACAGTATGGACGTCCCACTGTGTCTGGCTTAGAGAGGTTCCACAGTATGGACCTCCCACTGTGTCTGGCTTAGAGAGGTTCCACAGTATGGACGTCCCACTGTGTCTGTCTTAGAGAGGTTCCACAGTATGGACCTCCCACTGTGTCTGGCTTAGAGAGGTTCCACAGTATGGACCTCCCACTGTGTCTGGCTTAGAGAGGTTCCACTGTATGGACCTCCCACTGTGTCTGGCTTAGAGAGGTTCCACTGTATGGACCTCCCACTGTGTCTGGCTTAGAGAGGTTCCACAGTATGGACCTCCCACTGTGGCTGGCTTAGAGAGGTTCCACAGTATGGACCTCCCACTGTGTCTGGCTTAGAGAGGTTCCACTGTATGGACCTCCCACTGTGTCTGGCTTAGAGAGGTTCCACTGTATGGACCTCCCACTGTGTCTGGCTTAGAGAGGTTCCACTGTATGGACCTCCCAGGGTGTCCTATTTAGAGAGGTTCCACTGTATGAAGCTCCCAGGTTGTCTGGTTGCGAGGTTCCACTGTATGGATCTCCCAGGATGTCTGGTTTAGAGAAATTACCATGCAACTTCCATCCCTGATCAGCCAATTAGGAAGGCAGTGTCATTGTGATCGGCCAATCAGGAATGCTGCAAAATATTGATCTGCCAATCAGGAATGCTGTAACATATTGCTCGGCCAATTAAGCAACGAGTATATATATACTTACTGGTACCCACAGAATCTGGGCGCAAACTTCTGAATCTGTGACTTGAAGTTGTTTGGCGACACGTACGCCATGCTCTCTTGCTTGTCTTTCCAAATCGACATGATTATATTTGCATAAGCTGAAAAGAGAAAAGTGAATGGGTTTTACCCTTAAGTAAATGGAATTGATTTTGACATGTTAATTTTGCAACCAATCCAATCGTCACAAATTGATTTTAAGACTAGTCCATTTATGAAAATGCGGTCTTTTTGTTGAAAATTTCATGCAAAAAGTGCAGATTCTGATCTACACTGGATCTACACTATTTGCCAATACCACTAAACAGGTCTGTAGTGTTGAAAGGTTTTAATGTCCGAGCAACAGCTAAGGTCATTTAGGGATGGGACCTCGGTTTCAAGTCTTATCCGAAAGACCAGTGGGATGGAAATACTATAAAAGTACAGGGCTCCAGATAAGCTGCATATTTGCTTAAATACCCAATTAAAATTGCCAAAAGTCCAATTGGAATCAGAAGTAGCGAGTATCAAAAAGCAATACAAATTTGATGGTACCTTTACCATGCTGCAGAAAACAATAAACAGACCACAAATATAGCATATTTTTCTTATTTTCCATGAAAACACAGCTTGGTATTTCATTAGAATTACTAATGAAATGCCAAGAGATGTTTTCATTTCGAAGCAAACTATTCAATAATTGCTGTCTGTTGATGTGTAAACAGTAGTGTGATTTGATTTTACCCAATTCAAATTTTGAAACACTCAGTTGCTTCAGAAATGGAAAATTATTTCTAATTTTAGTTTTTATTATTCATACTCACCTGAATGGTTGCAAACTGATAGGTTGCTATGAAATCGTCCTAATAATAAAAATCTGCCTACTCTAATCACTCAAATAACCCACCATAGACCATTCCGCTCTACCCACAGCCAATTGGCTAGTCCGCTATTTAAACTCCTCCTATTATTGTTAGGTATACAGCTTCAAAAGTAAATCATTTCCATATGGAAATGACACTGCTAGATAAAAATAGCCTGAAGTATACTAAGTAGGGAGAAGATAAAACCATCAAGCGGGGACGGGAGGAGGGTCTACCTTACCATTCAGGTGAGTATGAATAATAAAAACTAAAATTAGAAATAATTTTCCATTTTTATGTCTTCAAACTAACCTGAATGGTTGCAAGAATTCGTAGTGATGGTGGGAGGTATTCTCACTACTCATACTCGACCGGAATGGTAAGGCAGATTAAAAAACCCTCAAAACAGACAAAAATATTTGGTCTAGGTACAAACTTGGGTGTTACCTATATAGTAATAACATGGTCTCACCCTAGAATCATAGGGGAGCCCAAAGCGGGCCCCCCCCCCCCTTTTCTACGAAAGTAGAAGAGAGGTGGATAAAGACAAGCACCACCACGCTAGTCTCGTAGACTGACTCGTAGACTCCAACTGCTATACTTGGTTAAAACGCCGGAGAATACTCAAGGTATAGCTGCTGCTACCAGACGAAGCCCTGGCGAATGTAGTCGCCCGGCACTTCACACGCAATAACTCAACTGAGATAAACTCAAAGTCTATACATAGTCTCATGACGACACATGACTCGTACATATCGAGAACACAGTATAAACGCACCTAAGCACTAAGGTCATCCTAACAAGCAAGTGCTGAGGAGTTAAACTGGCCCTAAAGCCAGATCAAAACCTATACCAGGGTTTGACACTAACTTTTGGCCCAGGGATTCCGCAGCATGGACATCCCTATTGTTACATAATGTTGAATGGGATTTTCTTGAAAATGCAGTGATTCCTCCTACAAAACAGGGATCCTCGGGATCTCGGGACACTGCGAGTGTCGACCACTGTATACCTATAAACCCATGTATAGTAGACAAAGAGAATAGAATCATTAACCCAAAGTGAAACACTATCCTTTTGCAACAACACTGCTACAAACTAGAAAGGTAGCCTCGCCCTAATTGAAACATGTACAAAACTAATGCCTCCTGGGCCAGCGTGATGAACCGTAAGAACCAGATCACCACAGATCCCCGTTCATCAACAAAAGCAAGTGAAGTTCATCGAGCGGAGAGTCACACTTACCAACCCCCAGGATACCACTGGGACTGTAAAGACAAAAACCGAATAATCGGGTAATCAGAAAAAAATCGCAGACTATCGCGAACAGGTAGATCCAAACAGCCTCCTAAACTTGATGCTACCGGCTGATAAACCCACAACTGCACCCGCTGCTACTAACGGACCCAGTTCTTAAACATCTCCCTGAGATGCCAACCCCATGTCGGTCACATGAGGAACATGGAGAGAAAAGGGGGTTACTTTCCGGAACACCACATATGTATTCCAGAACACAAATCAGTACTCACTTATATGCATAAAATAAGTTAAATATAGCCTTGGCCCAAGTTTCGGCTACCATGAGCACCCGAATAACTACAATAACACTGATTGCAAGACGCAAAAACATCACCGCGCTGTGACAGGACCAAATTGGGCCATGTCTCGCTGTAATCATAGATGAACAGAAGTGTTGTCCTAACTTCTTCCGATAAAACAATCCCCAAATAAGTTGGCTGCACGCTTAGATCAGACATTATACGAATTACGTGATGAATAAATCAATATCTCTGAGCGCTGGAATATCAAATGGTAATCGCCTAGACGAGAATGATAACGGGTAAATAAAACAATAGGATTATTGGCAGAATTGTATTTAAACGAAATAATAATATCCAGATATACCCGCGCCGATCAAAAATCGTACTTTTAATAGTAATCCGTACTACCGTCTATCTAACGTATTTCCCGGAATAAATACGGAAAAATCGTAACAGTTGGCAGTTACGCATCTCCTGCCAGTGCAGAGAGCGATCATAGAAAGAAGTTGAGACTACATGCACCTCGTGCATTTAGGGCCTAAACAACTCAGCTGCAGAACCACTTACTGTAGAATAAACTCAAGTAATGGCCCTATCTATCCAACGGAAGACAAAGGATTGCGATACCTCCCGTTGGCTTAAAATTGGTAATAAAAAAACTTTCACGGTCGGACCGGGATGTCCTAATTCTTCCGAACCTAATGCTTCATCGCACGGACTGGACAGAAAGTGTGAACCACTGTCGCTGACAGGCGTGACGGAGGAGGCCCGAACCACAACTGATTCCAGATCATGTGAGAAGGGATAAAGTATCTGAGGGAGAAATCTCGGTCATAGGAGAAACTGCTGATGTGTAAACAGTAGTGTGCTTCTATTTAACACAATTAACATTTTGAAATACCCAATTGCTTCAGAAATGATGGAGTGACAACAGCATGTTGTATATACAGTCGATACGCGTTATGTCGACATTGCTTACGTCGATATACCTGCTTATGTCGATATACGCTAGTGGTCCCGGCCGAACTGCTATATAACTCCTACATTACATACCTGATATATCGATATCGGAAATGTCGACATTTCGTTTATATCGATGTGGAAAACAAGTCCCGATGGTATAATTAATACACATTATACTGTAATGTCGATATGCAATTTGAACAGCGGGCGTCGTAAAGTCTTGTCAAACTTAATTGGCACAGGTAAGTTTTTCACACATACAAAGTGATCAAAACATGCCGCCGGTAACCGTGTTACAATCGCGGAATACCGTCAAAGCCGACCACGTAAGCCGTGGTCAACCAATTAACGACAGTGTGACGTGAAATCACAAAAATACTCTTGTTAATAGCCAATTATATGCCTGACATGAATCGATCCGTAAATTCCATAATCATTAACGGAAGCTTGTTTATAATAATTACAATTGAGTGAATTACATGCAATCTTATAAACACGAACAGTTGGTATCTCAAATCACTTCCTTAGCAATGTCCAACATGCAGTACATGGGTCCGAAGTTATACTGGAACGAGTAAATTGAAAAGTCCGAATCAGTACGTGGGCGCAAACAGTGGAAAAAATAAAACCGACGTTTGAGCCTTGCCGCAACAAAACCACAAATGGATACCCCCATCCGGACAAGATAGCACTGGACACCAACGATGCAGAAGCCATTCCGTCAGAACCGGAGATGACCGCAGAAACCATAACCACCTGTCCGTGCAGAACAGAATCCGCCGCTGTCAACCCCCGGAACACTGCCAAAAGCTAAAACATGTTGATGTGTCCCTGAGTTTACTGCACTGACCACCAACACACCAATGTAGGGGCTCCAATGAGCCCCCCAGCCTTCTCACGACGCGTCTGTGGACAGAAAGCGAGTAGGAGGAGGTAACACTATGGGAAATCCCTGTAGGAACCAGACCTCCACTGCCCACCATCTGATACAACGTAGGGAAGATGGTGATCCTAGGCAGAGACCGATCCAAAGGATCGGGGTGCGGCCTCCATAGCCCTAGTAAGTAATAATGGAGGTCGCAAACATAACCTTCCCCTATTCTGCACCCCGAAATTCCAGGAGTGCAGAAATTACCTAGCTGACAGAGAACCTCTGACCAGTACCCGGAAACTAAAACAAGATGCCACGCACCCTGTCCAAAGGTACTATGATGACTGATAGATCGGTCAATAAGCTCATTCCCACCTAAGAAAAATCCTGTGTGGGAACCAACTACGACTACTCTAGATCTAAAAGACACAAAACTCGGAAACAACTTAAACTTCCGAGAGCATCTGCGGAAGGGCACGTGGAAGTACGAGACCCGCAGATCTATGGAAACAACCCAGTCTACCGGGCAAATGGCGCTCCGACCACGTCCCGAACTTCCTCTATAGCACTATACTTCAAGAGAGAGACTCTACTAAACCCTTGAAAATACCCCCGTCAGGGGAAACGACCCCACAGGAGGTAGACAAGAAGGTAGCAGCAGGAGGGACCATCGGTACCGTAGCTGCCCTTTGGCCGTTCGATCGCACAATTAACAGAGGTCAAAAGAGGCGAACGAAGCAAAACTATGGCCGTTCAAGAAAAAACTAGCCGCTATCACTGCGTCTCACCTGGACAAGAGCATGTCCATAGAAAACTCCAAAGACATGTTGACAAGAGGCTTAGCGGCACAAATCGCCGACTGAAGCACTGCGTCCAGAGACGATGAATCATACTGATTCAAACATAAATCGAAAGTTGGCATAGCCACAATCGACTTAACAGCCTACACCCATGCCTTCGCAAACGCGAACCAGGACCAGGAGCCGAAGATATCCCAAACGCTGGGGCGTCCTTGTCCAGAACGGAGATCTCAAAAACCATACCGCATAGAGGGGCATGTAGAACTTAGACCCCAGTGTGGCGATCAAAGTTTTGGGCACTAGGAACCCCGCAGTGGCCAAATCCTACCTAAAGCTCCCCAATGTACGTAACAAGAAGCCCTACTGTAGGAGAGAAATGAAACCACGACAACTCCGGCAATTCCACCACCACCGAATCAGCCTCACAACAGCCATCCGAGGAAGTACCCCTATGGGAGGCTCCACTGGCAAAACCACCAGCTGTGAAAGAGCCGACAAACCCACTAAGTACTAGGACTTAGACAGGAACTCCAGAATCTTAGCAAACTGAACCATCATAACTGTATCGCGTGTCGAGTCCTGAATATAGACTGGGAATTCGAACTCATATACACTCGAATAAAGAGCAGGCCAGACAAGTACGGAGCCAAAGCACCACGGCGTCCAATACCACCTCGACCGTCTCCTCCGAGAACGGAAGAGCTAGATCTCGAGGAGCCGGATACAAAAACCAAATATGTACACAGGATACGAACCCACGAAAACCCCGGTCAGAAATTGTTGCTACCCCGGTGCCCGGTACCCGGTGCCTGCCCGGTGCCCGGTGCCCGGTGCCCGGTGCCCGTAACACAATACCGGCACCTCTCCTGCGAGAGTTAGGGTACGCTGTGACCGGGTGAATGTGATAAGCACCTGTCGCAGCAACCCTAGACTGGCAGTCATCTACCACATACGTGGAATCTGATTCAACAGAACTGTACTGTATCGTTCCAATTAGTATATGTACTGCCGAAGCTAGTACTACATGTAGAAGCCATATACAACCGTCTCCTACGACGAACAGGAGAACGAGATCTAGATGAACCGGTTCCAAAACCTGAGAATGACCTCGAGGAAAAGGAAGAACAAGATCTAAACTCCGACCCAATCCTGACCTACGACGAGATCGACTCCTCGACTTACGTGAACACGTAGAACGAAGACCAACCGAAGACAAGAACGTCTTCCTACCGGAAGCAGCAGGCTGTCCAGGGAGAGTCTGGTGCCCGGTGCCCGGTGTTTGACCGGTGCCCGGTAGCTGCCCGGTGCCCGGTGGCTGCCCGGTGCCCGGTGCCCGGTTCGGTGACCGGTGCCCAGTTCGGTGCCCGGTGCCCGGTGCCCGGTGCCCGGTGCCACGGTGCCCGGTGCCCGGCCCGGCCTCGGTGACCCGGTGCCCGGTGACCCATAAACCGGTGCCCGGTGCCGGTGTCCCGGTGGCCTCCCAGGTGCCGGTGACATAATGCCCGGTGCCCGGTGCCGTGACATAACCTCCCGGTGCCCGGTGCCCGTGCCCGGTGCCCGGTGCCGGCCCGGCCCGGTGCCCGGTGACCGGCCCTCGGTGACCCGGTGCACGGTGACATAACCGGTGCCCGGTGCCCGGTGTCCCGGTGTCCCGGTGCCCGCCCGGTGCCCGGTGACATAACGGTGCCCGGTGCCCAGGTGACATAACCGGTGCAGGTGCCCGGTGCCCGGTGCCCGGCTCGGTGACGGTGCCCGGTGACATAACCGGTGCCCGGTGCTCCGGTGCCCGGTGCCCGGCTCGGTGACCGGTGCCCGGTGACATAACCGGTGCCCGGTGCCCGGTGCCCGGTGCCCGGTGCCCTGCCCGGTGCCCGGAGCCGGTGCCCGGTGCCCGGCCCTGCCCGGTGACATAACCGGTGTCCGGTGCCCGGTGCCCGGAGCCCGGTGCCCGGTGCCCGGTGCCCGGACCCGGTGCCCAGTACCCGGTACCGGTGACCGGTACCTCTACTGTGAGAGGCTACAACCGGGCGTCTCTACTGTGAGAGGCTGGGTTCGCTTTGAACCGGGTGTATGGGAACAAGCACCGGCCAAAGCAACCCTGTGATAGGTATAGCTCTATGAGAACCGGGTGATATGAGATCCAGTACCGGACCCAGCAGCCCAGTATCCCCTGCATGGATCACCGGCCTATCACCTGAGCAAAGTTTCGAAGTCAGAGAACCTGACCGAACTTTCTCAACGGAACCAGATCCCCCGATGGGGGGATCCCATCTGGCACACCCTCCGAAGCCTTACCAACCTCGGAAGGCCCCACCGCTCCCAAGAGCTGGAAAGCGGCCACAGACTAACTTAGAACGTGAGATATGGGTCCTACGATACCCATCCTTACCCCACGTCGTATCCGTCCAACGGACAGACAACTCACATGGCCTCTCCTTTTGCAACACCCGCCACAGGCATAAGCACCTGTCCTTATGGGTGTCCCACGGAGAAGTCATGTGCCCACAAGCAGAGCGTGATTGCGGCATGCTAACCGGTATTGTAATACAAAACCCGATAGAATACACCGCAATACGCTACAAAAAATGTGTCACGGGAACGAATCCACTAAGGGACGAACCCGTTAGGGTACGTAATAACGTACACGCGAACGCGAAAATACGTGACACAGAAAAAAACACAGTGAAAAACCCCAAAAAACGCAATGGAGAATAATCACGCAACACGAATGAGTGATAGTAATATGTATTGAACAATATCAAATGACAAATAAGGTACAATACACGGCAGAAATTCAAAATTAGAACGAAATTATGGGAGATACAAAATATACCTGCACCCTGATAGCGTCCTAAAAATAATAGGAGGAGTTTAAATAGCGGACTAGCCAATTGGCTGTGGGTAGAGCGGAATGGTCTATGGTGGGTTATTTGAGTGATTAGAGTAGGCAGATTTTTATTATTAGGACAATTTCATAGCAACCTATCAGTTTGCAACCATTCAGGTTAGTTTGAAGACATAAAAATGATGGAGTGACAATACTCAATTACTAATTCCTTATCTGGAGCCCTGCACACCATAACATATTAGTACCGTGTATTGTGAATTAATATCTAAATCTGTTATGTTTCAAAAGCAACAAGGAGCAATGATCAATGAACATAGATTCTGTATTAACTGTACATTATGTTTGTAAAACATGGGCAAAAGATCCTTTTTTTATTATGCAGGATATAAATGGGCACGTACAGTTTACAACGATACATGTAGTTATTACCTATAATTAGGGCTCCTTTCAGGTTGCTGGTGGTTTTGTTTTTGTCCAGCACATAGTCCTCTTTCAAGCAGTATTCCAATAGGAGCCTCGTATTGCTCAAACACTGCAGCACGGAGTTCATAAAACACTGAAATAGAAATGTATTATGATAATACTTAACCCTTTCAACACCAAGTAACTTAATAGGATGTTCCATGCCAATGTTTCACGCTATTTCATTAATTTTGTTCATTCAAATTATCCCATTCTTCTAAAAGGGTAATCTGTATGACGTTTAAAATTATTAACAAACAGTGGAGATCCTGATGAGACGGCTGATTGAAATATATAGATTCAAGGCTTTTTATTAAACTAGAGATGTGGCATGTCAGAACACGAATGTCCCCACTGGCAGCCAAAGAATACAATGGCACATTTGAAAACACAGAGGGCCAGAGAAGTGTCAATTTGTCACAGCATGAAAGCAGACCATCAGAGCAATGGGTGTGTGAAATATCAAGCAGTTCCATGCAATGACACAGACATTAGAAGACATTTACCAGAGTTTGAAACACCCGAAGTATGAGACTTTGACCCTGGGCTTAGCAGGGGAGGGACAATCGTGGACACTGTCACATGGCAGTAGAGGATCATTAGAGCAATGCGTGTCTGAAATATCAAGCAGATCCGTGCAAGAGAACAGAAATTATATGACATTTACCCGAGCATTAAGGTTTCAAACGTACCAAGAATGTGACCTTGACCCTGGGATTAGTGGGGGCGGGTCGATCGTGGATGTGTCATAGGGCGATAGAGGACCATTAGAGCAACGCGTGTGTCAAATATCAAGCAGATCCGTGCACGGAAACAAAAATTATAAGACATATACCCGAGCGTTAAGGTTTTGAACGTGTATGTGACCTTGACCTTGGGTTTAGCGGTGACCGAGGATCCTGGATTTGTCACAGCATGATAAAGGACCATCAGAGGAATGCATGTGTGAAATATGAAGCAGTTATGTGAAAGGAAACAGAAATCATAAGAAATTTACCTGAGCGGGACGGGACGTACGAGACGGGACGTATGGACGCGGTAACACTATATGCACCCCCTCAGTGAGGGAGGCATATAGAGAATAGTAGGTTAGTGCCGTGAATGGGAAAAAATATCCGGCAAGGCTCAAGAATTTCTTTATTTCTCATCAGAAGTATATGTTGTGACCACTCATTTGAACCGTCTCGCCGAGACGGTTCAAATGAGTGGTCACAACATATACTTTGGTTCAGAAATAAGGAAAATAGATAGAGAATAGTAGGTTAGTGCCGTGAATGGGAAAAAATATCTGGCAAGGCTCAAGAATTTCTTTATTTCTCATCATTCGCCGAGACGGTTCAAATGAGTGATCACAACATATACTTTGGTTCAGAAATAAGGAAAATAGATAGAGAATAGTAGGTTAGTGCAGTGAATGGGAAAAAATATCTGGCAAGGCTCAGGAAACGGGATGGGCGAGGCTCTGCCGAGCACATCCCGTTTCTGTGCCACGCCAGATATTTTTTCCCATTCACCGCACTAACATACTATTCTATTTATCCCGTCAACACCTACAAATTGCTGTAAAATGCCAAAATAGTATTGACTGGATATCAAAAATGTTTCACGGCACCGTGCTTCACGACACATACGCACTGTGTTGACGGGATAAATAGTGTTACCGCGTCCATACGAGGGGCCCTCACCATTCGGTGGTTGGGGCATAAAAATCTGATTATTTCTCATTTATAAGTATATGTTGTTACCACTCATTTCATATGAGTGGTGACAACATATACTTTCAAACAGAAATAGAGAAAATAGCAAAAAAAATCTCCAAATGTTCATACTACTCTCATTGTATCTAGCCTAATATAAAGACTAAAAGGGTTTAAAACACTGCAGCACGGAAGTCATAAAACACTGAAATAGAAATTGTATTGCTTAACCCTTTCAACACCAAGTAACTTACTAGGATGTTCCATGCCAATGTTTCACGCTATTTCATTAATTTTGTTCATTCAAATTATCCCATTCTTCTAAAAGGGTAATCTGTACGACGTTTAAAATTATTAACAAACAGTGGAGATCCTGATGAGACGGCTCGTTACGAGCCGGCTCATCTGGATCTGCACTGTTTGCAAACATTGTCTCTATAGAGGCCTGTGGTGTTGAAAGGGTTAAACACTGCAGCACCTGGTTCATAAAACACAGAAATACAACAATTTTTAACCTCCTCCCCCCACCCCACCAACCTGGCAGGGAGGATTAACACTAAGATGTTATTGAGTCAAACAAGTGAACTAAATGGCTAGACAAACATCTTGGAAACAGGATATATTGATTGATTCATCGATTGACTGACTGACTGACTGGGGTTTTACATCCGTTCCAAGACGATCAAGCACAGAAAGGCAATTGAATGGGGAGTTTGTTTGTTGGGGTTTAACGGCCTATCAACAGCTAAAGTCATTTAAGGCTGGGTCAATGGGTTTAGTACTAAATCCCATATATTAGCTGTACAAGTACATGCACAAATGAGGGGAAAAGCTCAAAATCAGAACTGAATATTTACAATAAAAAAAATATATATTCAGCTCTGAAATCAGAATAATCCTGATCTGATGCCAGGTCCTCGTCACACCAGAATCACTTGGCCCCCTCCCAAAAGCAGTACACTGTAAAAAATCGGAACACGTCTGGAACGCCTTACGTGTTCCTGTCTCAGCTATTGAATATCATAAAGGCGTGCATTTTCAAAACGTCGCCGTTTTCATGGTGTTTAACGTGTTTTCACTTTTTGTTTAAAACGCCACCCGTTTTGCATTTGCACGCCTCAATATTGTTGTGATTCTCCAGAGCGACGTCCGAAAACGCCGCCGTTTTCAAACGTGTGCAAATTGAACGTGCCTTTATCGCGAGCCAGCTAAAAATAGAAATAATCTCTACATTAAAATAAAAGAGGAATATTAATTGAATCAGTTCATTGATGTAAACTTGCTTTATATAATAATTATGAGAATAATATTAGATACTTATTTGGACTAGATATTAAAAACACGAGGGCACACAGCATATATAAAATATAATAAAGTAATATTTATGTTAATCTCTAAATTAGATGGCGCGAATTGTTGCTGATAACGGAGTTTCTTTGAACAAAAGTTTAAAATACTTCGCTGAAGTACAGTATTTTGTGTTTATTGAACGGTATATCCATTGTGTTAGGGGTAACCTGATTTGAATGTAACTGCTTTATTATTTAGACTGCCGCTTTAGTTTAATTTCGCTGAACAAATTCCCCACGTGCATGCACAGTAACGTTCCCCACCCACTTTTTTAACATTACGTCAGCTCATTTTTTTTTACCGCTATGATCAAGTACTAGATATCACAGATGTGGCAAATTTATTTCATTTGACTTGAATATGGCATATTATGCCTCTGTTGTATGTTTACTTTCTCAAATTACGGTCTTTCTCATTGGTAGACTAGCTAACACTCGTCATTCTATCTATTCATACTGCACGTAACACATCTTGCTGGGATTTTGTGCGTAAATAATATGTATTAATTATCTATACAATGTGTTTAATAAGAACTGTTCCATCATAAACTATTGACCAACTTCTTTACCGGTAATATTAGTCGCTGTTATTGGTCACTCTCTCGCTGTCGCATGGCATATAATTATTTTGTGTTCATGCCATATTTTATTGCATTCTTTATCAAGTGGAACAATTTACAAGCTGAGAAGCTTGTATTTCATTTTAAAATAAAATGTTTTTCTGTAGTATGTGTAGTTTTACTAGTGCAAATATTGAAAGTTGCAACAGACATATCATCAGATACCATAGAAATGATGCAAACTTTATTGTGAACTGTTGTGTTAGCGAGTGTCAATATGTAAGCAAGAGCTGGAATGCTTATAAAATGCATGTGTCTAGAGTGCACACTGACAGAGAAGTGGACATAGATGATTCTAATGTCGAAGGCGTCCATGATAATGTGGATCTAGGCACTGTTGATGATGACGATAATGCCGATGGGGAAGAAATTCATACTGCTCTTGAACAAAATTTTATTGATGCAAAATTTTTGCTGGCATTGAAGGTTGACCATCATTTATCGGACCGAGGTGTCGAGTCCATTGTTGTCAATACTACAGACCTTGTTTCAAATCACTTGATTGCATACAGAGAACAGATCAAGAATGTTCTCGCAGTTCACGGACATAATACAGATTTTCTTATTGACATTCCAACTGGTGGAAATTCATTAGAGCAGATTACAAAACACAAGCATTATAAATTTTTGGAAAAAAATTGTGGGCTTGTCCGGAGTATTCCTGTACTGCTGGGGGAAAAATTTTAGTTTAATCCGAGGTAATGTTCGGGCTGTGAAAAAATTTGCGTACATTGTTCCTTTTCATGCAAATTTGACAAAGCTTGAGGTGTGGCATTTTCTGACTCGGTCGCACCGAAGCAGAGATGGTATCATGCGAGATATTTGCGACGGGTCTCACATGCGAGAGATGCTAGTAGAATTAGGTGTGAATGAAATATATTCTGTACATGGATGATATCGAAATTGTGAACCCAATTGGAAGTCATGTGAAAAAGCATAAAGTAACCATGATATATTTTACATTAGCAAATATACCTCCGGAATTTCGTTCGAAGTTTGAATCCATTCAGTTGCTGGCTGTGGTCAAGAGTTTAGACGTGAAATCGTTCGGTCTGGAAAATGTTTTGACGGACTTCATTCAGTCAATGAATCAGTTGAAAGCTGAGGGAATAATGGTGACTGTTGACAATCGCAATGTGACTGTGAAGGGCTCGTTAGTTATTGCCCCAGCCGATATGCCAGCGGCTCAGTTTTTAGGTGGTTTCAAGGAGGGTGTTGGGTTTGCAAACAAACTTTGTCGAACATGCAATGTTTCCAAAATGGAAATAAAAGGGAAATTCATTGACAGGGATTTTCGGAATAGAACTTCAACAGAGCATGTGGAAAGACTGGCACGCATGGAAGAAATGAGTACAAATGCACGTACATATTGGAGTAAAACCTGGGGCATCAATTCTAGGAGTCCATTATTGGAAATTGTTGACATAGATTTGTCAGATTGTCTCGTTCACGATCCGATGCACATTTTGAGTGAGGGTCTGCTTGGCAAAGAACTATGTCTGATGTTGTATGACTTTGTCAAAGTCAGAAAATACTTCACATTGTCATTTTTGAACAATTCCCTAGCTAGTTTCAGTTTTTCCTACTTAGAAGAAAAGAATAAGCCACAGATTATCACCATAGATGAGATTTCAAATGGTAAATTAAAGCAGACAGCCGCAACGATGATGAATCTGTGTTGTATCCTACCATTAGTTCTGGGGCCAAAAGTACCGGCCAGTGATGGCAAGTGGACAAATTTTCTCCGAATGATTCAGATATCACTGCTTGCCACAAGCCCATACGCGACCGGAGATACTCCGGCAAACTTGGAGCAGTTGATATACACACACCATCAAGAGTTCAAAATTGAATACACATAACTCCAAAGTTTCATTTCTTGGTACACATTCCAAGGCAATTACTTAGATTTGGTCCAGGAAGAAATCAATGGGTCATGAGATTCGAGGGCAAACATCTATTCTTTAAAAACATTAAATGGAAATGTTTCAAAAACATAGCATTGAGTCTTTCGATGAGACATCAACTTTGGATGTGTTGGCGGCAATTAGGTGTAAATGGAAAGCCTTCTGAAAATTTCCTGTACAGTGGAGACATTGTGACCAAATTGCAGGTTTCAAACATCAATCAGACTGATGTTGAGGTTCGTGACTATCTTGTGGCTTCCAATTTGCATTCGAGTCCTCTATTCTCAGCAGCTGAATTTGAAATTAAAGGTCACCGGGGATGTGTCATTGTATTAGATTATGTAAACAATCTTCCAACGTTTGGTGTTGTTGACCAGCTGTTTGTAACATCCCAAGAAAAAGTGTTTGTTGTAGATCAACTCGACATTGACTCCTTTGACTCTCATACATTGTATTACCAAGTTACGAGATCAAGCACAAAAATCTGTCTGAAATTCGCTGATTTGAAATTTGTATGGCCGTTGTCCATGCACACATATGATGGATATACTGTTGTTTTAGATAAATACTGTTTCTTCAGTGAAGATATTTAAATTTTTCAGTAACCAATAACCAATATGTTTTCTGCAACAGTTTAGCCTATTAGACATTATTTACACCGTGTTACCATTTATAGCCTAGTACATCTTATAAAGCCACATGATGAGTATTTAAACATGTATAAAATTTGGAACGGAACAAGGACAATGAAGAAGGTTGTCGTGGCACGATCACTGGAGGAGATACTATTCAAATGTAAGTATGCATCTGTTTCCTTGGAAAGTTACTAACATATTGAACTAGTCTGTACTGGTGTTGAAACTTCATTTATTATTTGCCTTAATTTCTCGACCAATGAAAATAGCACTTCATATCAATCACATATATATTGCGACGCTTTCGTCAATATTGATTACATTAAACTAAACATTAATAAATATTGCAGTAACTCATTATTTCCTGCGACGTGACCCATGTCACCGTGTGTGCAAGATCAATGCAACAAATTAAAACCACCAATCACGTAACATTTATTCATGATAGGGTGTGGCAAACAATAAGTAAGGTATAGTTCACATATTGCATTTTCAATAAACCAAGCTTTCGCACGCTACAAAATTAATTTATTAAAAGTTCAATATATATGAACTATAACTTACAACATTGAGTGTGGGTGGAAGGTGGGTGCAAGCGATGGGTAAGTTAACGATCGGGGTTCATCCTTACCGGAATCCCGACTGGAGACCTGGTTTGGCCCTCACATACATCTTTGGCATTTTGTATGTGACGGTTGAATCTGGTTATACCCCTTATGTGAGTATTTATACGATTATTGCGTAATCCTATTTTAGGGGAAGGGGCCAAGTGACTTTGGTGTGGTATGGACCTGGCACCAGGTCCGGTTATTCTAATTTCAGGGCTGAATATATTTGTTCTTGATGTAAATATTCCGTTCTGATTTTGGGATTTTCCCTCCATGCAGCAGGTTAAAATGGGATCGAACCCGTTTGCCCGGCCTTTCATGACCTTAGCTGTTGATAGGCCGTTAAACACTAATAAACAAACAAACAACATGGAGTTAATTATTTCATCTACAGTGCATGTACTGATCAGAACACCAATGTTTGCAAACAGTGTAGATCCAGATAAGTCATTTCATATTATTAGCACGCAACATTAATTTTCAGAAGCAGATTATTTATTGTTGCACCTATTTTAGCAGATAGTCGCGCTTTTTCTGTCGTTCACGTAAAAAATGTCCAAAAGTTTCTTCATCATGGTATAACTTTTAATAAATTGTTTACGGCTGCTTCAATATTTGGATACTTGATACATGTGCATTTGGAACACTCTTACCGCCATTGATATGACCTTGACCTGTTTTGACCTTGACATTGTTGCGGACACGCTTAGCCATTTCATTTTTTCGCATCTAAAACTTTGTGCAGTAGCCATTGCTTGTCGTAAAAGGCGACTAAACTGGCTTAACGATTGTGTTCATACTTTCCGGAACCCACTATACCGGATTTGGCCCTCATGTACATTTTTGGCTTTCTTGTATGTGAGAGTTGAGTCGGACTATGCCCCATATATAAAAGTAAGATTAGCGCTAATCCTATTACTTTTAGGGGATGGGATAAATGATGCTGGTGTGGCGAGGGCCTGGCACCAGATCAGGTTGTTCTAATTTCAGGACTGAATATATATTTTGATTGTAAATATTGAGTTCTGAAGTTGGGATTTACCCCCTCGACAGGTGGATACGGGACTCGACCCCGTTGACCCGTCTGTGTGTAGACTCCCTGAGGCTTGTACCTCTATGTCAGAAAAGCAGACGTTAAACCCTATTCACTCACTCACTAAAACTTTGTACAAGTTTCTTATATAGGTGGGTTGTACGTCGGGAGCATGCGAAGGGTAATTTAACGATCAGGGTTCATCCTTCTCAGAATGCCGACTTGCATGGTTTGGCATTTGTACATTTTGGGCCTGATTCTTGAGAGGTAAATCCTGTTATTCCCCATTGAAAAATTAATAAGATTAGAGCTAATCAATATTACTTTTGGGGTTGGAGCCACATGACTGGTGTGGCATGGACTGGCACCAGGTCAGGTATGCTAATTTTCGGCCTGAATATATTTTCTGTAAATATTGAGCTCTGATGTTGGGCATTTCCCTCATTATGGACAGGTTGAATACGGGATAGTCCAACCCGTTGGCCTGGCCTTAAATGACATTAGCTGTTGATATGCCGTTAAACACGAAAAATCAATCATTATCATATAACTTTAATATTACTTCCATGTTTTTCAATATTTGAAAAGTCTTGAATTTCATTTTACCTGGGCCCGATGTTACGAATAATTTTCTGTACTCAACTCAGAACTATGCTCAATATGTCTAACTTATACTTGTTTGAGCTGAGCATGAATATGTGTTGTGTCTTCTGAATATTATTATAACCTCTTGCAATGGCATTATGTTCCTAAACACATTAAAAATCATTTTTCAACAAATGCAATTTGTGTTAAATACGATTCCAAGTTGAGCACAATTCCGAGTTGTGGGGGTGGGGGCAGGCTCACAATCTCACATTGTGACCCACGACAGGCATATGATTCCACAGAATTCTTGTTTTAGCTCTTTAGCTCAAGGTTTACATGAGGGGATACAATATTGCTTGTAGTGTACACTGTGTAATGAAACTGTTGTTGTAATGAAACTGTTGTTTCATAAGACTTCTTATGTTCATTCAGCTCGTGGAAAGCTTGCTCTCACAGAGGTGTCTGATATCAGACTAGTGTTTGAGAAGGACGGAACGGATATTGAAGATGATGACACATTGGCATTCATCACCAAAGATGATGTTATTATGGTACTGACATCATCAGAGAATTGGTCGGAGTGTACCCCAGTTGAGACGGTTGTCAACGTGTATACTGAACCACCCAGAACTGAAGCACCCAGTGAACCACCCAGAACTGAAGCACCCAGTGAACCACCCAGAACTGAAGCATCCATAAGTGAAACAGGTACATTTTGATCCCTTGCCGATTATTACTGGTCCTACTGCTTTTGGGTGCGGCCAAGTGATTCTGGTGTGGCGAAGACCTGGCATCAGATCAGGATTATTCTGATTGCAGGGCTGTATATACAGTGTTCTTAAGTGTTGTCGTTCTTGCAATCCAGCGATTCGGCCTAGTTCGATTCGTCCCGGGTCGTTTTGCCCATAATCCCGTTCGCATCACGGGTCGTTTCGCCCTTATTCCCGTTCGCCCCGGGTCGTTTCTCCCCCTATATATATAATGTTTGGCCGGCCTAGTTCGATTGCCTGTCAGACATCTTGACCCCAAGATATCTCGTACACGAGTGTTCGTCGGTCTCCGCGTAAACAAGTTCGCGTAGCTTGTTTACGCGGAACCGACGAACATGAGTGTATTATTTCATGCTATTCAATCCTGAATGATTAATTATCCTATTAATTATCCTATTTATTACATTTCTACTACTTAATTTCCTTATTTTTTTTAATAATATTTGTGTTTTATTGTGTTAATTGTAGGGATGGCAACGATTATTATTTGAAGCACGTGGGAACTCAATTTATCCGAGACATGTTACCGGTTTCAATTCCGTAATAGTGACTGAGGAGATTTAGATGATGGGTGGTTCCGAATATTCGAATACCATTTTTACCATTCAATGCCATCCCTAGTTAATTGCCAATACAATCAAGTTATAAGAAGCATACAGACAGTCAGTTACAGTTGTACGATGTGCATCCAACTGGCCCTGGCAGTAGTTATGCGACTAACTTTTATAATAAATTGTCAACAGATTGGGGTCTTGTACCTTTTAGTTAGTATTATATGCTTATATATGATAGGTATACCACCGACCACCTGCCGCAAAGCCATCAACGAGCTCCCAGGGACAGACAGTTCAGTCACCAGCTTCTACCCGGACTTCAACCAGTGTGAATGGACCAGGACCAGCATTGCCGACCTTCAGCGACTATGTTACTGCAAAAGTTTTAGCGGGTGACAGCCATCTTGTATGGTCGAAAATGATTGGAGAGGCTGCCCATTACTACCTCATTAACTACCCAGAGATGGGCCTGGACAACAGCTCTGGCGACTATCGAAAAGTGGGCCGGGCTATGATCCAGAAATTTCCTACTATTGCACGTGATGGCACATAGCCCTGGGTAAGACATTGATAAATGCTAATGCAGATTTTGATTAACTTTTGTGCAGAAAGAATGAAACCTCGGCCTTATCGTGTTTTCCTCCCCATTAAATTGAGGAGGGACTAAACCGATTTTGGTGTAGAGCAGATTGAGATATTGTAAAGAGCTTGATTTGAATTTTATTCCCATACAAGTGTATTCCCGGCTCTATGATTTCAGTTACAAGTTTAAAGGTAGATGCCCTCAAATTATTCAAAAATGGAAAATTATTTCTAATTTTAGTTTTTATTATTCATACTCACCTGAATGGTTGCAAACAGATAGGTTGCTATGAAATCGTCCTAATAATAAAAATCTGCCTACTCTAATCACTCAAATAACCCACCATAGACCATTCCGCTCTACCCACAGCCAATTGGCTAGTCCGCTATTTAAACTCCTCCTATTATTGTTAGGTATACAGCTTCAAAAAGTTAATCATTTCCATATGGAAATGAAACTGCTAGTAAAATAGCCTGAAGTATACTAAGTAGGGAGAAGATAAAACCATCAAGCGGGGACGGGAGGATGGTCTACCTTACCATTCAGGTGAGTATGAATAATAAAAACTAAAATTAGAAATAATTTTTCCATTTTTATGTCTTCAAACTAACCTGAATGGTTGCAAGAATTCGTAGTGATGGTGGGAGGTATTCTCACTACTCATACTCGACCGGAATGGTAAGGCAGATTAAAAACCCTCAAAACAGACAAAAATATTTGGCCTAGGTACAAACTTGGGTGTTACCTATATGTAATAACATGGTCTCACCCTAGAATCATAGGGGGCGCCCAAAGCGGGCCCCCCCCCCCTTTTCTACGAAAGTAGATGAGAGGGGTGGATAAAGACAGCCACCACGCTAGTCTCGTAGACTGACTCGTAGACTCCAACCTGCTATACTTGGTTAGAACGCCGGAGAATACTCATGGTATAGCTGCTGCTACCAGACGAAGCCCTGGCGAATGTAGTCGCCCGGCACTTCACACGCAATAGCTCAACTGAGATATACTCAAAGTCTATACATAGTCTCATGACGACACATGACTCGTACATATCGAGAACACAGTATAAAACGCCCTAAGCACTAAGGTCATCCTAACAAGCAAGTGCTGAGGAGTTAAACTGGCCCTAAAGCCAGATCAAAACCTATACCAGGGTTTGACACTAACTTTTTTTTGGCCCAGGGATTCCGCAGCATGGACATCCTATATTACATTATGTTGAATGGGATTTTCTTGAAAATGCAGTGATTCCTCCTACAAAACAGGGATCCTCGGGATCCCGGGACACTGCGAGTGTCGACCCCTGTATACCTATAAAACCCATGTATAGTAGACAAAGAGAATAGAATCATTAACCCAAAGTGGAACACTATCCTTTTGCAACAACACTGCTACAAACTAGATAGGTAGCCTCGCCCTAATTGAAACATGTACAAAACAATGCCTCCTGGGCCAGCGTGATGAACCGTAAGAACCATAGATCACCACAGATCCCCGTTCATCAACAAAAGCAAGTGAAGTTCATCGAGCGGTGAGTCACACTTACCAACCCCCAGGATTCCACTGGGATTGTAAAGACAAAAAACCGAATAATCGGGTAATCAGAAAAAATCGCAGACTATCGCGAACAGGTAGATCCAAACAGACTCCTAAACTTGATGCACCTACCGGCTGATAAACCCACAACTGCACCCGCTGCTACTAACGGACCCAGTTCTTAAACATCTCCCTGAGATGCCAACCCCATGTCGGTCACATGAGGAACATGGAGAGAAAAGGGGGTTACTTTCCGGAACACCACATATGTATTCCGGAACACAAATCAGTACTCACTTATAATGCATAAAATAAGTTAAATATAGCCTTGGCCCAAGTTTCGGCTACCATGAGCACCCGAATAACTACAATAACACTGATTGCAAGACGCAAAAACATCACCCGCGCTGTGACAGGACCAAATTGGGCCATGTCTCGCTGTAATCATAGATGAACAGATGTGTTGTCCTAACTTCTTCCGATAAAACAATCCCCAAATACGTTGGCTGCACGCTTAGATCAGACATTATACGAATTACGTGATGAATAAATCAATATCTCTGAGCGCTGGAATATCAAATGGTAATCGCCTAGACGAATATGATTACGGGTAATAAAACAATAGGATTATTGGCAGAATTGTATTTAAACGAAAATAATTATATCCAGTATACCCGCGCCGATCAAAAAATCGTACTTTTAATTGTAATCCGTACTACCGTCTATCTAACGTATTTCCCGGAATAAATACGGAAAAATCGTAACAGTAGGCAGTTACGCATCTCCTGCCAGTGCAGAGAGCGATCATAGAAAGTAAGTTGAGACTACATGCACCTCGTGCATTTAGGGCCTAAACAACTCAGCTGCAGAACCACTTACTGTAGAATAAACTCAAGTAATGGCCCTATCTATCCAAACGGAAGACAAAGAATTGCGATACCTCCCGTTGGCTTAAAAAAGGTAATAAGAAACTTTACGGTCGGACCGGATGTCCTAATTCTTCCGAACCTAATGCTTCATCGCACGGACTGGACAGAAAGTGTGAACCACTGTCGCTGACAGGCGTGACGGAGGGAGGCCCGAACCACAACTGATTCCAGATCATGTGAGAAGGGATAAAGTATCTGAGGGAGAAATCTCGGTTCATAGGAGAAACTGCTGATGTGTACAGTAGTGTGCTTCTATTTAACACAATTAACATTTTGAAATACCCAATTGCTTCAGAAATGATGGAGTGACAACAGCATGTTGTATATACAGTCGATACGCGTTATGTCGACATTGCTTACATCGATATACCTGCTTATGTCGATGTACGCTAGTGGTCCCGGCCGAACTGCTATATAAACTCATACATTACATACCTGATATATCGATATCGGAAAAGTCGATATTTCGTTTATATCGATGTGGAAAACAAGTCCCGATGGTAAAATTCCTACACATTATACTGTAATGTCGATATGCAATTTGAACAGCGGGCGTCGTAAAGTCTGGTCAAACTTAATTGGCACAGGTAAGTTTTTCACACATACAAAGTGATCAAAACATGCCGCCGGTAACCGTGTTACAATCGCGGAATACCGTCAAAGCCGACCACGTAAGCCGTGGTCAACCAATTAACGACAGTGTGACGTGAAATCACAAAAATACTCTTGTTAATAGCCAATTTATATGCCGGACATGAATCGAGCCGTAAATGCCACAATCATTAACGACGCTACTGTTTATAATAATTACAATTTGAGTGAATTACATGCGATCTTATAAACACGAACAGTTGGTATCTCAAATCACTTCCTTAGCAATGTCCAACATGCAGTACATGGGTCCGAAGTTATACTGGAACGAGTAAATTGAAAAGTCCGAATCGGTACGTGGGCGCAAACAGTGGAAAAAAATAAAACCGACGTTTGAGCCTTGCCGCAACAAATCCACAAATGGATACCCCCATCCGGACAAGATACCCAGTCTACCGGGCAAATGGCGCTCCGACCACGTCCCGAACTTCCTCTATAGCACTATACTTCAAGAGAGAGACTCTACTTAACCCTTGAAAATACCCCCGTCAGGGGAAACGACCCCACAGGAGGTAGACAAGAAGGAGCAGCAGAAGGGACCATCGGTACCGTAGCTGCCCTTTGGCCGTTCGATCGCACAATTTATCAGAGGTCAAAAGAGGCGAACGAAGCAAACTATGGCAGGACCGTTCAAGAAAAAAAACGAGCCGGCTATCACTGCGTCTCACCTGGACAAGAGCATGTCCATAGAAAACTCCAAAGACATGTTGACAAGAGGCTTAGCGGCACAAATCGCCGACTGAAGCACTGCGTCCAGAGACGATGAATCATACTGATTCAAACATAAATCGAAAGTTGGCATAGCCACAATCGACTTAACAGCCTACACCCATGCCTTCGCAAACGCGAACCAGGACCAGGAGCCGAAGATATCCCAAACGCTGCGGCGTCCTTGTCCAGAAACGGAGATCTCAAAAACCATACCGCATAGCAGGGGCATGTAGAACTTAGACCCCAGTGTGGCGATCAAAGTTTTGGGCACTAGGAACCCCGCAGTGGCCAAATCCTACCTAAAGCTCCCCAATGTACGTAACAAGAAGCCCTACTGTAGGAGAGAAATGAAACCACGACAACTCCGGCAATTCCACCACCACCGAATCAGCCTCACAACAGCCATCCGAGGAAGTACCCCCTATGGGAGGCTCCACTGGCAAAACCACCAGCTGTGAAAGAGCCGACAAACCCACTAAGTACTAGGACTTAGACAGGAACTCCAGAATCTTAGCCAACTGAACCATCATAACTCTATCGCGTGTCGAGTCCTGAATATAGACTGGGAATTCGAACTCATATACACTCGAATAAAGAGCAGGCCAGACAAGTACGGAGCCAAAGCACCACGGCGTCCAATACCACCTCGACCGTCTCCTCCGAGAACGGAAGAGCTAGATCCTCAGGAGCCCGGATACGAAAAACCAAACATATGTAACACAGGATACGAAACCCGGTGGCCCGGTACCCGGTGCCTGCCCGGTGCCCGGTGCCCGGTGCCCGGTGCCCGGTGCCCGAAACCACAATAACCGTCACCTCTCCATGCTAGAGTTAGGGTATGCGCTGTGACCGGGTGAATGTGATAAGCACCTGCCGCAGCAACCCTAGACTGGCAGTCATCTACCACATACGTGGAATCTGATTCAACAGAACTGTACTGTATCGTTCCAATTAGTATATGTACTGCCGAAGCTAGTACTACATGTAGAAGCCCTATACAACCGTCTCCTACGACGAACAGGAGAACGAGATCTAGATGAACCGGTTCCAAAACCTGAGAATGACCTCGAGGAAAAGGAAGACAAGATCTAAACTCCGAACCCGAAATCGAAGAGCTAACCCAATCCTGACCTACGACGAGATCGACTCCTCGACTTACGTGAACACGTAGAACGAAGACCAACCGAAGACAAGAACGTCTTCCTACCGGAAGCAGCAGGCTGTCCAGGGAGAGTCTGGTGCCCGGTGCCCGGTGTTAGACCGGTGCCCGGTAGCTGCCCGGTGCCCTGGTGGCTGCCCGGGGTGCCCGTTCGGTGACCGGTGCCCCGGTTCGGTGCCCGGTGCCCGGTGCCCGGTGCCCGGTGCCCGGTGCCCGGCTCGGTGACCGGTGCCCGGTGCCCGGTGACATAACCGGTGCCCGGTGCCCGGTGCCCGGTGCCCGGTGCCCGGTGCCCGGTGCCCTGGTGACATAATGCCCGGTGCCCGGTCCCCGACATAACCGGTGCCCGGTGCCCGGTGCCCGGTGCCCGGTGCCCGGTGCCCGGTGCCCGGTGCCCGGTACCCGGTACCCGGTGACCGGTACCTCTACTGTGAGAGGCTACACCGGGCGCCTCTACTGTGAGAGGCTGGGTTCGCTTTGAACCGGGTGTATGGGAACAAGCACCGGCCAAAGCAACCCTGTGATAGGTATAGCTCTATGAGAACCGGGTGATATGAGATCAGTACCGGACCCAGCAGCCCAGTATCCCCTGCATGGATCACCGGCCTATCACCTGAGCAAAGTTTCGAAGTCAGAGAACCTGACCGAACTTTCTCAACCAGATCCCCCCGATGGGGGGATCCCATCTGGCACACCCTCCGAAGCCTTACCAACCTCGGAAGGCCCCACCGCTCCCAAGAGCTGGAAAGCGGCCACAGACTACTTAGAACGTGAGATATGGGTCCTACGATACCCATCCTTACCCCACGTCGTATCCGTCCAACGGACAGACAACTCACATGGCCTCTCCTTGCAACACCCGCCACAGGCATAAGCACCTGTCCTTATGGGTGTCCCACGGAGAAGTCATGTGCCCACAAGCAGAGCGTGATTGCGGCATGCTAACCGGTATTGTAATACAAAAACCCGATAGAATACACCGCAATACGCTACAAAAAATGTGTCACGGGAACGAATCCACTAAGGGACGAACCCGTTAGGGTACGAATAACGTACACGCGAACCGCGAAAATACGTGACACAGAATAAAACACAGTGAAAAACCCCAAAAACGCAATGGAGAATAATCACGCAACACGAATGAGTGATAGTAATATGTATTGAACAATATCAAATGACAAATAAGGCACAATACACGGCAGAAATTCAAAATTAGAACGAAATTATGGGAGATACAAAATATACCTGCACCCTGATAGCGTCCTAAAAATAATAGGAGGAGTTTAAATAGCGGACTAGCCAATTGGCTGTGGGTAGAGCGGAATGGTCTATGGTGGGTTATTTGAGTGATTAGAGTAGGCAGATTTTTATTATTAGGACGATTTCATAGCAACCTATCTGTTTGCAACCATTCAGGTTAGTTTGAAGACATAAAAATACATTTTTACGGAAATTGTAACTATTCCAAATGTTTTTAACATCCAAAGTGTCCGTTTTTTTACACAATATTAACCCAACATTTCAATACCGTGTTTAGAGTGACTCGAGTCGTATGTATCAACTTAATTACGACTGCTATCCTATAGCTCAGGAAACGGGATGGGCGAGGCTCTGCCGAGCACATCCCGTTTCCGTGCCGCGCCAGATATTTTTTCCCATTCACGGCACTAACCTACTATTCTATTTATCTCGTCAACACCTACAAATGGCTGTAAAATGCAAAAATTGTATTGACTGGATATCAAAAATGTTTCACGGCACCGTGTTTCACGACACATAGGCACTGTGTTGACGGGATAAAAAGTATATTAATTTTAGACAAGAAAATGCATTGGACCATTAAATATATATTTCTTGATAAATATTGATTTTTGAGAAAACGGGGTTATCGCTTCTGACTTCAAAATTCCTGATTTCCGTCTTTACAGTATTGCAAAATGCTGCCAATAAGTGTAGCATGTAATAACAATTGAATGCTATTTGTGTCTATTAATGCCATATCTAAAGGTTTAGACAATAAAATATAACCCCCACAATACATCCTGATGTACGGGCCCCCATCTTTAAAATACTTGTTCAGTTTGTATCCTTGTAAAATGATCTTTATTTTCAGAGCTTATTCACTAGCTCGCTAAGCCAAAAGATTCGACGGAATCGATGGGAAAACGCACGAAAGAGCCGGTCGGATAGCAACGGTCCTGCGAACGTATCCTCACCAAAGAGGTTCCGTCTGCCACATGTACAATCCATCGAAGACGAGGATGCTGGCTCCCCTGACGTGTATGACGCCCATGTGAAGGAAATGGCGACAGAGATTCGTAAGAAGGAGCCAAACATGACACACATAAAAACTTTACTACAAGCAACACAGCGACAACGCCGCATGTGGATTGGTGGCCTGCCTGGTGGCAATGTCTCCACAATTCTGGAGACGTTTCCCTGCTTCCGGCACCCATCATTTGTAAGTTATTATGCCCCCTATGTGATTGCAAGGGTATTGAGTTGCTCTTGAGGTTCTGTACGTATGTCTGTCCCCGTGTAAATTTGCCTCGAAAAGTTTGTAAAAGTTTCTCCAGTTAAGAGTCTAGTATCAACCCTACTACTACATCGCCCCATCAGCTGACTCCAGTTACCTACTTTTATCCCTTGAATCACGGTTTCAGGCGGGAGTAATACATGTAATAACATATAATGTATACAAAACTTTAATTAATTTTGGCACAGTACCTGTTAATTGCTTTTCCAATATTGCAGTTTCGAAATTACTCTGGCAAGTTGCCTTGGTTGACCAGTACTAAATTTATTGTCGAGCCCGCTTGCGGAAAGCGAGACAGTGATCACAATGGTGTCCGTCCGTCCGTCCAAAATCTGCGTTAAAGTTTTTTTTTAAATACCTTATATATCTGCAGTACTAAGTCACATTGACTTGAAACTTCATATGCTTATTAGTCATCATCCATATATTCATGCTGTGTCACACTCATGCAGCCCCTGTGTACAAGGTCAAGGTAAAAGGTCATGGTTCACATCGCCATTGCATCATTTCAGTTTATGGTTGAATTGAAGTTGCTGTTGAAGTTATCCTCTTTGAAGCCAGTGTTCAAGAGGTTCGAGCTACTCTTCGAGTCAGCATCGTCTCTGGTGAAAAAAAAGGTAAAGGTTAATAATAAATACACTAGAAATGTGGCCTGTCTGCATACAAATGCCCCTGCTGGCAGCCAAAGAAAACTAGGCATATTTTATTATAAACCATTTACCGAGCGTTAATGTTTCAAACGCACCAAGTCTGTGACCTTGAGCCCCGTGCAGGCACCGGGGCGGGATCAACTGATCCTGAGAATAGTGCTGCAGTAGCCATTGCTTGTCGTAAAAGGCGACTAAACTGGCTTAACGATTGGGTTCATACTTTCCAGAACCCACTATGCCGGATTTGGCCCTCGTGTACATTTTTGGCTTTCTTGTATGTGAGAGTTGAGTCAGGCTATGCCCCATATATAAAAGTAAGATTAGCGCTAATCCTATTACTTTTAGGGGATGGGATAAATGATGCTGGTGTGGCGAGGGCCTGGCACCAGATCAGGTTGTTCTAATTTCAGGACTGAATATATATTTTGATTGTAAATATTGAGTTCTGAAGTTGGGATTTACCCCCCATCGGACAGGTGGATACGGGACACGACCCCGTTGACCCGTCTGCATGTAGACTCCCTGAGGCTTGTACCTCTATGTCAGAAAAGTGGACGTTAAAATAACCCTATTCACTCACTCACTGTGACCTTGACCCTGGGCTTAGCGGGGGTGGATTTGTCGCAGGGTGGCAGAGGACCATTGGAGCAATGTGTGTGTGAAATGTGAAGCCGAGCAAGGAAACAGAAATTATAAGCCATTTACCCGAGCGTTAAGGTTTCGTTGGCGGGGGCATAATAAAAACATAATTCTTTACGATTAGCAAAAACTGCTTCAGATTTCTAGAGTAGTCACTAGCTTTCCATAAAAGCCAACTAAATTGGATAGGCCAATTGGTTTTAATGGTGTCTCCAGTGAGGATCTTGGAATTCACCAAATGGAGGTGGGGTAGTTGTGAAGTGCCATGTGCAATACCTTAACATGTAGATTCTTATATTTTCAATTGCAGAATGGTGATGATTTGAACTCGCTACTGTTTTTGGAAAGCGAGACCAGCTACAGACACGGGAAGGGTCCAAAAACGAAGTCGGTGGTGCAGGTAGTTCTGGTGAGTTTCTTTTTGTCTGAGAAAGCTACCTTTCGGCATTGCAACCAGTGTAGTCTCTGCATAGCCTCCATGTTCGCTATTCAGTCCGCCATGTATAGTTTAGAACATGATTTATATATATATTATATATCAATAGATTTAATTGAATAGCAGGCAGTAATTGTATCCGCCTCTGCTGTGTTTTCCGCTGACAATTTTCTGTCCAGACCATGACTCGAATACCGTATGGAATAATATTGTAATGAAACTTCACACATGCATAACTATCGGGTCAAAGGTGTCGCTCGCAAAAATGCCACTCGCATGGCCAATTTTCGAGTGGTTCGTCTTTCCCCCATGTTTGTTTGTGATGATGTCCCAGATACTATCAGCTACCATAAGGCTGTTTCTTGATATTTCAGATTGAAGAAACTGAAAAGGTGGAGAAGGTGCTGAAGTCTGCTGTAGATTCGCCACCAAGCCTGATAGCGATCAAAAACGATGGTGAGCTCGTGAATTTCGCTATTGTGGCAGATGGTGCGAAAATTCTACTTGCAACCAGTAGTGTTCCAGAAGCTGTCGCAGAACTGATGGGGTTCTACTACACTACTGACTTGGCATACCCCAGATGTTACAGCCAATTGCTGGGGTTTATTCAGCATGTTGCACTACAACAGCCGTATGATGGGAAAAAAACAAACGGATTCATTCAATTATTGAAAAAAATTAAACTTGATTAACTGGGGATACTGAGTTTCTGTCAAAGACTCTTTAACCCTTCCTATGCTGTTGACGGAAATTGCCGTATGCTGTTTTTATGCCACCGGGTTTCGAAGAAACGGGTGGCATATAGTGTTTGGACCGTCTGTGCGTCCGTCCGTCTGTCCGTCTGTCTGTCTGTCCGTCCGTCACACTTTTCGGTTAACCACTTTGTCACAGTTTCTCAAATATGCTGCAGGTGGAGACGATTCTCATGCGCTGTCAAAACCAGGTTTTTGTCGAGAAATATTGAAAATAAAACATTTCCAGCAGACGACAATATTTAATTCAGTGTAGTAAGGGTTAGGACTTGGATTTGCATCAAAGAGAATATAGTTTAAAATGTACCATTTCATTTAACCCTTCCACCACTTGTTCATGTGTCGGGTAATAATTTTCACAAAATTGTTCGCGAATAGTGCAACTCGTGTTGAGAATGCTCATTATAAGCCGGCTCATCTTGATATACACTGTTTGCAAACACTGCTATAGTGGTATGTGGTGTTGAAACGGTTAATCTGTGAGACCATCTGTCGTGTTGGCCGAAACTTGTCATTTGCATGCGTTAACTTTATGTATACAGACTTGATGCTCACCAAGTATGTATTATTTCTAGTCAGATTTTTAAAAATATTGCTATTATGATAGATCATGTGCTGTACATGTGTTGTAATGACAGATATTTTTAGCGCGCCTTGCAAAGCATGGAGTGCTTATAGTCTATACCTCGGTGTCGTAATCCGTGTCTGTTTGTTTTTGTTTTTCTCAATTTGTCATGCCTGTTATGCAAGGGCCAATGTCACCAACATAGAAAACGCTCATTTGTAACTCGAGCACCACCAGACATGCTTCGTTGGTCTTATGACCACTCGTTTTTAATTTTACACGCACTGTAAACTAGCCAATTTTTTAACTGTATTGTTAGATAATCTAGTCTTATCTATACTAGTCATTTTTCTTTGTGCCAAACATGGTGTTAGCTTTGTATTATGTCCTATCAATGTTATTGACAGTATTTAAATGTATATACATGATAAAGATTGGTATGGTACATTAACACAACAAGCTAATTCTGAGAAAGCAGGGGTTGTTAACCCCATGCTTTTCACCGTACAACAGCATGGTATGATCGCTGGTGTGTGTCCGATCCCAATAATGGTGTGCAGTAGTCATTGTCTGATGCGAATTTGTCAAGATGCCATGTGGTTTTACTCGTGTAGTAGTTATAATGTCATCCATCCATGTGCATTCCTGGTTTTACAAAGCTCCCAGAGACGTATATACATTGCGGATATAATATTGTCATCTTCTTTTAGATGTGAAATGAACATGCACACTATTGGAGATATAACCTTTACAATTGCGACCTGTTAAATCCAGATCATCCTGCATGCACAGTTTGGTACTCTATCTACAGGGTTTGGCAGAAGCAATATATAGTGACCTCCGTAATGGTATTTGCATTTAAGCTTATCTGAGTCTACACTGGTCGTTATTGCACCTCGGTGATGGACAGTTGATGTCATTTGTACTTAATGTGCTAAAATGTATTCCATGCATGTATTGTACATGTAAAATTCAGAAACGTTGTTGCTATTATAAATTTATAAATATGATTAAATGCTGTTTACTGCAGTGTGTCTAGATATCAGTACGCTCAGCGGATATAATATTGTCATCTTCTTTTAGATGTGAAATGAACATGCACACTATTGGAGATATGACCTTTACAATTGCGACCTGTTAAATCCAGATCATCCTGCATGCACAGTTTGGTACTCTATCTACAGGGGCCCCGTGCAGGCACCGGGGCGGGATCAACTGATCCTGAGAATAGTGCTGCAGTAGCCATTGCTTGTCGTAAAAGGCGACTAAACTGGCTTAACGATTGTGTTCATACTTTCCGGAACCCACTATACCGGATTTGGCCCTCATGTACATTTTTGGCTTTCTTGTATGTGAGAGTTGAGTCAGACTATGCCCCATATATAAAAGTAAGATTAGCGCTAATCCTATTACTTTTAGGGGATGGGATAAATGATGCTGGTGTGGCGAGGGCCTGGCACCAGATCAGGTTGTTCTAATTTCAGGACTGAATATATATTTTGATTGTAAATATTGAGTTCTGAAGTTGGGATTTACCCCCCTCGGACAGGTGGATACGGGACTCAACCCCGTTGACCCGTCTGCGTGTAGACTCCCTGAGGCTTGTACCTCTATGTCAGAAAAGCGGACGTTAAACCCTATTCACTCACTCACTCACTATCTACAGGGTTTGGCAGAAGCAATATATAGTGACCTCCGTAATGGTATTTGCATTTAAGCTTATCTGAGTCTACACTGGTCGTTATTGCACCTCGTGATGGACAGTTGATGTCATTTGTACTTAATGTGCTAAAATGTATTCCATGCATGTATTGTACATGTAAAATTCAGAAACGTTGTTGCTATTATAAATTTATAAATATGATTAAATGCTGTTTATTGCAGTGTGTCTAGATATCAGTACGCTCAGCTATATACTACCTCCCCCCCCCCCCCCCGGCTAGGTGTTTCAAAACAAAACATGTGACGTGTACAGGGTGTTTTTTAAAAGTGTAACAGACATGGCGTTTTGCTTTTGCACACGTCCCATGTTTTGCTTTTGCACACGTCACGTGTGTAAAACCAAAACACGTAACGTGTTTTGAAAGTAGGGTGTAACACGTAAGGTGTTTTAGAACGTGTTCCAAAGTAAAACACTGCTGTTTTACTGGTGTTTAGAATCGAAACACGTGACGTGTGCAGTTTTGTAACATGTTTTAAAAGTGTCACAGAAAAGGTGTTTTCATACGTGTGCTATTTAGTAACGTCATTTTTTACAGTGTAGGATCAGTAATAATCTTGCTACTTTTATAATGGGCAATAACCCAATTCAACTCCCAGGTAACAAAAGAGCCAAAGATAAAAACATACCCGAGGGCCAAACCAGGCAAATTGTGATTCCTACTGTATAAGGAGGAACCCCTACCGTTAATTTACGCCGTCGCTTTTGCCCGACCAACCACCCACTTGAACGGGGAGAGAGAGCACGATACATTCAGCAGGAAAATTACAACAATACAGTTTACTTATCCGGAGCCAGGCACCCTTACTACATCACTTTGCTCCGGGTGTGAATCCCGGTAAGATCCACTGTTAACCCTTTCAACACTACAGACCTCTATAGCGATGTTTGCAAACAGTGTAGATCCAGATGAGCCGGCTTGTAACGATGGTTAACCCTTTCAACACTACAGACCTCTATAGCGATGTTTGCAAACAGTGTAGATCCAGATGAGCCGGCTCGTAACGATGGTTAACCCTTTCAACACTACAGATCTCTATAGCAGTGTTTGCAAACAGTGTAGCTCCAGATGAGACGGCTCATAACGAACCGTCTCATCAGGATCTGCACTTGTTGCAAGTAATTTTCATATTTTTACGAGAAAAAAATACAAACATTTCAGAAATGGACTAGTCTGACAATCATTGTGTAACCATTGGATTGGTCGGAAAATCAATATCAAAATCCATTCCAGTTATTTAGGGTTGAAAGGGTTAATATGTGAATCCTAAAGAATGGATTCTTCCTTACATTACATTACATATACAGTCAAACCTGTGAATAAATGCCAGCCATGGGAAGTAACAAATTATTCACAGGTGGTGTTTATTCGCAGGGTCATTTATAGTAATTGTGCCATTGGGACAACAAAATTGTGGCCTTTACAGCCAGGTGATTGCTATTCGGAGGTGGTCTTTAGCACAGCTTTGACTGTACACTCCAATTCGCTACATACTGGGGTTAAACAGGTGAACTAAACTGCTAAACAAGCCTCTTGGATCCAGGAAGAAGTTTCTGCCAATATGAACAACTCAGATTTACAACAACGTGACATTAACACCCAACACCCAACATTACAAGCTCACTTATTTTACTACAAACAAATTGCACACATGATATGTCCTATATTTTCGGACTAAGCCGGCGGAAAAGACAATCATGACTATTTTATCGTACACCGACTGATCTGTTATTGCTTCTAGACCATTGAGTAGAGATTATGTTTCAATACATCACACATGTGCTACTGTTATCATTCCTGTTGCTGAGGAAGTCATAATACCGGTCTGTTGCCAGAGAAATACTTATCTCACTGTGTTACATATGAATGGTGGGTTATGTACGTAAAGAGCGCCTGTTATTTATAGCCGATTCGACATACTTTCCAGGTATATTTCAGCAATGACTGGAGTGATTTTCATGCAATAATGCAGAGCTGCACCCGAAAATTGCATAACAGCACATGCCAATGACCAATGATGCCAGCCAAATAGCTGTAGCTGTTTTATAGTTGATTCAAGAAAGTATACACAAAATAAGTTTGTTTGTTTATTAGTGTTTAACGGCCTATCAATAGCTAAGGTCATGTAAGGCTGGGCAAACGGGTTCGATCCCATTTTAACCTGCTGCATTGGGGGGAAAATCCCAAAATCAGAACGGAATATTTACATCGATAACAAATATATTCAGCCCTGAACTTAGAATATCCTGACCTGGTGCCAGGTCCATACCACACCAAGTCACTTGGCCCCTTCCCCTAAAATAGTATTACGATTATCGTAATACTCACATAAGGGGTATAACCAGATTCAACTGTCACATACAAAATGCCAAATACGTATGTGAGGGCCAAACCAGGTCTCCAGTCGGGATTCCGGTAAGGATGAACCCCGATCGTTAAATTACCCATCGCGTGCTCCCACCTGCCACCCACCACAAAATAAGTGAGTGCCAGATATGCTGGAAAATTTCTCAATAGCCCACGCCAATGATTCAGTCCTCATAGCTGAAGCAGTCGCAGAGGCATTTCGAAAATGCAAGTTTTCTCGAAATAGCTCTGATACAGCTACGAGGGTGGTGTCGTCGGCAGGAGATATTATGTAATACGCTGGCGTATGTGTAGCTGCACTTTATCGCATCAAAATTACTCAATTTAATTGTTTTAGACACAATGTATAAGTGTTTGTGACTGGAGAAGCAATCTTATAAGCCGTATAAGCCTTTTCGCCAAGTGTAGATCCAGATCAGCCTGCGCATACACGCAGTCTGATCAGGATCGCCACTGTTCGCCATTAAGTCGGTCCATCATGACAAGGTTCTATCAGCCACAAACATTCTTAAAGTATCATGTTGAATGAAGTGCGCTAGCAGATTAGGAGCTAAACTAGCCACAAACGCCATAAGCCCCATTTCTCCAGTCATGCCCACATATAGGGAGATATAGATCGAACAGACCGACAGCATGCGTGTGTGTTGTACATTTCCCACCATGAGATGAGTCTCCTTTACTAGGATTCTCCTTATTGCTTACAAATTTATGAGAAACTCCATAAAATTGGTTTTGAAGACCGGTGACTTCGTCTGTAAATGATGTAGAAAGTTGACAAAACATACAGAGCACATGAGAAAAACTTGCATGTGATTTGAAAATTTTGCAAACTGGAGGGTGCCCCCCCCCCCACCCCCACCACACTGTCCTGGGTGGGGTAATCCCAGCATATTGCCCACTCTACATATCTGTATACCAATAAACTGATTCATTGAAAAGGGAAAGATTCTTTCTTGTCAGACTAGTGTTATACAGCGCAACCTCTCTACAACGGCCACCACAAAATGGGCTGTTTTAGAGGTGGCTGTTGTAGAGATGTTAAATATAGAGGCAATTTTCCACTTGCGATATAAAACATAGGCGGTTACAGAGAGATGGTTGTTGTAGAGAGGTGGCTGTTGTAGAGATGTTAAATATAGAGGCAATTGTCCATTTGGTATACAGGGATTCCGCTGGGGAAAATAAAAAAGTCGCTACTTCCAAACAAAAAAAAACAAAAAATATTTTTTTTTTTTTTTTTTTCGAAAATTGTAATTTTTTATCGCCAATTGTTTATTTTTATCGCCAATTGCGAAATTTGCGATTGCCAGAGAGGTGGTTGTTGTAGAGAGGTGGTTGTTGTAGAGATGTTAAATATAGAGGCAATTGTCCATTTGGGATATAAAATACAGGCCACACTCACTTACTCGAATTCGAAGGGAGATAAAAAAAATACTTTGAGTTAACCGTAGTTTGACGTATCCGTAGTATGCAACCTGTCGGACAACAAACTATTTTATTGACAGTTAGAACCAATTAAAATTATTACTTGCTGATGTAGCCTTGAGTAGTAAATATGATTTATTTTAGCAATTAAATGTACATGGATACATGTTAAATGCTGTTTCTAAGACAAATCATATTTAAACACTTTCGGTTTGTTTACAAATACACATATGCATGTCTGTGTGTAATTAATAGATAACCCGGATGTGGCACACGTGACATGCGCACGTAGCGATATGTACATATTCAGTTCACCAATGAAATAAATAATAACAAGAACATAATATTTTATGAATTATTTTAATAAATTATACACGGAAACAACACAAAACAACAAGAAATACTGATTTGTAACACTATTATAAATGATTATTTCTGACCAGACTTGATTGTACAAACTAATAATGTTTAGAACATAAAACTCGCCCATTCAATGTTTCGTCCCTATACTGTATAATCTGAATCCACACCAGTTTCGATTGTTGCACTGTATGTAATTACAGTGTTAAATTAAACACAAAACGTCACATACATGTACACACTAAATACAGTTAGAATAATATCACAATCGAGGTTGGGTACCGGGTCCTTCACTAGAATCAGCACTTTGATGTGTAGTAGACATGATTGTGAATTGTGACTGATGCTGTCACATTCGGGAGATATATACACACGATCGAGTGTGAAATATTTCACTCATTTCTAATCGCGCAACTTGTGTTCACTTTAATTAACGTTAGAGTAAAAGCATTTAATGCCAGTCCAATTAAAATAGTTGCCATTTATTGCTCACCACTTAATGATCACCGACGGTCATTTCGGGAGTCCTGTTTAATCAGTGTCAACGCAAACACCTTTAACTATGGTCTGAATACCCGACTTTGATCAGGTAAACTGCAGGTGACAAACTTCTACTTACCTCTACAAATTGACATTTCGACTTAACGAGTGTGAAATACAGTAGATTTACATTTTCGGGACCTAATTATACCTTCGAATAAACAGAAAATTTTAGTTATCGAAATTTGACTTAACCAAACTTAGTTATATGGAAAATAATAGGATTTTAAACGGGACCGTGCTAGTAATTCGACGTAACCGGTGATTTCGACGTAAGCGACTTTGAGTAAACGAGTGTAGCCTGTATTGGTTGTTACAGAGCGGGGGTTGTTGTAGGGAGGTGGCCATTTGGGGAGATTCGGCTGTACCTGCTACGCATGATACATTCTGCTGACTTTTTACTCGGATGTTGCAAAGACGACTACATCTCGTTTGCCATAAGACATAAGATCTTGGGAAATGTTATAACATATGGATATTATTGTTGTGGTAACCAGTGCAGGTAACATATAAGATAAGCAAGATATGTTTAACACTTTCCACACTAGAGACCTCTTTCCTAATATTTGCAAACCATGTACGAGTCCTAACGAGCAGTCTCATCAAGATCTGCACCATCTGAGGATATTTGTTAATCTTCACAAAATAACCTACTTTTCTGCAGAACGGAACAACCTCAAACTTAACATGAAATAGTCCATGTCCGTTTCTTAGAGGGAAAGCGTTAACCATCTGCAGTCTGATCAGTACCTACATCGGTCACTATTCATTTAATAACATATTCATGATTGCTCCAATGATCAGGCTACAGCAGTGTGGTACATGTAGCTGATCAGGAACTATGCAGTGTTATGCCTATGTCACAAATCCAAGAGGAAATTTCGGGTCTTGCGGGTCCTTTTCCTATTGAAAATAGTACAGAGATTTTAAAATTTGAAGGGATATTGATATTGTTAGGAGGTACAATGATGTTCCCCCATGTGCTCGCTCTAGAGACGACACTGGCTGTGTTGAGCAAACATTCAATTCATAAACCTCCATTCCTAATATGTGGCTGTGACTGCAGAACTGGCGCTTATGGGTTTTGCAACCAGTGTAGATCCAGATCAGACCGCACATCTCTGATCAGGATCTGCACTATTCGTCATTCCATCAATGAAACACCTGGCATGTTGGGTTGGATGGAAACACATTAGCTTCATCAGAATGTATGAAGTAATATGTGACTGTGACTGAAGAAATGGGGCTTATGGGTTTTGCGACCAGTGTTGATCCAGATCAGCCTGTGCATCCGCACAATCTGATCAGGATCAGCACTGTTCGCCATTCCATCAATGAAACACTGCCCATGCTTCTAGCAAGCAATATAGATCGATACCAGGCTACAGGAGTGTGTTATTTGACCAGGAGTTTCATTGGTCACAAATCCCATAAGTCCCATTTCTCCAGTCACAGTCGCATATGTCTCCCCGCTCTAGAGAGAATCCCAGGTTAACTCCAGGCACAGTACTGCCGGCATACAGAAAACTGGTATTTTTCATTTATAAAAATATACACAACAGATTTACACTGATTGGTTACTTGATTGATTGACAGGTTGGTATCATAAACAGAGCTCCAGATAAGCTGCGTATTTGCTTAAATACCCAATTAAAATTGCCAAAAACCCAATTGAAATCAAAAGTAGCGAGTATCAAAAAGCAATACAAATTTTATGGTACCTTTATCATGCTGCAGAAAACAATACAGATCACAAATATAGCATGTTTTTCTTATTTTCTAAGACTAGAAAAAGTCGATGGCGCGCCATCGCAATATACCCACTTTCCCCAAATGCTAAGTCCGAAAGGGGGAGGTAATCCATGATGGAGGGTCGGATAAAAAATCCGAATTCACTTTGCTCATCAGCACATCAAAACGAAGCTACGAACCAAATATCAGACGCGTAGGTATGAAGGTGAAAAAGTTTTTCGAGTTACAAGGAAAAAATGTGAAATTCTGAGTCCGAAAGGGGGAGATAATCCATGATGGAGGGTCGGATCAAAAATCCGAATTCACTTTGCGCATCTGCACATGATAACGAAGCTACATACCAAATATCAGGCGCGTAGGTATGAAGGTGAAAAAGTTTTTCGAGTTACAAGGAAAAAATGGGAAATTCTGAGTCCGAAAGGGGGAGATAATCCATGATGGAGGGTCGGATCAAAAATCCAAATTCACTTTGCGCATCTGCACATGATAACGAAGCTACATACCAAATATCAGGCGCATAGGTATGAAGGTGAAAAAGTTTTTCGAGTTACAAGAAACGTGACGGACGTACGGACGGACGTACGGACGGACGGACACCCGTGACGAAAACAATATACCCATTTTTTTTTCCTAAAAAAGTGGGTATAAAAACACATCTTGGTATTTCATTAGAATTGTCTCCAAGGAGACAATTCTAATGAAATGGCAAGACATGTTTTCATTTCGAAGCAAACTATTCAATAATTGCTGTCTGTTGATGTGTAAACAGTAGTGTGATTTTATTTTACCCAATTCAAATTTTGAAATACCCAATTGCTTAAAAAATGATGGAGTGACAATACCCAAATACTAATTCCTTATCTGGAGTCCTGCATAAATGAGCCAGTAATGCACTCTAACTGTGCGGCATACTGTTTTGAAAAAAATATATTTGATTGATTGGTTAATTTATAGATTGCTGTTTTATAGCCATTATTTTGCAATGGCAAATAGGGCCTACTATGTTTTTTCATAATTTCAAGGAAAAAAATCCCAATTCCTATTTTAACCCATTACTGACGGGATACAATTATAGTACATGTAGTATGAAACTTTTATGAGAAAAAAATACCTATTTTCTTTATTTTATCTCAAAAGTATATGTTGTTACCACTCATTTGAACTGTCTTTCATGGAGAAATAAACAAAATAATGAGATTTTCTTTGCAAAAATTATCGTATCCTTATATTAGACTGAAATGGGTTAAGTAAGTTGTTCAACTTGCTGTGACATTATTAATCTATCCATTTAGGCCAGTTTTTTTTTATTAGTTGGTTTACAGATCCGCCGACCCGATTTTTTGACAATGTGGAAAAAAATAAAAAATTTAATTTCCGATTTTTTTTTAGATTTTTTTACCTCCGATCCAAAAAAAAAAAAAAAAAAAAAAAAAAAAAATATTGCTGTGCCGAGAAAAGTAAGTGGCGGAAACCGGATCTTAGCAGCAGCGACAACAACAACAACCTGCGAATGGACGATTCGATATGATTTGATATATCTCTGTTTCAGATTGAATGCAAAAATTCAAAACCTTAACGCTCGGGTAAATGGCCTATATTTTCTGTTTTCTTGCTCCGATGTGCTTCATATTTCATGTATGTGTTCTTCCTAGGGTCCTCTACCGCCCTGCCACAAATCCACACTCGTGCCACCCCCACTGATATTCGTTTCAACTATATCGCCGCTTCGTTGTCTTGTATTTAATTATACCAGATACGGTATTAATATGTACGCATTACGCAACCCATTCACAGTGATCAACATTCAACAGTATGTGAATATGAAACTGAGTTGCTATGTAGAATAGCAAAGAAACTTGCTGAACCGACTCCCTACGTTAACCCACAAACTCTTGGTTCGAGACGATGCCGGTTAACACAAGTTTCACTCTATCACAATCACTGGCCTTTTTGTTTTTTACCGACCACAAACCGACCCAACCATGAGCCTTAAAAAGGTGAACCGACCCAACCATGTGCCTTAAAAAGGAGATTTTTATGGTGTTCGGACCGTCCGTCTGTCCGTCACATGTTCAGTTAACCACTTCGTAACAGTTTCTCAAACCGGCCATATCTTCTACATAAGTTGCTCAAGTTCTTCAATATTTCAACACATCATTCATTGGTATGTGTGCTATACCTGCCTTGTCATACTTTATATTACCTTGACCTTTTGACCTTCACAGGGCTGCTGAAAGGACTTAGCAATTTCGGTTAACCAGTTTGTCACAGTTTCTCAAACTGGCCATAGCATCTACATAAGTTGCTTAACTGCTTCAATATTTCCATACTTTATTCATTTGCATGTGTGCTACACCTACCTGCCTTGCCATACTACATATGACCTTCACCCTTTGACTTAACACTTTTGGTTCACCCGTTTGTCAGTTTCTTCAATATGCCGCCGGTGGCATCCGCGTTCGACACTTTTTTTTTTTTTTTTTTCCTTGACCGACCCAACCCTGTGCCAAAAAGAATAAAAAAATTGAAAAAACTTTTTTTTATTTTTATTTTTTTCTGACCGACCGACCCGATCTCGCGGAAAAAAAATCCGTAAACCAACAAATAAAAAAAAACTGGCCTTAAGGTACGGTACATACACTCAGTAGGCACAAAATGTTCTTTAGATCAGAGACATCATCTGAGACAATTCTGGCAAAATAAACATTCATTCACCATTACCCCATATATTGATTGCCATTATTATACATTTTATATTCACGGGCGACAACCTTGTTTCATTAAAATACTAACGGACATTACTATTTAATCTCTGTATTTATTTTTTTGATGTGCAATTATCTGTCAGGTGACACATTTAATTAAGTATAAATAATTTAAAAATATCATGCCTCATTTGCATATGAAAATAGCCTGATACCACGACGCGCCACTATCAGCAAAAAAAATATTACTAAATGATTATATCTGTATATAGCTGGCACTCGTAATTTTTAGAACTGGTGGAATAATGACACAATAATTATACGCTTATTTAATTCCCATAAAGAACAGTTTGTGCCTACTGAGTGGGCATGTACCTTTCAGACCGACATATCTCAAAAGCTGATATACATGTACATGTACAGTACACACTCATTTAGTCAAAGTCGAGGCAACTGAGAAAAACAGTTTGAGTTAATGAAAATTTGATTTGAGTTAACGTGAGTTATTAAATGTACAACAAGAAATGCGTCTGTCGAACGCGGATGCCACCTGCAGCATATTTGAGAAACTGTGACAAATTGGTTAACCGAAAAGTGTGACGGACGGACGGACAGACATACATACAGATGGACAGACGGATGGACGGACGGACGGACGGACGGACGGACGGACGTTCTTACAGTACTATACTTATGTGGCTTATCACATGTTAAATATTAGCCACATAAAACGATTTTTAGCCACATAAAATGATTTTTTAGGTGGCTAATTGTAACCAACCCTATCCTTTACCAAGTCCATAACCCTGTGGGGCTAGCCACATAAGTACCCTAATGTGTGCCCGGACAGACGGACAGATGGACGGTCCAAACACTATATGCCACCCGTTTCTTCGAAACCCGGTGGCATAAAAAGGAAAACATGTACTTGGGACCAAGAATTTGACCGAGTTATCAGTAGTGTGACTTTGGGAGTTTGAGGCAACGGGTGTCGACTGTAATTCCAATTTTGTTCAAAACGCTACAAAAATACCAAATTTAACATTCCCAAAATGATGGGGAAACAACTACAAAAATACAAAATTTTGTGTTCCCAAACCGATGCAACTTTGCAACTTACCGTATTGCCGATGTTTCGTAGGCCCAGTTTCCCACAAGAGCTGTATTTAGAAACGGCACCCTGAAGGAAGAATAATATTTTCATTGATAACTTCTTGATATTATCATAGTAGTGGCTTTGACTGGAGAAATTGGGTTTACCGGTTTTGCGACCAGTGTAGATCCAGATCAGCCTGTGCATCCGCACAGTCTGATCAGGATCTGCACTGTTCGTCATTCTACCAATGAAACACCTGCCATGCTTCTAACTAAGCATTATGGGTCACTATCAGGCTACAGGAGTGTATGTAACATTTGATCGGGAGCTATACTGGTAAAAAATCCTGTGAGCCCCATTTCTCCAGTCACAGCCGCTTATATATTTATAAGTCTTCAAAATAATGAACAACTGATCGTTTAACCAAGATAATCCTATGTTAAAATAGTATACAATGTATTTACATGTGTTTTTATTATCATTAGGCGTGTATCATCGCCTGGTGTGTTTGAATTTGCGTTGTTTTTTGGCAAAGATGGTATAATGCCATTTAAACCCTTTCACCCCTAAGTAACTGGAATAGATTTTGATATGTTAATTTTGCAACCAATCCAACAGTCACGAAATGATTATCAGACTAGTTCATTTATGAATTTTTTTTGTTCTCAAAAATATGAAAATTACTTGCAAAAAGTGCCGATCCTGATGAGACGGCTCATCACGAGCCAGCTCATCTGGATCTACACTGTTTGCCAATACCACTATACAGGCATGTGGTGTTGAAAGGGTTAATGGAACAGCTACTGTCATTTTAGGCCTTGTCAATCGGGTTCAAATCCCATATTTCACATGCATGGATGAGGGGAAAATTCCAAAATGAGAGCTGAATGGAATGGTGGTGTTTAACAGCCCATCAACACAAAAGAGTATCATTTAAGGCCAATATAAATCAGAACTGAACATTTACATACAAAATATATATATATTCACGCTTAAGCCCTGAAATTAGAATAATCTGATCTGGTGCCAGGTCCTCACCACACCAGAGGTCACTTAGCCCCAGTCCCTAAAAGCAATATGATTAGCACTAATCTTACTTTACCGTATAATGGGTATAAACGGGATCACCTCTAACGTACAAGAAAGTCAAAAACGAACGTACCCAAGGACCAAACTAGGGATATCAGGATTTCGGTATGTGTGTACCCCATTGTTAAATTACACTTCGCATAATAATTACACTTCGCATGCTCCCAACCCGTTGCCCGCTGGGCCTTGGGTATTTTTGGTTATTATCAATTACATTCGGAACAGACATTTATATGTATGAAAATTTAAACTATTTATTTCCGATTTTTCTTATTTCTCAATGAAAGTATATGTTGTGACCACTCAAATGGTGGTCACAATATATACTTACGATGAGAAATAAAGACAATATTTAGAATTTTCCATCAATAAAATGGTATATCCTCAGACTGAAATGGGTTAATGTGGTATGAAATTGGTTCAGTGTTGTATCAGGCCAGTGGAATATCATCATGAACCAGCTATTTATAGGCGTCTGGTTCTAAATAAACATTTCACCTGGAAACGTTTCAAAGTGACTTGTTACAAACGTACACACCTACACTATTGTATGTAACACATATATCAGCTCTATTACTAACGCTTTTAACATGTGCAGATTGTGCAAATGGTCTTAGGGCCAGTATAGAGATTCGCTGAGATGGATTTTGTGCCATACTTGTTTCATTGCGTTATCAGACAATCGTTTTGTTTACAATTTAATTTAGTGCATCATCACTCAGTGTGGGAAATCATGCAACAAAAAAAATGAGGAAATAATCACCAAGATCTGCCAATAAAACATGGGAAATCATTTTATTTTTATGGCAGCTCCGTGTGTGACTCGCTTCATCAATCTCATATCAAATGGAAATTAGTTTGAGATCCTCTATATATACGAGGTTTTGTAATTCGGTGACATTGGTAAACATTAGTGATTATATCTAAAATTAATTTTTGTTTACAAAAATTACGGTAAAATTCTCAAAATTTTACCCTACAACCAAAGTTCTGTCCCAAGGTCAAAATACCCGTAGAAGATTTTAATATACATAGGCAAAGTTAGCCAAATTTGATGAGAATTGCAGGTATAGCAGTCTTATTAGCAGATTATAGTACATATGTTGAAGTAAACCATCCCCACCCCATTCCCAATGTTCGACTCACCAACCACAATAATTGTCAACAGATATGGGGCCGGAGACTAAGAAATAGGGCTTTTTTGGACAGTCTAGCTCCTGGGGGCCGTTTCACTAAACATTGTACGACTAAAATGTTCGTAAGTGCAAAATTATGTAAATCGATATTTGACCAAATTTCACGAAATAAAAAGAAGGCTCGTTCTTAAATTTTGATAAAATTTAATATTATCGAAAACATTATTGTTTTTGAAATTGTTTATATGGTCGTAAAATTTGGGCAGGTTTCATGAAACAGACAGTAGTAATGTGGGATTGATTGATTCAGGTTTTAGATCCATTCAACATATTGTCAGATACATGTAAGTTGAATTAACCCGACCCCATTTCCTAGGATACTTAACCCTTACTACGCTGAATTAAATTTTGTCGTCTGCTGGAAATGTTTTATTTTCAATATTTCCCGATGAAAGCAGGTTTTTTGTTAAGAATTAAGTCAAAAATGAAAAACAGCAGACAACAATGTTCGTCTCCCGCGTAGCGAGGGCTAAAAGGCTGTTCCCCTTCCCGCAACCCAACCCCAAAATAATTGGAACCCTCCTACAATAATGGGCATTAACCCTTACACCGCTGTCTTAATTGTTTGTCGTCTGCTGTTTATTTTCTATTTTCCATTTTTATCATAAAAAAACATGCTTTGACAGCACTTTAGAATAATTTACAACATGCTTTGACAGCACTTCAGAATCATTTCCATTGGAAATGATTCTGAAGTGCTGTCAAACCATGTTTTTTTATTGAGAAATAAGGCAAGATATAAAAGCAACAGCAGACGACAATTGTTGCGAGAAGCGGCCTAAGGGTCTTTCAGAATACACCTTTACGGGTATGAACATTATTAAATATTTTATTTTTGTTATTTCTCAATGGAAGTATATGTTGTGACCACTCATTTGAAACGTCTCAACGAGACGGTTCAAATAGTGGTCGCGAGTCGCGACATATACTTCTGAGCGCATAGAAGGAAAATATTTAGGATTTTCCACAAACATAATGGCGATACCTTAGCATGAAATGGGTTTTAAAAGCATTGTTTTCTCATAATTTGCCAGCTAAGAGGTGAGCTAATAGCCTAACAAGATAAGCATGTTCATGATACAACTTTCTACACTCAGACCAGCTGACCTAATGACCATTTTGCACCTGATGAACTTATCATCTAGATGGTAAGACAAGCAGTAATTATACAAGTAAATTGCCTGGGGCTTGGTAATGTACATGTAGCCATTAACCAAGGTGGGGAAATAAATATAGCTGTTTTTTATCTTTTTGTCATACTTCTGAAAGAGGACATCAAAGTGCCGACTATATCGCACTGTCCGCGAGCGCGACAAAAATTCTCATGTGCTATCAAACCTGTTTTTGTCCAGAAATATTGAAAACTAGAGCAAGTGAGCAGAGGGTCACGGATCCCTAGTGTGTGATACCCCTAGTGTGTAGTGTGTGATACCCCTAGTGTGTAGTGTGTGATACCCCTAGTGTGTAGTGTGTGATACCCCTAGTGTGTAGTGTGTGATACCCCTAGTGTGTAGTATGTGATACCCCTAGTGTGTAGTGTGTGATACCCCTAGTGTGTAGTGTGTGATACCCCTAGTGTGTAGTGTGTGATACCCCTAGTGTGTACCCAAAAACTTTACTGCAAATGGGACGGACGGACAGAATGACGAAAACTAAGAAAAAAGCAGCAGACAACAAAATGTAATTCAGCCAAGCTCCAGATAAGCTGCATATTTGTTTACCGGTAAATACCCAATTAAAATTGCGAAAAACCCAATTGAAATCAGAAGTAGCGAGTATCAAAAAGCAATGAAAAATGTGTGGTATCTTTATCATGCTGCAGAAAACAATAAACAGACCACAAATATAGCATATTTTTCCATGAAAACACATCTTGGTATATCATTAGAATTGTCTCCTTGGAGACAATTCTAATGAAATGCCAAGACATGTTTTCACTTCGAAGCAAACTATTCAATAATTGCTGTTGGTTGATGTGCAAACAGTAACTAGTGTGATTTTATTTTACCCAATTAAAATTTTGAAATACCCAATTGCTTCAGAAATGATGGAGTGACAATACTCAATACTAATTCCTTATCTGGAGCTCTGTAATAAGATTAGAATCTCTCTAAATCTTGACATATAATATAATAAGGCGAGATGTGTGGGAAGGCTTTGAATGTTTTATGAAATCTGTGTAACAAGTAAAAGTGGACTGTCTGCACAGAAACTACCTCCACTGACAGATTGGAGAAACTCCGGCAAGGAGAAACCACAGACAGACACACGGACAAGTGGCATACTGAACTCAGAGCTCCAGATAAGATGCGTATTGGCGTATTTTACGCAATTATTTTAGCTGAATATGCATTGATTATCAAAAGTTGGGAGTACAAAATACACACAGCAATGTGAAAATACGCATTGATTTTCAAATTGAGTAGTGAAAATACTGTCATAAAGTTGAAAATTCACTTAGTTGAGCTGCAAAAAGCTAACACTGTTTGCAGCTCAAATAAGTGAATGTTTAAAAGAAAATCAACACGACTGTGTTTGTTTGTTTATTATTATTGTTTATTATGCGAGCACATCATAATCGTCTCATGAGCATCATTGGCGCCGGCAGAGAATGGGTGGGCAATATTGTATAGATGTAGCGACAAACGATGGATCTATCCTAACAGGGATCACTGCTCCAGATAAGCTGCGTATTTGCTAAAATACCCAATCAAAATTGCCAAAAACCCAATTGACATCAGACGTAGCGAGTATCAAAAAGCAATAACAAATTTATGGAACCTTTATCATGCTACAGAAAACAATAAACAGACCACAAATCAGGGCTGTACAAATTGGCACGCCCGACGCCCGGGACAAGTCGGTTTTAATCTCGGGCAAGTGCCTCTCTGTTGGAATTTAGTCCCGGGCAAGTCACTATTTTCTGTTAGAACGTCCCACCACAAGCCCGTTTTTTTGGAACCGGACAATCATAAACTTAATCCCAAAACTGACCACTTTATCGATCGATAACGCCGCGGGCGTCTGGCGATTCGAAGCTACTGTGTTATACAGTACTTGTGTATCGCAAGAAAGTGATATCGCAATCTACAACGACCCTGATTATATTAATTTAATCGAATTTGAAAGTAATTAGCGAATTAGCGAAAATATTCTGCGGCGATCGATGGTTATTGATTTATTTTATGTATGTTAACGTTTTCGTCTCACTGCGTCGACAGGCCAAAACACCTAACTTTAGAGAAATAAACGCATGTTCCTTCACAGGGTGGAAATGGAATTTCAGGTTCTTAATTATCGTTTCTACGCGGCATATAAACGAAGGAAAAAGTGAAATTAAATTGGATGGACATACTATGAAGGTATGTTTGATTCCCAAGGCGATGTTTGAACAGTTCCACAACCTCCAGATTGGAAGTCGGTGTTCTAAGCCCTAGGCCACAACCCATACCTTATAAACGACGGAAAGAAATGCTCCTAACGAGCGACCATACGTACTTAGAATAACAGCTGACGTAACGCGCGGTAAACTGAAATGGCCTACGTGACAATTGACATTTACGTTCCAACAAGATTTTCACGGTGTGTAATCGATCGTATTTCATCGGCACCATATGAAAACCCGACTCGAGAAACACAATTTAAGTTGTGGATTTCTGAATTTGTCAATTGTTTGTAAGGTCTAAGAATCAAACAAATGTGACAATTCTTTTTACAAAATATTAGAATCGTCCAAGGAGACAATTCTCATGTGTTGTCAAAACATGTTTTATTAAGACATCGGACAAATGTGAAAAGAAAACCCGAATACATTGATATTTCTTTACAAAAACATATTTTGACAAAATTTGAGAATCGTCTTAGGAAACGATTCTCATGTGCTGCCAAATCTTGGTTTTATCAAGAAATCAAACAAATGTGAAAAACTTAAAATGCACAAGCTAATGCGTAATTATCAATTCATCGGCGATGCGATGACATGAGCGACTACATAGCGTGGTTTTTGGTATGGTTGTTTCCACCGAATTCTAAAGGTCAGTCACACTTTGCACGTGAAACTGGATTACCGACTGATGATTGTAAACACCATCAGGCGTGCAGCTAGACTAACATGCCATGTCTCTATATCATGTTTAACTTCTATTTTTCATTATCTGACTTTTTTCATTTATTATTTTCTTTGCTATAGAACGGTAGTGAAAGCCATAGTGCTATGTCTAGCGTGCAGCTAGACCGAAAATGATATGTCGCAAATGTGATAATTGGGATGGGTGGGTACGGCCATATTTTTATGCCACCGGGTTTCGAAGAAACGGGTGGCATATAGTGTTTGGACCGTCCGTCTGTCCGTCTGTCAGTCCGTCACACTTTTCGGTTAACCACTTTGTCACAGTTTCTCAAATATGCTGCAGGTGGTATCTGCGTTCGACAGACGCATTTCTTGTTTTTTATGTTACAATCTCGCGTTTTTGCGATCTCGATCTCGCCTTCCGCTTTTGGAAATACGATTTGCCCATGCATGTGTAGACAGCATGCGTGTTGAATTTGGTTCTACGTACGTACATGCATATAAAGCATGCTAGTTCGAATTGCATTCTACATGTAATGTATGCGCAAAACTCAATTTCAACACGCGCATGCATTCTACACACACATAATGACATGAACAAACGTATTTCCAAAAGCGGAAGGCGACATCGTGAAAATGCCGAGGCGAAAACGCGACATCGCGGTCTCAAAATCGCGAGATAGCCAGGCGAAAACACCAGCATGAATACAATAGAATCTCACGTTTTCGCCTCGCGATTTGGTCTCGCGTTTTCACGATCTTGTTTATAGGTCGACGATGCGATGCAGTAGCCTAACCAATAACACGTATCGAAAAAAAAAAATTGTGTCAATAAACGTGTATTGGCATGGCAGCACATTAGAATCGTCTCCTAAGATGAGTATCATTTGTTGTCAAATTATGTTTTTGTTGTCAAGAAATATAGATGTTTGTCCACATTTGTTCTATTTCTTAATAAAAGCTTTAAAATGTTTTTGCAGCACATGAGAATCGTCTCCTAAGACAATGTGTACGTGTCCTATTAGGGACATGTAGCAACCTCGCGTTTTCGAGCTTTCGAGACGAAAACGCGAAATTCTATCATTCAATCTCGCGTTTTGGAAACACGCCGCACATGCATGAGCAAATATAATCCGAATTTTTCAAAAGCGGAAGGCGAGATCGTGAAAACGCGAGACGATTCTCATTATTTTAGGAAACTATTTTTATGCGACCGTTTTTAAAAAACGGTACGTATTATGTTTTACCGCTGGGCGGACGAGCGGCTGACAGAAAAAAGTGCATTGTTCGTGTACACAACTCCTCCGAAACCGTTCAGTCGATCAATTTGAAACTATACACACGTTTTCTACACATATTGAAGATGTGCACCTTGGTGTTTTTATGCCGAAAAAATATTTTTTAACAAAAATATCACCTTTTTAACTTAGCCATTGTTTCTACATTTTTCTATACAATTCTATATACGGTACAGAGTTTGTGTACACAACTCCTCCGAAACCGTTCAGTCGATCGTTCTGAAACTATACACACGCCTTCTACACATATTGAAGATGGGCACCTTGGTGTTTTTATGCCGAAAAAATATGTTTTAAGAAAAATATCACCTTTTTAACTTGGCCATTTTTTCTACATTTTTCTATACAATTCTACATACGGTACAGAGTTTGTGTACACAACTCCTCCGAAACCGTTCAGTCGATCGTTCTTAAACTTTACACACGTCTTCTACACATGTTGAAGATGTGCACCTTGGTGTTTTTATGCCGAAAAAATATTTTTTAACAAAAATATCACCTTTTTAACTTAGTAATTTTTTCTACATTTTTCTATACAATTCTATATAGGGTACAGAGTTTGTGTACACAACTCCTCCGAAACCGTTCAGTCGATCAATTTGAAACTATACACACGTCATCTACACATATTGAAGATGTGCACCTTGGTGTTTTTATGCCGAAAAAATATTTTTTAACAAAAATATCACCTTTTTAACTTTTAACTCCGCGATGGCACAGTGACAAAAGACCACAAGAATAAATATGTACTATACAATATTTATTATTATAGATATTTAATATACTATGTATATGTGCGAAGTGCTCAATTGTATTATATTTAACAACTATGATAATAGTTTTTGTTTTGGGACAGTTTCGTATAAGAAATCTTACGAGGACAAGTCACTTTTTCCAAATTACTTGCCCTGAAAATTATGTTTTCCAGGACAAGTCGGGGCAAGTCACTTTTTTCAAGTCACTTGTCCGGGACAAGTGGCTAAAAAATCAATTTGTACAGCCCTGCAAATATAGCATATTTTTCTTATTTTCCATGAAAACACATCTTGGTATTTCATTAGAATTGTCTCCAAGGAGACAATTCTAATGAAATGCCAAGACATGTTTTCATTTCAAAGCAAACTATTCAATACTTGCTGGCTGTTGATGTCTAAATAGTAGTGTGATTTTATTTTACCCAATTAAAATATTGAAATACCCAAACGCTTCAGATATGATGGCGTGAAAATACTCAATTACTAATTCCTTATCTGGAGCCCTGAGGGATACAGTGAAATAGGACCTTGTTATTGAACGGATGCATAATTTTCAATAAGCTCAGAAACTCGAGACTGAAAATGGCACATCAGTTGTTAGTAAGAAATACAATCTTAACCCTTAGACCGCTATCTTAATTGTTTTGTCGTCTGCTGTTTATTTTCTATTTTCCATTTTTATCATCAAAAACATGCTTTGACAGCACTTTAGAATAATTTACAACATGCTTTGACAGCACTTCAGAATCATTTCCATTGGAAATGATTCTGAAGTGCTGTCAAACCATGTTTTTTATTGAGAAATAAGGCAAGATATAAAAGCAACAGCAGACGACAATTGTTGCGAGTAGCAGTCTAAGGGTTAATCCTTTTCATGCTGAGATTCCAGGATTCAAGTAGATTGCAATGTAAACTTGTTACTTCATTCAATCAATTCACTGAACAGACTTTGCACATATTGAAGATCTACATTTTGTTTTCTAATTATTTGTTTTTATTTCGAATCAAAATTATATATTGTGACCACCATTTGAGCCGTCTCGTTAAACATATATCACCATGTGAAATATCTCGTAGTCACAACTTTATACTTTTGTTGAGAAATAAGAAAAATAGAAAAGAAGATATTTCACAATTTGCATATGCATAAAAGTGTATTCCGACTGCAACGGAGTCGGGACTAAAACATAATACACATATATCAGCGTTTGACGGTGACATACACAGTCATTCTCTGATGTTGAAATATGTGTCTGTGTTTTATCGACTGAAACATTAATAACATGTATTTTGATAAATGAACAGAAGAATGGATGAAAAAAAGATAACTTAGCGAATCATAATAAGTTCTGTCTATGACTATGACGAACATTTTACTTTTTCACTCAAGAAATAAACAGCCATCAAAGAAAGACCGATATCCCTAACTTCATCTTCAGAGCTCCAGATAAGGTGCGCAGTGGCGTATTGTATGCATATATTTTAGCAGAATACACACTGATTATCAAAAGTGGGAATACGCATTGATTTTCAAATTGAGTAGTGAAAATACTGAAATTTACTTATTTGAGCTGCAAAAAGCAATACTGTGGACAGGGTTGCTATGTGTATATCCCCCGATACATTTTTAGTGTCAGGGGATAAAAAGCAGGTGGCCATGAGAATGTCTTGAAGAGCAAAAAATATGCATAAAATGTCTAAGTCGGTGAAGCCTAAATTGACTGATTGGGGTTTTATGCCCATTCAACAGCCAGGTCATATACAGACAGGAATGTACATGAATGGTGGATAACTGTACATTTCTTCAGATATCATATGCATAACCCTTTCAACACTACAGGTCTGTATAGTGGTACATTGTATGTAATGGCAAAACGTGTAGATCCAGATGAGCCGGCTCGTGAAGAGCCGTCTCATCAGGATCTACACTTTTTGCAAGTAATTTTCATTTTTTGAGAACAAAAACACCCCCTTATCATAAATGGACTAGTCTGAAAATAATTTAGTGACGGTTGGACTGGTTGCAAAATTAACATATCAAAATCCTTTCCAGTTACTTAGGGGTGAAAGGGTTAATGAAGTATGAAATGGTAGTCAGTGACCTGCCATGATGGACTGGCAGATAAGACCATTGGAAAAATTGGACTGGGAAATGGGAGAAATGGTTACCAGTGTAGCTCTTGATCAAATAGCATACTCCTCTAGCCAAACGATGACGTATATTGCTTGTGAGAAGCATAACTTCATTTCATTGACGGAAGGGCAAACAGTGCAGATACTGATCAGACTGTGCAGGTGCACAGGCTGATCTGGAGCTATACTGGTCACAAAACCCATAAGCTCAATTTCTCCAGTCACAGCAACGTATCCAGAATCGAAGACAAAGATTGGTGATCATACAGATGCTAAAAACAAGGACTTGAATAGAAATTTGAACCAAAAATCAGATGATGCTGAAGTGGTGACAGCCTTCATAAACAGAAGATCTAAACTTACCAATGAGCTGTTTGAATTCTGCCTTGACAACGATTTACTCTGTGCTTCGTTAATACTGTCTCTCCGTTTATTTAGATTTTCTCTTGACACACTTGTACCACGGACAGTAGGTTCTGTTCTTGATACATTATCGCTGCGTGGTGAGAATGCGAAATCGTCATTGTTATGTGCCTTATCTGATATCGATGAAGCCCTACTGCCACGAGATCCTGTGCGCCACGATTCATCATTACCGCTTTGATCGTAATTGTAACGGTCTTTGCGAGAAGTTCTACTGTTGTAAACACTATCATCAGAATCTACCGCTCTGGGTGAAGCCTTAACACTATCAGATCCACTTAGTTTGATATTTGACAAATCGGAAGTTGCTACGCTTACAGCTCGCCTGCTTCGCAAGGACGAATTATCTCTCGAAGATGAACCAAGTGGCGAAGAGTAATTTCTTGGTGTAGCTCCGACTGAAGGTGTATAATAGTTCTTCGTGCTAGTTAAATGGTTGTTGATGAAATTATGTTCCGCTTTCACAGGACCGCTTCGCAAACTTGAACTACTGTTTTTTCTGATATCCGAGGTGGAAAAATGTGCGAGTCGTCTCCCGGATGAATCCAAAGGTCCGGGTCCGACAGGAAGCGGTCGTGATGATGATGACGTGTGACGAATTGTCGACGATGGTTCATAAGAACTCGCCCGATAATCCTTCCTAGATGCGGATGGTGTTCGCTTCATGTATGCTGGCGAGTACGTGCTTGTTCCCATGTAACTATTGCCCACCGAGTTACTCCCAGGCATGGTACCCAGCCCATGTGACGTTGCTATCGGAGACAGAACGGACGCACGTAACCCGTGGTTCCGGAAACTCATTGCTGCACTGCTGCTGAACCAGCGATAACAACGACGAAGATGCCTCTCTTGCTAAAAGCATTTGACGAACAGTGTTCCACTACATCATGGGGGATTTGTTTTAGGATCGATTCTGAAATCAATAAAACGCATATATTTCAGAGTGCATGAGTTTACATTTCACGAACGTGAAAATTGCACAGTGGGAAATTTTGAATAGGGCTTATAGACCTTGAGCCACCAATAACCCCCCCTCCCCCCCCCTGTGGGATTTTTGGTGACTATGATTTTCAGATTCAGTAGCCTATTGTCTATTAATCCTGAATGTCTGCGCTCAAAAAGCCGCTGGATGAACAAATGGCGGCCATTTTCCAAGATGGCCGCCATGCCATTTTGAGCCGTTTATATTATGACTGTTAATTGATATTTAGGCAAGTACAAACCCTGTAAATAGCTACGATGTTTTGCCAAATTGGTTACTGAATGGTATACAATGGACATTATACATCATTACATCATACTATACCAATAATTTCCAAAATGGCCGCCAAAATTGGCATTTTTCAACATTATTTTCAATATAACTATTATTGAGAACTATTACAAAACTGTAATGATGTTAAAATGCACTTATTTTTCATTGCATTACTTATATATACCTGTGAAAGGAACATGTAATCCCTTTAAATATCATAACTCTCAAAATATTTCAAAATGGCCGCCATAAACTACATATTTACTACTGTCTGGAATTTCGAAGATGCTATAAAACACGCAATGGTCATATATTATAATACAAATTGACCTAAATATAGTTTGCTTAGCATTCACAGTCATGTTCCATGATACAATAATGTTGTTATACATTCAAAATGGCCGCCTAATATGTTTATTTTCATAAATCACAATAAAAAATCATGTTTTTCTCAGCAATTCAAATTGTATAAAAATGCACAAAAACATGTTTAAAACATTTGCTGACTGGTTGTGATGATTGAAAGAATCTATTATATTGGTTGATTGATTGACACAATCAGTGACAATCACAATAGTCACCATTAGGTAGTATTAATAACATTTAAATACAGTATACATGTGAATCATGTATATGATCATCAGGCATGTGTAGTGAAATTGCAAATCAAATTAGGTTCGCATAGTAGTAGGAATTTTCACTGTCTGCACCAGTTGTCTAATTAATACTTACAGAACCATTTTTAATCTTATTAATACTCTGAAATATATGGTAATAGTACGACCCTGTTACTTGTAAGTGAACAGATTGATGATTCATGGTTGCAAATGAAATCAAGGTATTACGTAATCCGGGACATCTGTCTATTATCAGTTAATTATGTTGATTATTAGCATTTGTATCATTCAACATTGATTAGTTAACAAAACCACAGCTATGTGTATAAATAGTAACACCATTGTTATATTAAATTAAATGTACAGTATATGAAGTGAGGAGGCATATATTGTACTTCATTTAATTTGATGTTACACTCGTGCTACATTATTTGGATGTATGCAATAAAATAATTCACACTGGCCAAATAAATGATGCAGCTACTACTATTTGAAGAGAGGGCTATATTGATATCATGATGGTTAAGTTAAGATAGATGTATCTCCATAGAGTATCGACGTGTAGCAGTACAAACATGTGATAAAATGTTAGGGTCTCTTGCGTCATGTTTGATCTAACTAAATTAAGACTTGCATGGAGCATCACACTTTTATATCAATCAGATATAAAGATGTTCTGACACAATGTAACGTTCCACCACAGTGTAGTGATGTTCCACCACATTATAAGACCGTTCCGGTACAATATAAGGATGTTCCATTACACTATACGGATGTTACATCACACTACAAGCCTTTTCCATCACAACATAAGCTTGTTTCATCACGATATGAGGGTGTTCCACCACAATATACGGATGCTCCATCACAACATAATACTGTTTAATCACACTATAGTGCAGTTCTACCACGATATAAATATGTTTATTCAAACTATAAGGCAGTGCCACCACAATAAAAGCAGTGTTTCATCCACAATATAAGGCAGATAAAAAAAAACACATTATAAGGCAGTTTTTCCACCACAATATAAACAGCACTTTCATCACAATATAACAGGCATAAAAAACACTTATAAGGCATTTCACACATTATAAAGATGTTCCATCACAATATCAGGAACATTACTTGCACTGTAAGACAGTTCACCACAATATAAGGATGTACCACCACACTATAATGCAGTTCCAACACATTATAATACAGTTCCATCGCAATATAAGGATGTTCCGTCACACTATAAGGATGTTCCGTCACAATATAAGGCTGTTCCATCACAATAAGGATGCTCCACCACAGAATATTATGTTTCCTCACACTATAAGACAGTTTCACCACACTATAATACATTTTCGTCACAATATACGGCAGTGCCACCACATTATAAGGCGGTTTCACCACAAGATAATGATGTTCCACCACACTATAAGGATGTTTCACCACATTATAATGGTGTTTCATAACAATATAAGGCACTTCCACCACACTATAAGGCAAATTAATTACAATATAAGACAGTTCCACCACTATATAATGATGTTGCATTACGATATAAGGATACATCACCACCATATAAAGATATTTTGTCACAATATAAGGCAGTTCCACCACAATATAAGACAGTGTCGTCACACTATATGGCAGTGCCACACATTATAAGGCGGCTTCACCACCATATAATGATGTTCCACCACACTATAAGGACGTTCCACCACAGTATAATGATGTTTAGTGACAATATAAGGCAAATTAATTACAATATAAGACCGTTCTACCACATTATAAGGCAGTTTCATCCATAATATAGGGATGTTCAGCCACACTATAAGGCAGTTATCACGCAGTATACGGCAGTTCCATTACAATATAAGAATGTTCCACCACTCTCAAAGGATGTTCCACCACGATATAATGATGCTCCATCACATTATACATATGTTTCCTCACAAAATAAGGCAGTTCCACCACAATATAAGGCAGTTTCGTCACACTATAATGCATTTTCATCACATTATACGGCAGTTTCACCACAACATAATGTGGTTCCACCACACTATAATGATGTTCCATCACAATATAAGGCAGTTGCATCACACTACATGTATAAGGATGTATCAGCACGACATAAGGATGTTCCACCAGATTATAAGGCTGCTCCGCCACCTCAATATAATAATAAGGAAGTTACAAATGATATAGACCATTATGTCCATCTCCACAATCATATCGAGCGATATATTGCTGTATACATATATATAAATTATCAATGTGGCGGCCATTTTGAAATTGCATAATTAACAAATTGATCCAACTTCATCCATTATATGTATGGTTTCATCTTATGTCGGATAGCGAAGTGAAAACAAAACATGGTTTTATTATTTTATCTTAAAAAATTGTTTTTAGCTTTCAGGATTTTCTTCCTCCGTCAGGCATATTTGATGCACGATATTAACACCATTACTGAATATTGTAAAAAAAGGAGAAGAAATCTATGTACAAATGGATAACTATTATCGTATATTAACTCCTGTTGACGATAATGATCACATGCCTCGAACTATATTAATATGTGTACATTATTCCCAATCGATGCAGTCAATTAATATTTAAGAAGCTAAGAAGCGTGCGTACAGACGGACGAACATTCGACAAATAGTATCTGCAGTCTGCATAGACAATACTAATAAATATGTAACTAGTTGTCTGTCCATAGCAACCGGTTTTAAGGATCTGACGTTGCATAATATTGAATACCGGTGAAATAACCATTGTAAAATTAGTGGGTGGGGAATGGTAAAAATGTGTTGTTTTTCACTTTGTATATTTTGCAGTAGACACAAAAAAATTGGGCGTATTTGCATTGGATATGTTTAATAGACACTCCTAGCTTACATTAACATTGATAATATGAAAAAATACCACGTTTGCATAAAGTTATTAACATGTATATTTTAACATTGAAATTGGGTGGGTGGGGTAATCAAACACGTAAAATTTGACTTCTGGATTATCAGATTTTGTTTAAGTGTACCTTATTAGATTCCATATTGTCCAACATCTCTGAAAAAGTGCAAAAATACTACTTTATGTAATTAAAATGATATAATTTGGTCAATTTTTAGTTAAAAATGTGATTTATGAAGATGGGAAAAAGTCCGAGGGTGACCTACTTCAAAATGGCGCCATATGTTCATCCAGCGGGTTACAGAGCGCAGACATACGGCATAACACTCGCAATTGAATGTAGTTTTAGGAAAAATATGTCTGCAAAAATCCCACAGGGGGGGAGGGTTTCGGTATCTGGCTCACGGGCTATATTATGAGTTATGTGACCAGTGCAGCTCCAGATCAGCATGCGCAGTCTGATCAGGCCATACACATTTTTGCCATTCAGTCAATAATTAAATTCTCATAAACAGTGTATATCGATATCAGACTGCAGGAATGTATCCTCTGTAACCTAATTACCGGTGTATAATAAATACCGGTGATAGGCGAGAAATCCGAAAATTAACAAGAGCTGTAGGAGAACAGCATAGCTCGACGACGAGGGTTGTCGATGTACACATAGCTTGACAAAGAAGGTGGCTGCGGCCTGCATAAAAACCTTAACCAAGGTTGAGTAAAAACATTAACCAAGGGAAATTAAGTAAGTAATTCAAGGTTAAATGTAGGTCAATGTCAGATATAGGTCAGGGGTTATTGATGTACATCACTAGGAGATAAAGTTTTCCAAGTATGGTTGCTGTAGGCCCAGGAGTATTCCATATACAAGCTTAAGTAAAAACCGTAACCAAGGGGAGATAACTAAGTAATCCAAGGTTAAAAATAGGTCAAGGTCAAATATAGGTCAGGGATTATTGATGTACATCACTAGGAGATGAAGTTGTCCAAGTATGGTTGATGTAGGCCCAGAAGTATTCCATATACAAGCTTGACTATAAACATTAAGCAAGTAATTCAAGGTTAAATGTAGGTGAAGGTAAAATAAAGGTCAGGGGTTATTGATGTACATCCCTATGAGAAAAAGTTATCCAAGTATGGTGTCTGTATGCACAATATTATTCCATCTACAAGCTTGACTAAAAACCTTAACCAAGGTTGAGTAAAAACTTTAACCAAGGGGAATTAAGTAAGTAATTTAAGGTTAAATGTAGGTCAAGGTCAAATATAGGTCAGGGGTTGTTGATGTACATCACTAGGAGATGAAATTGTCCAAGTATGGTTGGTGTAGGGCCATGAGTATTCCATCTACAAGCTTGACTAAAACCCTTAACCAAAGAGAATTAAGTAAGTAATTCAAGAGGAAATGTAGGTCAAGGTCAAATATAGATCAGGGGTTATTGATGTACATCACTATGAGAAAAGGTTGTCCAAGTATGGTGTCTGTATGCACAATAGTATTCCATGTACAAGCTTGAGTAAAAAGCTTAACCAAGGTCGAGTAAAAACCTTAACCAAGGGGAATTAAGTAAGTAATTCAAGGTTAAATGTAGGTCAAGGTCAAATATAGGTCAGGGGTTGTTGATGTACATCACTAGGAGATGAAGTTGTCCAAGTATGGTTGGTGTAGGGCCAGGAGTATTCCATCTACAAGCTTGACTAAAAACGTTAACCAAGGGGAATTAAGTAAGTAATTGAAGAGGAAATGTAGGTCAAGGTCAAATATAGATCAGGGGTTATTGATGTACATACCTATGAGAAAAGGTTGTCGAAGTATGGTGTCTGGATGCACAATAGTATTCAATGTACAAGCTTGAAAAAAAACCTTAACCAAGGTTGACTAAAAAGCTTAACCATGGGGAATTAAGTAAGTAATTCAAGAGGAAATGTAGGTGAAGGTCAAATATAAATGAGGGATTATTGATGTGCATCACTAGGAGATGAAGTTGTCCAAGTATGGTGGGTGTAGGGCCAGTAGTATTGCATATACAAGCTTGACTAAAAACCTTAACCAAGGTTGACTAAAAACCTTAACCAAGGGGAATTAACCAAGTAATTCAAGAGGAAATGTAGGTCAAGGTCAAATATAGATCAGGGGTTATTGATGTACATCACTAGGAGATGAAGTTGTCCAAGTATGGTGGGTGTAGGGCCAGTAGTATTCCATATACAAACTTGACTAAAAACCTTAACCAAGGGGAATTAACCAAGTAATTCGAGAGGAAATGTAGGTCAAGGTCAAATATAGATCAGGGGTTATTGATGCAAATCACTAGGAGATGAAGTTGTCCAAGTATGGTGGGTGTAGGGCCAGTAGTATTCCATATACAAACTTGACTAAAAACCTTAACCAAGGGGAATTAACCAAGTAATTCAAGAGGAAATGTAGGTCAAGGTCAAATATAGATCAGGGGTTATTGATGTACATCACTAGGAGATGAAGTTGTCCAAGTATGGTGGGTGTAGGGCCAGTAGTATTCCATATACAAACTTGACTAAAAACCTTAACCAAGGCGTGACGGTGACGCCGACGCCGGGTGACAACATAAGCTCTACTTATTCTTCGAATAGTCGAGCTAAAAAGTTCAGTCATCGGCTTACATCATAGATTGTTAAAAAAAATGGGCATTAAAGTTTGCATCAAGCATTTCTTTTTATAAAAATACAATTTTGTTCAACAATCTGAAATTGCTCTGAACTTAATTACCAACTGAACAGGTAAAACATTTGTGATATTTGTTTAAATTTACATTCAAGAAGGGGCAGATGCATCAAATGATTTTTGTTTGTTTGGGGTTGAACGGCCCATCAACAGATAAGGTCATGTAAGGCCAGGTCAATGGGTTTAGTACTAAATCCCATATATACATGTATAACCTGTACAAGTACATGTACAAATGGGGGGAAAATCCCAAAATCAGAACTGAATATTTACAATAAAAAAATATATATTCCGCCCTGAAATCAGAATAATCCTGATCTAATGCCAGGTCCTCGCCACACCAGGTGCATCAAATGAATGCATTGTGTTCATAAAAATCAAAAGAATATTCACAATATATTGAAGTGTTTCTAAGGGGAAAAAGTGTCGCCCGATGTCTGGTTTGAACCCACGACCCCTGTAACACTAGCACGGCGCTCTTACCAACTGAGCTAACTGGGCGATCGTGTCTCACCACCACACCAGACACTACACTCCTCCCCTTCTTATCCTTTGAGAGCCAGGCATCAACCTCACAGCTTCATGAGGAGTATAGCCTACAACCCAAAGTACACCCAGGCACAATCCTGTTTACTTCTGACACCATTGAAGTATTTCTAAGGGGAAAAAGTGTCGCCCGATCCCGTAACACTAGCACGGCGCTCTTACCAACTGAGCTAACCGGGCGATCGTGTCTCACCATCACACCGGACACTACAATATCAAAATCAAGTGCTTAAGTCACTGGTAATTAGTACCACCAAGCTAATACAAGATCTGGTCTCGGGTAGTTCTAATTACATTAATTTTCATTCAGTACACGTACTGCATTACATAAGTACATAGGAGTTATGATGGAGAAGTCTTTCCAAATGTGCGTTTGAAGCGTTCTTTGTTTACTTTCTACTTCATGGAGAGTGACCTAAGTGCGAAAACAAACTTTATTAGGTAAATATATGGTAATATTTTAGTGCCATATTTTAGAATTGTCTCTCAATAACAATATTGAATATGAACAAAAAAGCGATATAGTGCAACCTGCTGCCTATAAAGCGGAAAACGTGCAGGTTTTCCAAACAAATTTATATGTCATCAACATAATATTCATTCTTTCCTTTGGCTATAGTACAATGGAATACACTACCACATGATGTTGCACTGACGCAAGATTTGGAAAAATTCAAACTTGCGGTTAGTCGCATCACCCATCCCAAACCTTAAATGATGTTTTTAACCTGATTTTACCCTCCACTTTCACACATATTTTAACATGCTATCACAGTACTCCACTTGTCTTATTCTTTTAAACCTTACTATTTCTATTAATTGGACACAGGCGCGCAACTGCTCGAAATTACCAGTGAGGGTGTGCAGCAGTATTAAGAGATAGATAGATAATCAGTCAACCTTTCCTGAATATCCAAACGCGGTTCAAAGACGTCTGTGCAGGTAAAATTTCATACCGTTCTGACGTCAGTAAGTGACGTAAATTGTGTGATGTACGACATCACATCAGAGCTCCAGTTAAGGTGCGTAATTTGTTCAATTTGTGGTGAAATTTTCTTATTTCTTCACCCAAAATGGCAAGTTGGGAGTCCTTTAGAATCGTCTCATTGAGACGATTCTAAAGCACTCCCAACATGCCATTTTTGATAGAGAAATAAGAAATTTGTCCCCAAATTACGCACCTTAACTGGAGCTCTGATCACATGCGTGTTTACGACATCACATTTTTTTATGCTAATGCTGCGCATCTGGTAGTGTAAATAAAATGGCGAGCAGCATACTGGATCAGAATAGCAAAATTTGTATTAAACTTGAAGCAGAACTATCCAGTGACATCATGACAGGTTAGTTTCTTAGTTGAACAGTTAATTTAGTAAATAAGACAGCTATTCCATCAGCAGGGTTCGAGGATTTTACACATTTTGACTATATTCGGATAAAATTGTGCCACAGTGTAGCAATTAATCAGTTTGTTTATTTCAAAATCCACATATTTTATTATGACGTACACAAGGCTAAATTTGACATGAATTGCAGAATTAGCCGAAATGACAGTAATGCCATAAGCGCCATCTTCAGTCCGGCCACAAATAACGATGTTAAGATCCTACTTCATTCCCACTGGCGAGACTAAAATCACTTACAGATATTTGAACATTTGCCTATCCATACAACGTGTGAATTCAATGTGAAATTAGTAGAAAAAACTTGGACAGTCTCCAAAACAAAAACACTCAAATAAACATATAAAACATGCAAATGTTGTGTAAGTTGTAAACTATTTTCATATCTATCAACTTCCTACAGCCATACATAGTCATGTGAATGAACCATTTCTCTACTATTGCTATCCGTATTTCTGCCACTAGTTAATACAGTTAATTTAGTAAATAAGACAGCTATTCCATCAGCAGGGTTCGAGGATTTTACACATTTTGACTATATTCGGATAAAATTGTGCCACAGTGTAGCAATTAATCAGTTTGTTTATTTCAAAATCCACATATTTTATTATGACGTACACAAGGCTAAATTTGACATGAATTGCAGAATTAGCCGAAATGACAGTAATGCCATAAGCGCCATCTTCAGTCCGGCCACAAATAACGATGTTAAGATCCTACTTCATTCCCACTGGCGAGACTAAAATCACTTACAGATATTTGAACATTTGCCTATCCATACAACGTGTGAATTCAATGTGAAATTAGTAGAAAAAACTTGGACAGTCTCCAAAACAAAAACACTCAAATAAACATTTTATAAAACAGCATGGCAATGACTAGCATGCAAATGTTGTGTAAGTTGTAAACTATTTTCATATCTATCAACTTCCTACAGCCATACATAGTCATGTGAATGAACCATTTCTCTACTATTGCTATCCGTATTTCTGCCAAATCGGATCCATATTCCATGTAATTTTGTGCACGATATTTTTTTATACATAATTTTACAAAATCAGACCACGCCCCCGAAAAAGATGAATTATTTGCATTTAGTGACAGCGTAAATATGTTACAAAATCGTATGAGAAAATGAACAAGGCAGAAATCACATGAGTATGAATCAGTTATCAAAGTTTTCAGCAACTTTTTCTTACCTGTCAAAAAAACTCTCGGAAGTCCGCCATCTTGAATACGACGTCGAACCTATTTTGGGTGTGTAGCTATGGTAACATATTGTTTACAAGGTTACAAAAATAATATTATCCATAGCCGTTGCTACATATTTTTGAGAATCATATATAATAATATAACAGGCGAAACTCTTTTGATATATTATTAAGTATAATCAATTATCCACCAATAATAGACTGGGAAACAGTTGCTGCAAAAATGGTATGGTAAACGTTTTTTCCAAACACATTTTACAGGACTATACTCCGCAATTTCTACGTGAGGATGAGTTTGTCCGTCTAATTTCAACCTCTTGCAACATGCCCATGACATACTCCACCAGTGGGATATGGAGTTCACTCCAAGCAAGTACAATGTTGCCTCTTAAACAGATAAAAACATTAAAAAGAAAAACTTACTCCATGATATGCAGCATGGATTCTGAGAAAAAAGACCATGTTATACTCAACTACTGATGCTTGTAGAAAACCTTCTGAACTATGTATATAACAAAAACCCTTTATACGCTAGTAAAGCATTTGATAAGGACACCCACACAAATATTATATACACTTCATCTATATGGGATCAGTGGTTTTAAACGGGGTACGTGTCACCCGGCTCAATACCGGTACCTGGTGTCCCACATGGATCTGTCTTCGGACCAGTCGTAGTCATAATATATATCAATGACCTACATAAACATGTAAAATCTACTGGCAGACTAGTTGCAGACGACACAGCCATCTATGTTACAATAGACATCCTACGCCAAGCTTCCATACTGCAAAATGACCTGGCAAACAATCGGGGAAACATATGTCTTCTTCTTCTTTTGAGTTTCTGCACTCCTTCTTTCATGAAGAGTATGTGCCGACGCCGTATATTTACAATTTATAAGGTAGGGTGATATGTTGGGGAGCCCCCACCCCCCAGTAATTCTGTAATAAAGCACATATTCTCATCCTCAAACTTGCTGAGAATGCAGGAAATGGCGTTTCACGCGTCTTAGATTTCAAAAATTATCAACATCGGGACCCCCACTAGCAACATTGGGCTCTCAATACTGCCCCCCCCCCCTAAATTTTCCGGTTCCGCCACATATGTAGGACTCCGTAAATGGCCTATTGGAAAAAGTTACCCCACCCACCCATTTCTGTTAAACTACATGTATATCTATTCAATGTAATTAACAGCATGGAAAAGGTGGCATCATACATCATCCAATATATAATGAAAACGACTCGGTATTATTTGTTTGGAATGAACAATCCTGGCCATGTGTCTTACAATGTATAACCTCCTGTCTGTTTAATATTTGATTTGCACTTATTAAGAAATGCTTAGACTATACTGGTTGCTAGACAACCGGAGGGACACATCAACATGCCATGGCCACGGCATAATAAAGCATTTATAAGTCGGCTTAATCAAGTTTAGAAGCAGATTTATTGATATGAGTGAATACGTTAAACACACACAAACTTAAATCTAGAGTTATGACGCCACTAATGACGTCAACTGAATACATTTTCTCTGATAGTCTTAATTAACTTCTCATTTTATTTTCAGAGAGGATTACATTAGAAATGCAACCGTTCCGATTGTAATCCAATAAAACACTTGCTATACCGTACGAAACATACGACTATAAGTGTCACAACATTTTTTCAACGCTGAAAACGCCATGATTTTATCAAAATATTTTTCTGATCGTTCATCACCGCGTCCATGACGATTGACGTATGTGATGATGACGTCACGTAACGATGACGTCATATAACGTAGTGCCGTAATATAATGCGACGTAATTAACGAAGTGTCAATATAGCGGTATGCCAAATTTCATTCGGATATATATATATCAATTTACATACTCGTTTTCATTATTTATTGGATGACCATCGTACATATTGTATACGTATGTTCCGCTGCTGTGTCTCTAGCAATCGACAAATTAATCCATTTGAAATTTTCGGAACCTGGAAATTGTGTTTAAAATAATATTTTATTGTCGATTTGTACTCAGAAGGGGTCCTACAATAAATTCAGCTTCGTTGCCAAAACGGCAACTTTGGACAACATCCGTAATTTGCATAAATCCAAGATGGACGCCAAATGTTGGAGTAATACATGATATATCCGATGTGTATTGTATTGTAGAAGCAATATGTATTTGAAAGTGCATGTAAAACTGACAGATGTAGTAATTATTTGACAACTGCAAGTTAAACCCAATTTGCATAAATTCAATTTGGCCGCCATGTGTTCTAGAATAGATAATTCATTACCGATATATACTGTATGGTGGAAGCAATATATATTGTGAAAGTACATGGAAAGATGATATATACAGTACCTAATAATTTAGGGAATGCAAGTTAATCCCAATTGGCATAAGTTCAAGATGGCCACCAACTGTTATAGAAATACATTATTTCCGATATATAGTGTATTGAAGAAGCAATATGTATGTGAAAACGCATATACAAATAACAGGTGCAGTAACTGATAATGTACGGAATGCATACACAACAACGATGTGCATAATTTCAAGATGGCCGCCATTTCCTAAGATTTTCATTAATTTTGTGCATAAATTGCCACATGCGTACTATCCATGTACATACGACCTGCCTATATAGATATATTGGGTTGCCGATTTTTTACCATCTTGTTAAAATACGCCATCAATTCATGAAATAGCGACGTTGCCGGTCAATAGTGTACTTTTATTGACAACGTCGTGGGAATTTAATTAATGACGTTAAACAAACGTCATGTCTAGTTGTTCCTGTTATGTTTCATTTGTTTGCATAGCTTTTTGTATTTGCTCTCAGCACTGTATTTGTAAACGTGCCTTGCATATCACATGACTATATCACGTATCCGCATATGGTTATATGCTCAGAGAATTTGTTTTCTACGAGCCATTCTGGTGTTATCACCGAAATAATACTGAACTCAAACTGCAATGATGAACAGGCTGATCTGGGGCTACGTTTTATCGCAGGTATCGTGGGGCACACTTTCCCATATACTTTAACTTGGTGACCCTCATTTACAATTAATTACTGATGCAATTCTCACTTACCTCTATTCCACATACCTTGGTCCGAACGAAAATAGTTTATGATTGTATCAAGATCTCTAGAGACATATTTAGAAGACTCGGTCGAAATTGAGACACTAATAATAGGTGGTGACTTTAATATAATATTAGATCCGGAATTAGACATAAAGAAATGGCAGAAAAGATAGAAACAAAAGAATATGAGATAAATTGTTGTCAATCATAAATAAGTATGACCTAAATGATATCTGCCGAATCTTCAACCATAATACAAAGAAATTCATATGGCATTCAATATTTTGTCGTTTAGACTATTTTATAATATCTCAAAATGTAATTAATCGCTTAACAAAAAAGTAAAATCACAACAGGATTTAACTCAGATCATTCAATAATATAGATTTGTTTACAGACACAGTGCAATGAAAGAGGTCCATGTTATTTTAAATTAAATAATAGCTAGTCTACTTTTGAAAACAGAATACCAACAAATAATAAAACGAAATATAGCTGAAATAACGGAATTTAACCAAAAAGCTAATCCAAACACACCATGGGAGATAATAAAAGGAACAATAAGAAACGAAACAATAAAATATTCGTCCATTGAAAAGAAAAAATATCTAACGACAGAGAAAATGTTAATTGAAGAAATAGATCAATTAAAAGCAGAATATTCAAATAATATGTCGGAAAACGTTTTAAATGAATTAAACACTAAACAAGACAATTCACAAGATTTACACAAAAAGAAAGTTAGAGGGATTATACTAAGATCAAAAGCTGAATGGATTGAGGGCGGGGAAAATAATCTTCTTCTTCTTCCAATACGTTCATCCCTTAGGTATCTGCGTATTCTCGAACGGTGACTTTGTACATGAGCCGTCGAGGACATCGCTCGTGAACGTTAACATAGCGGATATGTTACAGTTAAAATCAGGCACTGTCGTGGGTCCTACACGGCCGTCAGCCCACTCTTGAATGTCGTCAAGGTGGGAGCCGCTACGACACACGCTGGTAGACTGTTCCAGAGTCGTATAGTGCTGAGGAAGAATGAAGCCTGGTGTGTATTGGATGAAGAATGCGGAATAGCAAATCTGATTGTGTGCCCTCTGGTTACTCTAAATGAAGCTGGGATGAGGTATAATGCCGGGGAATGGCGATCAAATTGTTGACTATCCGGTACATCTTTACAATCTTTGCCTTTCCTGGAGTGTGAGCTAGTTGAGGTCTGACAGCATTGATGTAACACTGCTTTGCCTGCTGTAGTCGCCTGTCACATAGCGTGCTGCCCTCCTCTGCACGGATTCAAGTTTGTCGATATTACGCTGCGTGTGGGGATCCCATACAGGTGACGCATACTCTAATATTGGATGCACTCGTGTCTTATAGCACTGTTCCTTCACGCTTTTAGAGCAGCCGTATGTATTCATCCTGACAAAACCGAGTGCATTGTTGGCTTTCTTCGCAGTGTTATCGATGTGTTTATTCCATGAGAGGGTGGAGCTAATTGTAACTCCCAGGTATTTGGAGGCTGGTGACAGGGCTAGATCTTGTCCACGGATCTGGTAGTTGGCTTCAATTGGATGCTGCTTGTTGGTTATGCGGATGACCTCGCATTTGTCCGGGTTGAAGCTCATCTGTCATTGAGGTTCCCACAACTGTAACTGGTCTATGTCATTTTGTAATGCTGCAGAATAAGCTGGGGACTTGATCTTTCTGTAGAGCAAGCAGTTATCAGCGAACAACCGTGCAGTGGATGTAACATATTCTGGCATGTCATTAATGTATACCAGGAACAGGAGCGGGCCAAGCACTGTTCCCTGGGGTACCCCTGAAGTCACATCTGATGTTGCAGAGTGATGACCCTCTAAGACAACGGACTGTGTTCGTTTGTTTAGGAAGTCTCCAATCCAGTCAAGCAGCGATCTTCTGATGCCGTAGAGCTTCAGCTTGATGAGTCGTCGGTGTGGGACTTTGTCGAAGGCTTTACTAAAGTCTAATAACACCGCATCCACTTTCTCCCCTGCATTGAGAGAGTTTGTAATATCCTGCGTTGTCAGCAGGATTTGTAACTCACATGATCGTGCTTTGCGGAATCCATGTTGAGAATCATTCAGCATGTGTCTCGATCTCATCCATGTGTGAAATGACGTGGCTGTGCACAATATGCTCAAGTAGATTGCAGCTGATTGACGTTAGTGATACTGTGCGGTAGTTTGAGGGCTTGCTTCTGTCTCCTTTCTTGAATATCGCTGAAATGAAGGCCTCCTTCCATGAAGTAAGAGATGTGAATGCCAAATATGTTGCGAAAGGAAAAGGTCAGAAAATAAAACAGTAATTAACCGTGTTAAATTTAAATGGACATAGTATAACGAGCAATGACGAAATATTACACGAACAAAAATATAATATTATAATAAATTATATACACAAAAGGAGATCCAACATACAAATCACAACTCTTTGCAGATAATAACAACATAAGTAAACAATTGTGTGAGGGCAATCTCTCTGAACACGAATGCAGTATGTCCTTAAAGGAGATATAACATGATTCTGTTTTCGCGATACGCTTATGTATGTATTCATCATTTATATATCAAATAAAAAAAAGTTCACAGTAATCCGACCAGTATGTGTCGTTCTTTTACGGATTTCATATTCCGGACATCCAGTTTTTCCAGCCGTCACTGCATGACTAACTTCCCCTTATTTTGCTTTACCACAGTTATTTCCCTTTGCGGTCACGTGGGTATGTGACGTATCAGTAGTACTTCCGAAATGTATGCATAATACAATTATACACGTAATAGTTCAACAGACTACTTAGAACTCCAGTGTATTAGAGGGTTGATATAAATATATGGGACACTAGCTGTTCTGTAAACATATAAGAATGACCTAGTTACAAACTACATACTCAGGCTGAAATGCGACAGTGGGTGACAAAATGAACATACTGTGCAATTTTCAATAGCTGTAGGATACCCGTCTGTATATACATGTATTTATATGTACATTGTCATGTTACAAGCTATGTTTTCGCCGATAGTACTTATATATATATAATTCTAAGTCAGACGGGCAACAGAGTAGACACTTATCAGAGCTGTCAGGTGCATAGATGGATCTGATGCTATGCTGGTCAAACTGTCATAACATCTCTCTTGTAGGTCATTGTCCACTTACAATGAATCAATGTTGTACATGGGGTTAATTAAGGAAAGCCAAATGCCCGGGGTGATAGCAGTGGGGAAGTCGCTCTAATTGCCACGGGGTGGGGGGGGATGGGGGTGGGGATATTAGAACACTATATGAATCAATGGACTATTTAAACGAAACCGACTCATCAGGCTTATTTTTTTTTCGCAGACTTTGAAAAAGCATTTGATACTGTGGAACATTCATTTCTTTATTATTGCGATTGAAATATTATGCAGAGGAATTATAAACGAAAAAGACATAACAGGCGTGAAAATCGGTGACATAGAATTAAAAAAAAACACGATGTTTGCTGACAATGCAATTTTTATGACGGATGTTTCACGGAAATCTTTTGAAAGTTAATTGACACAATAGACGAATTCAATAAAATATCAGGCCTCAAGCTTAGCACAAAAAGACATATTGTAATGCTAGTTGTTGCTTTAAAAAATACAAATGTGTCATACTGCCCCAATAAGAATTTTAAATGGACTTCAATCAGTGCAAACATTTTAGGGATTACCTTTATAAATGACAATACTGCTATTCATGAATACAATATTATGCCAAAAATAATACAGTTTGAACAGTGCCTTGAGAAATGGAAAAAAATGAAACTTAAATTTACTAGGAAAAATAATGTCATTAAAATGTTTGCCGCTCCTAAATTGATATACCTTTAACAATGTGACACGATCCTCCTGATGATATGATTAAACGAATTAAAAATAAATTGTTTAACTTTTTATGGGACAATAAACCAGATAAAATTAAAAGAAACACCATAATTCAACCATATGAAAAGGGGGTTTAAAATGCTGGACAGAGATAGTTTTATAACTTCAATAAGAGCATATTGGGCAAAAAGGACATGTGACTCAACAAACATAGGTAAATGAAAATCAATTTATTGAAACATATTGGAACATTTATTTTTGAATGTAACTTAAAACCAGAAGACATATCGCAGAAGAAAATAGGTTTCTGAATTAAACTGAATGTCATGAAAGCGTGGGCACATGTTAAATATTTCCAACACGATGAAATAGTTTCTAAGGAAATAATTTGGAACAAGTCAAATCTAAAACATCAAAATAAAACTTTTTTTAAGGATTGGTATAATAAGGGCATAAAGTATATTGAACATATATATGATTATCGGATAAATAGATTTTTACGATTTACTGATTTTTCAATAGTATTCAACATAAGAAATTAAGATTTTATAAAATATCAAAGTACATGTATATTAAACAACATAAGTCCATTATGGATAGAAAAGATAAAAACAGAACATATTAACATACAGTCACAATTCGGAAACTCTTATGTCTATAGTAAAAAATAATAATATGTAAATAAAATATTATATGTAACACAGATGACCCGAAAAAAATAGAAGAAATAAAATCTCAACAAAATGAACAAACTAGTTTTCAGATAATGCTCTATGTTGGAAACAAATTTACACATTAAGTTTCAATTGCACTATAGATTCCACAATACGCAACTTCAAATACCTGATGCGAATTATCGGGATAAATAAACTACTTTATCTCTGTAATATAGTAAGTAGAAACTTATGTGATTTTTGTTCTATGTATGTTGAAAGTATAAAACATTTATTCTGGGAATGCACGCATGCGCATCATTTTTGGTCTCAGCTAAGAACTTACCTAAATGATTAGGGTATAACATGTATAGTGAACTTTCAAAATATTTCTATAGGAATAAATGATAATACACTTTTGGCACAACAATTTAATTTCATCGCTATTCTAGGAAAATATTTCATTTTCAAATGTAAATATGAAAAACGCGAGATAACGTTCGAATCATTCATAAAGTACTTGAAGAGCAGAATCCAGATATAATTGGAAATAGCTACAAGAAGGATAAAAAGAGAACAACACATTATCAAGTGGCGTAGGTTTAATGTGTAACAAGTTTTTAGCACTGCAAGACAATCAAGCACATGATACATATGTACAGAAAATGACAAATATTCAGCTAAGCATGTCTATCTGATATGTACACAAATTGAAACCGTTCCTTCCTTCTTTTCTTCTGCATTATCTTCCCTTACTTTACGCTCTTCTAAGCACTACTTTCTCATACAGTTTGTATGTAACGTGTGTAGTATAATTAGATAGCACTATGCTCAAGTGCAATACGATCTGCATGATGTATTGAACAGTGGAAATAATACATTTAATCACAAAAAGAAATAATACCTAAATTATATGTGCATTTCTCAAGTCGGGCTGTATGCTAGTGATGCCGCAGATATATATGGCGTGTAGACATGCACACTTCAAGGAACGATTGAGTTCAGAAATGCAATGCAAAACGACAGATAAATTACTGTTTTACTAATCTTGTCCATTACTTTCTGCTTATATCGCATACACTGTCTAATCTATTATTTTCTATGTTTGGGATATTTCTCCTCTTTGTAAGAGCATACAGTTCATAATAGTTTATTCAGAAATCTTTAAGCCATATGGCCCATGAAGGTAAAAAGTAATCGTGCATGTAAACACAATATGTCAAGAATGGCAAACATTGTAGTAAATGGCATGTACACGTATCTAATAAAAGATATGCTTTCAAAATGTCAGCCAAAAAATACTATTATATACTGTATGTACTTCAAAAGTGGTCTTGACCAGTGCAGTACCGGAACAGCCCGCGTACCATCACTGCCCGTCGTCTGCATACACTAGATGTATCTACATTTATATATCGCAGGTAATATTGAAATTTAAAGTCCCATACATTTTTATAAAATACTGTTCTGCTTGACTCATTTAATCGTGCATGCCAAGTTATCATTTAGCCGTTGCTTGAAAACGGATAAAAATGTTTCAACATCTCCTACACAATGGTTTAAAATCATACATGATCAAAGCCATGACTAGATAGGAATATTTTAATCTGTAACGGCCCACTTTCGTTTGTTTGGGTGTTCAGGTATATCATTAAGCATAACACCGTATATTTGTTTTATGTATTTGTTTTCACTCGAGTGCAATATTTTGAACCAGTATTTTAGTATAATCATTTATCTCACAATAAGCATTGGGGTACGGCCTAATTCACCATCAATAAAATCGTTCTGGGTGCATCTTTTTACACCCAACAGACGTTTGCAAAATTGTAAATGAACTGTTTCAACCTGATTTGATTGAAAGTATCCCCAGAGTTCTGCCCCATAATGTGACTAATTAACTTATCAAAAATATTTATTCTGTGCATAGGTGTAATATCAGTAAATGTGTACAAAAAATGTATTTAGTTTGAAAACAGGTTTCTGTGCTTGACCTGCTAAGAGTGCCTGCGTATCATTAAACGAGCCGCCTGGAGTAAATAGTATGCCAAGGTATGTACATGTATTTACAATTTCTATTTCATGCTGATCATAGTAGAAATGGATGTCTCTTGGTAAGCGTCCACCTTTACAAAATCTTATCTTATCTTCTATATATCTATCTTCCTGACAGTCAGACCTATACTTTGTTGCGCGTCAACTGACAAGGCTGTTATAGGGAGTAAAACAAATAGAGAACGTGACATTTATACAGTGTGTTAAAATATATAAAAACATAGCGTTCTTTTTAGGGTGAGATATGCTGGACTGTGGCAAGGTAAGTACCACAGTGGCTGGGGGTAGGTTATTCCAATGTATAATAGTTCGGTGGAAGAAAGACTACTTATACTATAGTATGTTGATGTTTGGACAGTTTTGTATGCCAGAGAGTGTGATAATCTACTGGGTCTATGGTTGTATCGTATCCGCATATGGCTACGGTATCAGCCAGTTTCACTTCTCGTGGCCGCTGAAACTAAACGGAAAATGCAAAGTAGAACATACGATATAGTGCATATAGCTAATCATATGCATAAAAGCCAACAGTACGCTCCTTTTCAACTAAGTTCTAAATGCATACATATCGGAAATCCTTAACAGGTTTTATTGACAGGTTTTATTTATCTTCTATATATCTATCTTATACTATAGTGACGTATCGTGACGTAAAATTTCTGTCAAATTCATGACTGTGTATACTACACACTAAATACCGCTTTAGCGGGGCATGATGCATCTGCAGATATATTGCATTATAATAATAATTATGATTGTAACCGATAGAGATTTGGGACGGTGTAAGAGCTATAGGTGGTACAACTATTAGAGCTATACGTCATATTGTATGGGGAATTAGGGATTATGGTATGTGACGTCGATTTGAGAAAATTACGACATGCAACAACTGACGTTTACTGCATATATATACTATAGATCATACCACATTGTATAACTGAGATAGTTACTGAAATGTTTTCCTGATACGTAACGAAGGTGCTAAGGTGAGAAAATAGTAACACATATCAAATTATGGTATTTTTCCAAATGCCACATTTGTACGTTTTCAGCATTAAACTCACACTTTCGAACTGCATGGTCCCTTTCCCTAGACGGGTTAATTATTAATATATTCCAAAAATAGTATTCGTCGCCGACATTACCTGTTCCACACATGTTGTTTCCGTTTTCTAAACTTCCGGTATTGGCGGGAGCATAATTCCAAGATTTTTATGCAATTAATGAAAACCATTTGATTGTCTAACAATTTTTATTCATAACAATGACAAAGTAAGAATCAGTGTAATGAAACACAGCAAACTATTTGTAATTAAATCGATAGACTACTCCTGTTCTGTTTAACGCGTGGTTTTATTTTACATCTTGTCCTATAATCGGACATTTCCTATTTTCGGATATTTATAATCTTTTACATTCTCAGTCAGTTTAGTGCTATATTCAATCGTTGACCAAGGTTACACTGTATTGGTGTAACTAAATAGACTCCGAGCAAGTGTTGTTAATTGACTAATATGAAATAGGCACTACCTATGACGGGCGACGTTAGTATTTGAAACTAAATTTACCAATTGATAACTTTATCATACCTCTATGATACCTCTATGATGGTTTCTGGGCTCTGAAGTAATGAGGAATCTCCTTCTTTTTTTTTAGCCCATTTTCTTTAGTAATTCTTCGGATACTGTGTATCTTGTATTCTTGCATGGTTTGATTAGTATAAGTAGTATATAGGGAGTCAGTTCGTTACCACGAAGTGTGGGGGAAGAATTGAAAGCAGTGGGTAGCCCCATAGGTACCAAAAATAGTAAAATTTCCTGCTAATCTCCACAACAAAAGCAGGGTCTAGAGCTATATCCGCGGCAGGACCAATGGCAAAAAAACAATTCTTTCCAACATTCGAGCCCACGCACACGTAGTAGGTCTACCAGATATTCCGGAAATACAATTCGAAAAAAAAGTAGCATATAGGGAGGCAGTTCGATACCGCGAAGTGTGGGGGAAGAGTTGGATGCAGTGGGTAGCCCCATAGGTGCCAAAAATAGTAAAATTTCCTGCTATCTCCACAACAAAAGCAGGGTCTAGATCTGTATCCGAGATTCTGTCTGTAGAAGACGAAATGGCCCCACTACAGTGCTACGCAAAAGCAAGAAGAAATCTAGAACATTTGTAGCTACAGTGCCAGACAGAAGTCTAGAATAGAAAGCATACATATTTTCTTTCCAAAGGGCTACTCCATGTAGAAAGGGTCGCGCCCTCCAGAGGGAGGGTGTACGGAGTCGCTAGTTTCGTTTTTCCCATTCTGCGTACCGGACTGTTTTGCGGAGTGCACGAACTGGGCGTCGGGATCTGGTTTGTTCTTCCAGAGTCTACAAGCCTCTAGAGACCCGAATGGAAACAATGGTTTGCAAACTGCATACACAGCGAAAGCAATCCCAAGCCACCACTTTGCATTCTCCATCGTTTGCCAAATGTCGTGCACCTCCAAATCTTTTTCGCATTTCGACTCGCTAGGTTTGGGAGCGCTAGCCTCGTTGTCTCGGATGCACTAGTCTCGGAACCAGTGTCCGAAAACGCGCTAGTTCCAACCTCCACCAAACGGTCTTCTAGAAACCCCAAACACGACTCCAAATTCGCCAGCAAACGCTCCAAACGAAGTTCCACATCCAGTAGCTTGCGATCCAAACGGTTCCCCAAGAAATGCAAACGCGTAGATTCGCCAGCTGGGCGGGCACCTTCTAGAGTGGCATTCGCAAGGGGAGGTTCTTCTAGAGGACCAGGTGTAGGAGGTGGGCCTACATTTGCAAGGGGAGGTTCTTCTAGAGGTGTTGTACTGCTAGTTTCGGGAGTTGCACTACTAGTTTTGTCGACGTGGTCCAGAATTTTTTGGAGTCTTGCGCTACCAATTCCGTACTTCTTTTTGGTTTGGCGGGCTGTGGACATCCCACGGGTGGAAACAATTTCTCGGATGGCTTTCGGGGACAAGTAGGTTTTCGGCATGGCTACAAGAACGTCTTTCTACACACGGGAACATGTGTCCAACATGGAATTCCCAAAATTCCTCGAAGTGCTTGGGACGTGCGGGACACTTGGGGCTCTCCCAGGAGAAGCATGTTTTCTAGGATTGCCTACCAATACACACCAATACGCAGCAATACGCGGCAATCCGCAGCAATCCGCAGCAATCCGCAGCAATCCACAGCAACACACACAGCAATTCTAGAAAACATGCTTCTCCTGGGAGAGCCCCAAGTGTCCCGCACGTCCCAAGCACTTCGAGTAATTTTTCTGTAAAGTAATTATTTTCGGCGAATGAAAATACATTTCGAAAAAAGAAAAAAAATGATCGGGAATTCAATTGTAAAAAAAACTAAAGATAAAACAGAACAGCGTTGAAATCTAGACTGAAATTCAGGATCCCCAGCGGGTTTGAGCGCTTCTCTCTCGTGTCGATTCGTACGTAACCCGATTCACACCGTGGATCGTTTCGCCGGTATTTCCATTCGCGCTGGGTCGTTTCGCACCGTGGGTCATTTCGCCCGTATTCCCGTTCGCGCTAGGTCGTTTCGCACGTAGTTACGTTCGTATACTATCCATGTAGAGCGGAGGTATTATGTTCGGTACATTTTCGATGATCATGAGCACCACACTTAGTGTTAGACGTCGTGGAACACGAAATTCGGGGTGCCGAGAAAAGTTAGTGCGGCGATTTCAACAGTAGGGGGTTCAGTACGCTGTCGTAATCCTGTAATTCGGCTGCCTCGGTATGAAAATCAAACGTTTTTAATTCACAAATTCTATATTATAATCAGATTAAAAACCATTTTTTACAGATGAATTCAATAATATAATTATTATTTTGTTCATTAATTGTAGTGTTTACGATAAATGGTGTAATGTAGGATTATCAATTGCGTGATTAACGGGATAAAAGTGGTTAAATAAGTGTGAACACAGATGCCTGTCAACGGGATAATAACACAGAACACGCACAAACAAATACACGCCAATACATAATTACATCATTTAATCATGTAATCATCCTTTAATCATGTTAATAGAAATACAATAACAAAATCAACTGATGTATTATGCAATAATTAACATTGAACACTCAAAAATGCACATACGCATCACAGCATCATGAACGTATCCCGCTGGTATAGTGAACACTGTTGATCCTGATCCGAAATCAGACTGGTATGCTTTCTGATCTGGGGCTACACTGTTCACACGTTCGTTTAATCTCTTCTTGTCGTGGCGAGACAACGTTATGTACAAATTTATATGCAACAACATTCCACCGACTAGCTAGTAATCCCGTCCAATATCCATACATTAACTGTGCCTGATTGTTTATACTGTGTCGCATTTCCTCTCACAATCTAAATTGTTGGTTATTAGCCCAATGATGCCAGACCAAGATGTGAACAGGGTTGATCCTGATCAGAATGCACATATGTACAGTTTGATCTGGGCCTACACTGTTCACAGCGTTGCTCCTGATCAGATTGCACGGGTGCACTTACCGACCTGGAGCTTCACTGGTCTTACGCGCAGACATTCCCGTTTATCTGGTAAAAAAATAAAAAAAGTTTGTCGAACGCGGATGCCACCGGCGGCATACTGAAGAAACTGTGTCAAACGGGTGAACCAAAAGTGTTAAGTCAAAGGGTGAAGGTCATATGTAGTATGTAGTTAAGCAACTTATGTAGATGCTATGGCCAGTTTGAGAAACTGTGACAAACTGGCTAACCAAAATTGCTAAGTCATTTCAGCAGCCCTGTGAAGGTCAAAAGGTCAAGGTAATATAAAGTATGACAAGGCAGGTGTAGCACACATACCAATGAATGATGTGTTGAAATATTGAAGAACTTGAGCAACTTATGTAGAAGATTCTGCGTAATTAAAAGAAGAATGCCAACCATTCAATCATGAAATGGAGATATATCCAATCGTCCATTCGCAGGTTGTTGTTGTTGTCGCTGCTGCTAAGATCCGGTTTCCGCCACTTACTTTTCTCGGCACAGCAAAAAAAAAAATTTTTTTTTTTTTTTTGGGATCGGAGGTAAAAAAATCGGAAATTAAATTTTTTATTTTTTTCCACATTGTCAAAAAATCGGGTCAGCGGATCTGTAAACCAACAAATAAAAAAAAAAATGGCCTCAGGCAATTGTATCTGTGCAATCCGTTACCCACAGATCACACTCACGGTACTACATTGTATGATACAACCCTTGAATGTCGATCATTGTCTGAACTGTTATCATGTAATTGACAACTTTGAACGTGAAGTGGCCCTAATTCCGGGACGTCAAGATGCCTGTATTAAGCAGATGTGGCGTCGCGAAATTAAGGCCAATTCAGCTTTACCTACACTTAATCATATACATGATCTATACTGCTCAAACTAGGTGCTAATTATTTATTTTATATTGTATATTTACACATACATTTGTTACCTAACATTTGAAAGTGACATATAGGTCCATAGGGCCGGGTGTCTTCGTCAATATTATATTGTACATATTCCCTGTTTCGTTTAACACATGTCACTATAATAAACAAATTACTTACTTACTTACTTACGCAAAGAAAACACAAATTTACACATGAAGAAATAATTCAGAAATTATACAATAATATCGTCGCCATAATTCTTCTTGTACTTCGTACACAACGCGTACCTGAAATGAAAATAGTCTAGTATAGTAAAACACCCATAAAAACCACCAGAATGAGTTAATCATTTGACAATAAACATTTGAAGATGGGGGCATTTTGACCAAAATAGGGGTGTTTTGACTAAAATGGGGGTGTTTTGACTAATTGATGGGGGTGTTTTGACCAATTTGGGGGCGTTTTGACTTGGGGGCGATTTGACTTGGGGGCGTTTTGACTGTAAATCTACATGTACTTATGAATACAAATATGATCCACTAGTGATAAGCCTCAGTATTGAGGGTATACCAGTATACTGGCAAAAACAAAGCATAATAGAAACTGTATTAGTACATTTACAATCATTTTAAGAAAAAATAACGATGCTAAGAATCTTCAGTGATATTATTCCCAATTTTGTTAAAATGACGTCATTACGTAATCCAAGATGGCCACCGTCTAAAAATAGCACAAATTCTTAAAAAATCTTCTTCTCAAGAACCGCCAACCGGATTTCGACAAAACTTGGTAGGAATGATCGATGTACATTGCTCTTTCAAAGTTGTTAAAATGGTGACCCTGGGGTCAAAAATGGGTGTGGCCCGTGGGGTCAAATTGGGGTCAAATTTTATTTTTGACTGAATATGGTCATTTCATATATCAAATTGAAGGTATCAATGAGGCGATCACTCTGGTGCATTTTTTGTCGAAATCGGATTGTTATGTCATCCAATATGGCCGCCGAAAGGTCAAAAGGTCGTTCTTTTATTAGAAATTTCAAAATTCTTCTTCACATGAACCGCTTGGCCCATGGTAGCCAAACTTAAAAGTTATGGTCTCACGGGACAGTGGGCAGCTAGCTTTAAAAAGGGGGTGGACGATTTTCTATATACTTCACTACCGACCCTGTAAGTTACACCAGTGTGTCTAGAAAAATAGGTTTATGGATATTTCTTGACTTAGGGAGGCTTGACTAGGTGTATTTTTTAGAGTATTTCATAATTATACGAAACTGAATGTTAGCTCTGGTTGATTTTGACATCTTGGAAAATGTCGCCTGCTATGCTGTCTCGCCGGTACGGTTTCGCGTCAGAATTTAAGGTATTTTTCGGGCATTTGTAGCGAAAATTTGAGCTGGTTATGACCCCGCTTTGAAATCATTTTCAAAAATGGTGTGGTGTTACAAGTGATAGAACAAGATATAACAAAGTATCTGTGCCTCATATTTTCATGAAAACAATTCCGATAAATTCAGTCGTGTTGAAATTTTTGGCCAAAAATAGGTGGGTGGGGTAACTTTGTAAAATGTTAATTGAACACATCTGATGCGGTTACTGAATTTTTATTGTGGCGCGCGATTTGTACTTCATTTGCGAGTATTTTTCGATACTTGTCGCAAGAGCCTCCTTAACTGATTGTGAGAGGCGGTGATTTTTATAATTCACCCGCCGCCCTCAGAAAAGCAGTCAATTTTGGCTATTTTGAACCATCCCGTGATGCCTATGGTCCATGGGTGAAGCCTTTTCAGATTTGTTAAAATGGAGGTCATCGCTAATCCAAGATGGCCGCCGTCTTAAAATAGCATAAATTCTTAAAAAATCTTCTTCTCATGAACCGCTTGCCGGATTTCGACGAAACTTGGTAGGAATGATCGATGTACATTGCTCTTTGAAAGTTGTTAAAATGGTGACCCCGGGGTCAAAAATGGGCGTGGCCCGTGGGGTCAAATTGGGGTCAAATTTTATTTTTGACCGAATATGGTCATGTCATATATCAAATTGAAGGTATCAATGAGGCGATCACGCTGGTGCATTTTCTGTCGAAATCGGATTGTTATGTCATCCAAGATGGCCGCGAAAGGTCATAAGGTCGTTCTTTTATTAGAGATTTAAAAATTCTTCTTCACATGAACCGCTTGGCCCATGGTAGCCAAACTTAAAAGTTATGGTCCATGTGTGAAGCCTTTTCAGATTTGTTAAAATGGAGATCATCGCTAATCCAAGATGGCCGCCGTCTAAAAATAGCATAAATTCTTAAAAAATCTTCTTCTCATGAACCGCTAGCCGGATTTCGACGAAACTTAGTAGGAATGATCGATGTACAATGCTCTTTCAAAGTTGTTAAAATGGTGACCCCGTGGTCAAAAATGGGCGTGCCCGTGGGGTCAAATTTTATTTTTGACCGAATATGGTCATGTTATATATCAAATCGAAGGTATCAATGAGGCGATCACTCTGGTACATTTTTTGTCCAAATTGGATTGTTATGTCATCCAAGATGGCCGCCGAAATGTCAAAAGGTCGTTCTTTTATTAGAGATTTCAAAATTCTTCTTCACATGAACCGCTTGGCCCATGGTAGCCAAACTTAAAAGTTATGGTCCATGGGTGAAGCCTTTTCAGATTTGTTAAAATGGAGGTCATCGCTAATCCAAGATGGCCGCCGTCTAAAAATAGCATAAATACTTAAAAAATCTTCTTCTCATGAACTGCTAGCCGGATTTGAACGAAACTTGGTAGGAATGATCGATGTACATTGCTCTTTGAAAGTTGTTAAAATGGTGACCCCGGGGTCAAAAATGGGCGTGGCCTGTGGGGTCAAATTGGGGTCAAATTTTATTTTTGACTGAATATGGTCATGTCATATATCAAATTGAAGGTATCAATGAGACGATCACTCTGGTGCAATATTTGTCGGAATCGGATGATTATGTCATCCATGATGGCCACCAAAAGGTCCATTTATTCAAGATTTTTAACGTCTTTTTCTCAGGAACCACATGGCCGATGCTGGGTGAAGCATTTTCAGATTTTGTAAAATGAGTCATCGCTTAATCCAAGATGACCGCCATCTAAAAATAGCACAATTTTTTTAAAACACATGAACTCAATGTCACATTCTCCTCTGGTGTTCATGGAGTCAGGTGAGCGAATTAGGGCCATCATGGCCCTCTTGTTTGATTAACCCAGTGCTGTGTCAGATGTGTTTGTATCCTGGACTACAGCAACAGGTGCACTAGACGCACACTTGCAATGCATATTTTGTGCTGGTAGTCGTGTTCCCCAATTATCCCGGATTGCTTGACTATGTCTTGTATTTTTAAACTCACATCAGCGAAGTTAAGTGAAGCGTGGCGGCTATAGAAATTCTCCAGGTGTGTCCTTCCAGTGATGCTATTATTTTCTCGATCCCTGGTGGTCTTTGAGCACATTTTGACCATTTTTCGTATTAGTTTTGTCCTTTTTACATACAGCTTCACTTCAGCTGTTGGTAAGAAGGATACTTGTGTCATGAACTGTGAATACAGCACAGGCCGTGACACAACCGAGCAGGCGCAATAAAACAGCAGTTACAATGCATACTTTTTTCTGTTAGTCATGTCCACAGAGTATCAAGGATCGCTTGACTTTGTCTTGTAAACAAAATCACAACATGTGCGCTTTCTATCCAATGATATTGAGAGAGATATAGTGTGCTTCTATCTAACGATGTTGAAAGATAGAGAGAGAAATATTATGGTTTCTATCTAATGATGTTGAGAGAAGGTGGGTGGGGGTGCGGGGGAGAGATATATTGTGGTTTCTAGGTAATGATAGAGAAAGAGACACACAGAGAGCGAGATAGAGACAGACAGACAGACATAAAGGGAGAGAGAGAGAGAGAGGAGAGAGAGAGAGAGAGAGACATGGATGTGGGAGAGAGTGAAAGAGATAGAGAGACAAACAGACAGAGAAGGACAGAGACATGTGTGTGGGAGAGAGAAAGGTGTTAAAATAAATATGGAATAATGAAACTCCATTTCGTTGCAAATTGTTTTTCTTTTTTTTCCCATAAAATATTCCAATGCGCATTTAAGGCATTTCTACTCTCTCGGGGGACTCTTCAGCGTTGTGATAAAAGCAACTTTAGTCTTCCTAACGACAACACAATTTTGAAATGCAGTAACTTTGTAAGCTATATTATGTATACTTTCCGATGTTATGTACATTTTGTTTTAGAAGCAGTTGGCCCTTTGGGCCAAATTATTCGTCGCCCGTATTTGTAATACCATGTGTCGTAAAAACACCTCCTGCTTGGTTTATCGGTTTACGGTAAAACAAATTTTACACTTTCAATCATGTTCAAACCTAGTTTCACTGAATGGTAAGTTTTTCATATACGCGTAACATAAAGCAAAGGGGCGACAAAGAATCGCCCGTATAAACGGTACCGTAGTATATTGTAGTATTGCAGAACTACTTCCCGCAACTACCACGGTGTTACAACTTCTCTATTATAATTAAATGGTGTCATTGTCGCACTTCTCTTATTTGAACCAGTGATACAATTTAGATATTTCCGTTTCAATATATAGTACATTAATAGCCTAGGCATAGTGGAGCGCGTGGTCGAGCGGTCTGAGGCGTCGATCTGCTGATCTTACGATCGTGGGTTCGAGCCTCGCATGCGTTGTGTCCTTGAGCAAGACACTTTTTATCCACACTGCTTCAGCCCACCCAGATGTAAATGTGTACCGGCTAAATACCAGGAACATCGATTGTATTTGATTGTATTTGATTGTATGTACATGTACTTATGAATAAAAATATGATCCACTAGTGATAAGCCTCAGTATTGAGGGTATACCAGTATACTGGCAAAAGCAAAGCATAATAGAAACTGTATTAGTACATTTACGATCATTTTAAGAAATAATAACAAGGCTAAGAATATTCAGTGATATTATTCCCAATTTTCGCAATCTCAATCGTCATTGAGCACGACTTGTCACTTCGAGAGTTATACACATTTTGCCCATTTTTGGTATGAATTGTGTTAAGTTTTACATTTACTTTTTTAGCTCACCTGAGCGAAGCTCGTGAGCTATTGTTACCGCAATGTGTCCGTCGTCCGTCGTCGTCGTCGTCCGTGAACATTTTCAAACGTCTTTTCCTCGGTAACCATTGGGCCTATAGTGACCAAACTTCATGGTCATGGTCCTTAGGTAGGGGGATTACAAAATTGTTAAAATGACGTCATTACGTAATCCAAGATGGCCGCCGTCTAAAAATAGCATAAATTCTTTAAAAATCTTCTTCTCAAGAACCGCCAACCGGATTTCAACAAAACGTGGTAGGAATGATCAATGTACAATGCTATTTCAAAGTTGTTAAAATGGTGACCCCGGGGTCAAAAATGGGTGTGGCCTTTCATGGAACGCCTTGATATTTCATACATGCATTCCTCAGATGACCCTCTATCATGCTGTAGCAAATCCATGACCCACCACCCAACCCTTACCACAAGGTCAAGGTCACGACATAGCACATTCATAAACTTAATGTTGGGGTAAATGTCTTATAACATCTGTTTCCTTTCATGGAACGCCTTGATATTTCATACATGCATTCCTCAGATGACCTTCTATCATGCTGTAGCAAATCCACGACCCACCACCCAATCCTTACCCCAAGGTCAAGGTCACAAACTTAGCAAGTTCATAAACTTAACGTTGGGGTAAATGTTGATTAACTTCTGTTTATTTACAGGGAATGTCTTCATATTTCATACATGCATTCATCTGATGACCATCTATCATGCTGTAGCAAATCGACGATCCACCACCCAACCCTTACCCTAAGGTCAAGGTCACAAATTTATCATGTTCATAAACTTAACGTTGGGGTAAATGTTGTGTAACTTCTGTATATTTACAGGGAACGCCTTTGTATTTCATACATGGATTCATCTGATGATACCCTATCAAGCTATAGCAAATCCATGACCCACCGCCCATCCCTTACTCCAAGGTCAAGGTCACAAACTTAGCACATTCATAAACTTAACGTTGGGGTAAATGTCTTATAACATCTGTTTCCTTTCATGGAACGCCTTAATATTTCATACATGCATTCCTCAGATGACCCTCTATTTCATACATGCATTCCTCAGATGACCCTCTATCATGCTGTAGCAAATACATGACCCACCACCCAACCTTTACCACAAGGTCAAGGTCACAGACATAGCACATTCATAAACTTAACGTTGGGGTAAATGTCTTGTAACATCTGTTTCCTTTCATGGAACACCTTGATATTTCATACATGCATTCCTCAGATGACCCTCTATCATGCTGTAGCAAATCCACGACCCACCACCCAATCCTTACCCCAAGGTTAAGGTCACAAACTTAGCACATACATAAACTTAACGTTGGGGTATATGTCTTATAACATCTGTTTCCTTTCATGGAACGCCTTGATATTTCATACATGCATTCATCGGATGATACCCTATCGTGCTATCGCAAATCCATGACCCACCCCTTACCCCAAGGTCAAGGTCACAAACTTAGCACATTCATAAACTTAACGTTGGGGTAAATGTCTTATAACATCTGTTTCCTTTCATAGAACGCCTTGATATTTCATACATGCATTCCTCAGATGACACTCTTATCATGCTGTAGTAGTAGTAAGGGAGTCAAAATGATACCACCTACCGTGATATCATTTATAACCCTCTATAATACCCCCACCACCCACGAAAATCAAAAAATTGGTTAACGAGGAAAATTGGGTCTCCCGACAGCAAATTTATGAATTTTTGGAGAAAATAATTTTGAAAAGAGGAAGTCCCAATTATATTGGTAATTGACTTTTGAAAGTATATATTGGTGTCATAAATACATCATGTTTTTTTTTCACGTCCAATTGAACAGAAAAAACGAGTACCAATATAAAAGAGAAAATGGATAATTCAATACAATTTGAATTGCAAATTTTTAATGACTGTGTTGAAGAAGTTTACGAAGAATACGGGGGTTATAATCCTGTATATAAATTCTATATAAAATGAGAACACTAGGCGATATCGAATATATGAAATACCAGCGTAATTTATTACGCTCCGATAAAAAAAACGTTACATTTCCAATATTATACCGGCAATTATGTCAACTATACAAGAGGCAAATACGAACATTAAGACAGATAATGCTATCGGATATGAAACTAAGGCGTATTATATAAAACTATTAAAACCCAACGATTCGTTTACGAACGTACATTTCTACGATATCACTTATAAATTTATGTTGTAATCACAACATCAAGCAGACGACAATGTTTCACTTACACGTGTTTATAAACACATCAAATTATGTGTCCTACCTTACACGTATATAAGTGTCCATTTTATAGAGAGATTACACAGATTACGTCTTCCCGGGATGGAAACGGGATAAAGAAACATCAAACACACTGTAATATATACTACACACACGTGTGTATTACACAACCCGCTATCGATATTCCGGAATGAAACATAAACACACTGTAATACACACACGTGGGTGTGTATTACACAACCCGCTATCGATATTCCGGAAGTATTTCTTACATTGTGATTGGTTGGCATGTTTTTATTTTTTTTAATTTTACTTTTAATAATTTAGAACGTTATAACCTATATTATTAAATAAAAAACGAACTTATTATATAAAAAGCAAATAAAAAAAAGAGAGTAAATATTGGTATTGCACAACACGGTTTTAGCTTAATATATGTAAAATTAACAACAATAATTTGTCTTGGGGGACGCCCCTTGACGAAAAATGAGCGCTCAGTGCTTCCGTGCAGGCACTTCCAAGGTTGCCTAGACTTTCGACACTGGTTCCTAGATCAGCCGATAGATGGGGGTGTGCTGTACAGGCAGCTATTACACCCGGCTAGCCACAACATGAGACGAGTAAGACAAAGACAAGATCAGAGAAGGTGGCTAGCCGGGTGGGCCCAGAAGGGTTTTGCTGGCGTGGGTTCGAGCCTCGGTGGAAGCTAAAAAAAATATTCTTTTTTTTTTTTTTTTAAATTAAAATTGTTAATAATTTTCCTAAAATTAATTAATAAATTGTTTACTGCGACAATATAATTAATTTTAATAATTTTAATTTTATAAAATTAAAATTATTTTATTTTATAAAATATCACAATGGTGCTGTAGCATTTCTTCCGACTTTATCTCCAAGTTTTTCCCTAAATTTATCCCAATCAGTACACTCAATCTTGGGCATGGTGGCGCGCGCTTTTGATTCTTATATCATTTTTTAATATTGTTCATATCTCCCATTTCTTCCACCACGGATTCAAACTCTAAATTTGTATATTTTCTTATCGGCCAACGCTTTGGACACCATAACGTCGATGGTATTTTTCTTCGACCTGGCGAGAACGGATATTCTATCATGTTTTCTACATTTTTTCTCGAGTTTTCCACCCGACGCCCTAATTACCATACACAACAACCCAGAAACGGCCGACACCCACCCCGCACATAAAATCCCCGCTACGGGAACCGTTATAATGGTGGATATAGTGCAGCTGTCCCCGCCCCACACAACACAGAAACACTCGCCAGAAGCCGTGCTAGATACTTCAGCCATGTTCACCGCGCGCCTATATTTTTTAGCGTTTCTTTTTCTATTTGTATATTCTCTAACTAAAATATCCTGCATAGCGACGATATTATTCAACCTAAAATCTGAACTTCTTTCGTTCATTGTACACAGTGTTGATGGAGTGGTATTGACAATTGGAAGCGTTGATTCGTTCATATTTAAATTTTACAAATTTATTTCAATATATTAGTATTTACAAAATAAGTTCAATAACAACGAGCAATAGTGGAAGAACTCTCTGGGGTCACCGATTTTCGTAACAAAGTTAATAACATACCTTTGGAAAGTCTAATTCGATCATAACCGGAGAACGAAACCACCGTCGAACTATCTCCAGAGATTTTAGTGACTCCAACCCCCCGTTCTTCCCCATCTACTACAATATTTATCGCGACCGTGCCCACAGGTTTACCACTACCATTAACCGAGCAAGACCGCCATTTGAATAACTTCACCCGCGGCTTGTCATAGTGTATCCCCCACATTTTATTACTCGCTTTGGCACCGAACGAATATTCATAGTGCCCTCAACCAATGGGCCCCGCTTCTCAGCCCAAACTGTTATGGCACGTTTTATAAAGCGTTTTTCATTGTTCGCACTATTCCGGCAAGCGCACTGTTTGCGTTATATGCCTCAGTACGAATATATAAGAGGCCTCCTCAAGAGCTTTGGTCGCGGCTATATGATCATGTTTCAGTTTATCGGAAACTTCGGTTATCCTTCCGTCTAGTTCGGTAAGTGCCGCTTCTCTGCTGAGAGAGTCCTCTAAGCGCAATTCATCATAAGCCTCCGTAATGGTCGCTTGGCCTGGCCTTAGGCTTTCTCAACACCCACGGGCCTCTTTTGAAATTCGGTTATTTTCCCGTCTAGTTCAGCAACCGCCGCTTCTCTGATGAGAGAGTCCTCTGAGCGCAACGCTTCATAAGCGTTCGCAAGGGCTGCCTGGTGGTCTTCTCGGTCTTTCTCAACAACCCACCGACCGGGTCCTCATTTTCGAAATTCGGTTATTTTTCCATCTAGTTCACCAACCGCCGCTTCTCTGAGAGAGTCCTCTGAGCGCAACACCCTATAAGCCTCCGTAAGGTCCGCCTGGTGGTCTTCTCGGGCTTTCTCAATACCCGTTCGGCACCCCCTCAACCCCCAACCGGCCTCTTTTCGAAATTTGGTTATTTTTTCGTCTAGTTCGGTAAGTGCCGCTTCTCTATTGAGAGAGTCCTCTGAGCGCAACGCCCCATAAGCCTCCGCAATAGCCTCCTTGTGGTCTCTCGGACCCCTCAACCCCCGACCTGGTCTCTTTCAGAAATTCGGCTATTTTCCCGTCTAGTTCAGTAAGTGTCGCTTCTTTGTTGAGAGAGTCCTCTAAGCGCAACGCATCATAAGCCTCCGCAAGGGCCTCCGCAAGGTTCGACTGGTGGTCTTCTCGGACTTTATCGATACCGACCGGGTCTCTTTTCGAAATTTTGTTATTTTTTTATCTAGTTCGGCAACCGCCGCTTCTCTGACGAGAGAGTCCTCTGAGCGCAACACCTCATAATCCTCCGTAAGGTCCGCCTGGTGGTCTTCTCGGGCTTTCTCAATACCCGACGTGGCCTCTTTTCGAAATTTGGTTATTTTTTTGTCTAGTTCGGTAAGTGCCGCTTCCCTGATGAGAGAATCCTCTAAGCGCAACGTATCATAACCCTCCGTAAGGGCCGCCTGGCGGTCTTCTCTGACTTTATCAATATCCGACCTGGTCTCTTTTCAAAATTTTGTTATTTTCCCGTCTAGTTCGGTAAGTGTCGCTTCACCGATGAGAGAGTCCTCTAAGCGCAACGCATCATAAGCCTCCGTAAGGTCCGCCTGGTGGTCTTCTCGGACTTTATCAATCCCCAACCGGGCCTCTTTTCGAAATTTGGTTATTTTTTCACCTAGTTCGTTTAGTTCCGTATGCGTTTCTTCACGACTTTGTGTATTCACAGCCAGGGCATATTCTCTAAGTTGTGATAGTAGACTCCTGTGAATCTCGTCCGTGGCCAGGCCACCGATATAGTTCTATTGATCAAGGCCTTTGTTTTTTGGGTAGTTAAAAAGTCGCCCTCATGTCGGGATGAATCCCCCTTCTGTCGGTTCCAAATTCTTTGAATTTGTCACCCAATCGGAAGAACTACCTGGTCCGTATATACTCATTTTCAATAATGTTGATAATATATATATTACGAACATGCGTTTAATTCTAAATAATTTTCTTAAAATTAATTAATTTGAAATTTCTAGGACGACCGAAATCGTGTAATCGTTCTTCAACTCTCGCCCATTTATCATCGAGAATAGAAATCTTCAACTCATGGATGTGTCCCCGATTCCAAAACAAAATTTCATCTCGGGGTGTGGGAAGTCTAAGGTCAGGGTCTCACCATAGAAACAGTCGCTGGCGGGCACGGTTTTCAGTAATATGCTGGGAGTGCCGTCTACCGTGTTGTACGATGTGTTCACCCGATCCAGGTGCACCCCGAGAGTTTTCGTGACGGCGAAGTTCACCGGGGTCGTGCCGACGTGCTCGCCAGGATCAAACACTCCGTCATCGTTGTAAGGGTATGTTATTTTAAATCCTAACAGTGAGCCCAACCCCGGTGAGATCCTTAAACGCCTATCAACGGTCAATGTCGTGAGCCCCGTGGCTTTCGAGATTGCGAGAGTGACTACACCAGGAATCTTCTCCGCGACAAAAGCTTGGAGATCTCCGAAACTCCAAAGACCCTGAGGTACTATAGCATCTGGAGTTCTACGAAATCCTGAGGTCACTGGTTCAGTTATGAGGTAGTTTCCGAAACGGCTTACACCCTCGACTTCTGATGTGAAAAACTCGAGCGTTTCAACGTTTTTCCACCCGACCGTGAACGTTATTGATCTAAGGCCTACCCGGCGTTGTCCGCAGCAGTTGTCTATTAATTTTTGAAGTTCACAACTCCCTTTTTGAACATTAGTGATAGTAGCAAACATAATAATATCTTTCAATGGATACAAAAGCATTTAGCTTTAACTCTAATGCAAAGTACGCGGTCGGAGGTAAATACACGCAAAAAGACGTTGTTAACCTTGTACACAACCGTAACGGTTAGACCGGACAGTGGCTTTGCCACCAATTTCCCTAACACGTTTGAGAAATATAGGCTGCCCAAGATTACTACGATGGAGGCGGTAAACGGGTGGAAAGCCACACCGATGCAGTTTTGGCAGAACCAGCTAAATTTTGCTGTATGGTGCGCAACAGCCGGGTGTGGAGTTTTCACATAAAGACCATCTAACATCCAAGAATATCATGCTCCCGAAGTGTCTACAACTTTCACACGTATTATACTATTAGGAGGATTCTCAAAGAACTAGGTATTTCTCTACCTCAAGACGATGCCTGGGATCCCATTTCCAACGCATACGACCGTATGGCGTTTGAAAGACTGTGTAACGAATTTAACGTTTCAAAAGACGCGGGCTGGAGGCAGAAAGCATTTCCTACCACCACCGGCCTCGGGGACGTTCTCATTCGGGGCCAGTCCGGGAATTGGACGCAGACTGATTTTAGACACGATTACTCCGGTGACCGACATCGTCAGTCGGAACGCCGGGAATTTTGACCCCGCGACTATGACTTTCGGGCCAGAAGTGTCTGGAGGTCGGCACTGTGGCGTGTTTTCTTGTAAAATGTTACCTCCGAAACTGGCTCACGTCGATTACATACAGCAGGCTGCTGAGGTTCAGAACGCGTGGACCACATTTATGTTAGATAAGGGTCTAGGGTTCACGCAGGCCGGGGTTACTCGCGTCAACGAATCTATTCGCACGTACGTCTGGGCCATCCTCGGCGCACAGAAGCAAACTCGCAGTTCTATACTGGGCACGGGAACGGCGTTTGATGCACAAAAACAGTTCTTGGCACTTGTCGAGGACGCCATCTCAGCTAAGGTGGACCTGGAGAAGGCGATCCAGAATTATCAAGACGTTTTGCAGACTGCCAGCACCCCAGTGGACTATGTATTTGGAATAGGTCTTTATATGGCGCCGAGCAATATGATACTACGAGACGACCCGGTTTGATGGTTACAATAATCAAATCGTAATCGCCACCGCCAATCAAAAAATCGGTCACAACGGTAACGTGAACACGGATATCATCAAGCGCACCCCCAAAAATGATCGGGCGCGGAGTTGTAAATTCAAATAAATTTGAAAAAGATTTCATAAAACCCCCAAAACACAAAATGGATACACCTCCCTCAACACAATCGAACCCAGTACCCCGAATTCGTAAATTGGATGCACCATCGAGTTCCATCAACAATGTTGAAACACCAATCGAGATTGGAAAGAACACACAGGAACACGCAGGAGAGGAAAAAATTAGCGCTCGTCGTCGCCCTCGTGGCGATCGGATTATTTGCGCTTTGGTTTTAGGAACTCTCTGGCGAAGAATAGTAGGAGACCGGCGATTGCCACGATT